>OY747135.1:5040460-5356344 GCA_963556465.1 Berberis vulgaris
CTTATAGCCTGTCCATTCAAGATTGCATGTTAGTCTCAACCCACCCATACAAAGATGGTTACAATTATCCTACCAGTTTAGATATAATTTTTTAAAGTGAGATAAACCAACACAGCAACACTGTTAGTTGGATAACTCTAATCCAATCAAGTTCTTCAGTCTCATAATTTTTTTCTAGATACTAGTCCATTGAAACTGTAAAACATTAACGTTGGTTAATTAAAATAATAAATTTATGATCATATCCAAATAACAAATCATTGAAAATAATTTCAAGAATTCAACTCCGTAATAGTGCCGCGCGTCGACCATGGACTAGAGCTCTACATGGTCTTTCTAACTTTCTTAGTTTGTTGAAGAAGAAGAAAAGTGGTTTTGTATTTCACCTGCTTCCACTTTACCACCTTCATTGATTGACCTACTATAAAAAGATGGAGAGACTTGAATTCGATAAAGTAATCGGACCCCATTGGCGTTGGCATCACAAGCTCTCTTTTGTTTCGAAGCTGCTTTGTTCATATTTGTTTGTTATCCTTCCACTAGTTGTCCATATGCAAAACAACAAGAAAAATTCTAGGGGTCGAGGGAGGGAACGAGGGAGGGAGCGAGGGATGGGTGGTAGCCACCCATCCGCCTCGAGATAAGCGCCATCGCGCATCTCATTTAGAGAGGTACTATCCTAATGGGGCCATTAGGCTTTTACCAGTAGTCTAGGATCCAGATAAGTTTGTTTCATTTAGCTAACAGGTACTCCACAAATTATTGTTTATAAATCGTTTGAGGTGAAATTTTTAAGAAAATTATTGATGCGTTCAAAAATTGTCTTCCTTTGTGTTTGATCTATAAAACAATTGTTAGACTATCAAGAACCATATTTTCGATAGTCGGAGGCACTTCGATACTTAAAGTCAGTAACTTTGTTGGAAGAATAATGTAAATTTGGACAAAACTCGATTAAAATTGCATACTTGCATCGAATGTTCTCTTTACCTTTTATAATGGTCGCGATTTTTTTTTTTTTTTTAAAAAAAAATTGGGTCGTTGACCCTTTTTATTTATTTATTAATCCATGCCCGAAGGCTACATGACTGACCCAATAGGGTTAACCAAACCAGACCTGAAGGCTACAATATTGTTGCCACTTAATGTCCTCGTCGCCTCCATCTCGCATAGAGACTTGCTTTCGCTCCGGTCCATCGCCTCCACCTTGCATGAAGACTCGCTTTCGCTTCTCTCCGATCTAGTCCATCTAAGCAGCTGCATTCAATACCCGAAGGCTTATCAACGGCGGAGCAAATGTGCTCCTAATAATCGAGCGAAAACTCACAAAATCCTAACTGGTGAGTCTCAAACCAGCGACCTCTCACAAGGAGAGTGGATGTCCGACCAACTGAGCTACAATTGGTGGACTAATAATGGTCGCGATTAACTCTCTGTGTGACTTAAGCATGTGAGGCGCAACAGAAAAATATGTTTCTTATAAGAGTCACTTCCTTAACGAAGATGCGTTCGTGGAGGCGTAACTCCCTCCACGACTCTTTCTTAGTGGAACATTCATTTTCTTTATGAGAGAACTTGTATCAGGCATGGACTTGGGCTCTGATTCGTTTGGGTCTAGATTCGAGCCCTGTTTAGTCTCCACAGTGGTGGGCCTAGTCTGGGTATCTATAATTGGCCTCATTCTTCCTGGGTTTTATGAGCTGACCCAATAGGTTGCTCGATGTATACTCGAGATAGGTCTTTATGCCACATGTACGATCGTGATGATCAGTCTATTTTGATGTATCATCAACTCCTCCCCCCTTAATTAGTGGGCATGCTGACGTGGCCACTAACTTGCGTAACGGTTTGTCTTTCAATTTCATCATTACCTTGTATTTAATGTTGTCAGTTTCTTTTTGTGAGTTGGTGTCTTGATCATTTGCTTGCTTGTTCGCTTTTTGCGCACATTTTTGGGATTTCGCATAGCCATCATATCTCGTACGTCGTCCCATGAGCCTTCTCTTCATTGCTTGGTTCTATAAAAGGAAATGTGACAAATACGTTTTTCCTCTTCACGCTGACAAGTTAAGTGGTAAGTCGCTAACTCTGTGCGAGGCTCATTACTTTCCTAATAGAGCTTCTTAGTCGACTCTGGAGACTCTTTGTTTCGATTATAATCTTTCGTCCGACCTCGAGATTGTTTTGCCTGGACAAGGCGATAGCCCTTGCAACCCAAAGGCTGGATACATTGTACTGTATTCGTGCGTGTTCTCTTCTGACTTTCGATTTCCTGTTCTGAAGCTTTCTGGGAGTATCTAAATTTCCTAGGCATTTTTCCTGCTCAAATGGGCCCTAATGGTTGGAAGGTGATGATATATTCATACGCGAGGGCTACTCTTTTTGGTATTCCTATAACTGCTAGGACTTTGCATTCAATGGTCGGTCTGTTGGTGTACAGAGATATTTGCTTCCTTCGTTCTCTTGATTGTTTCGAGAAACTCAGTGATGTCATTTGTGATTGGTCGTGGTCTTGGTTTTGTGCTTATGTAAATTTCGGCCATTTTCGATTGCGAGGTCGTTTCATTTTTTCTATCATTCCGAGTCCCCACACAGGCGATTATCTAAGTTTCACCGTTTTTCTGTGGAGGCGTTTCTTTTCGAGGACATCTTGGAGCGTAGTGGTTTATACACTATGAGTGAAGCGGGAAAGGCTTTGTTTACCGAATCTCATGCTAAGGCCTATGATGTTTATAGGGTGGGTGGTTATTCGCCCCCACTGGACTTCTGAAAGCACTCACATTCTAAACTCACCAAATAAATTCTTGCCCAGCCGGAAGTATGCCACGTGGAGGTGGGCCCTCGGGCAACATGGACGTTGTGCCTGTGTGGCCAACGAGGACGTTGGGCCTTAAGGGGAGTGGATTGTGATACCCTGAGTGGGCGGACCTGAGGTAAGGGTGAGGGTGAGGGTTGGAGCCCAACAGGCCCAAGATGCCCAACAGTCCCAATAGGCCAAGAGGGGTTGGACGAGTTACAAGGAAAATCATAGTCTCATATCGCCTGGGTAGGGGAGGAGGATGATCCTTATATGTGCGGGGTCAGCTCCCCATTGTATCGAGGCCTTTTAAAGTCGTGAGGGTCGGATGGTAGCCCAAAGCGGACAGTATCGGTACAGTGCGGGAGGGGGTCGTCACAGTTTGGTATCAGAGCATTTGGTTAGCCTAGGCTGGGGTAGAGTCTAGGTGATCCTCGGAATGTGGATATGGGTGTGTAGGAGTGTAGAAGTCTTAAGGATGAAGTGACAAGGTTGAACCTTGAAACTTTAGTTTTGTTTCATTTTCGTGAATCTCGTGATGAAGCTCCATGACTTGTGTGTGCGCGAGTAATCTTATTTATAATGTCAATATTTGCGTGACATTATTCCGTATTGTTTTCTTTTTAGGGTTTTGAAATCCGTAGTGTTCGATTAACACTTTCCGCGAATCTCGGGACGAGATTCCTTTTGAGTTGTATATAATGTAACACCCCTACTTTTCTAATGACAATAAATATTTATTTTCATAAAAATTCAAATTGAAAATTTGTATTTTAAAACCTTTCATTTGACAAGTCGTATTTTTCGAATTTCAGTTAACTTTCTTACCTTCCATTTAACGTGTGTATAATGTAACACCCCAAAATTTCATAAAACTAATTTATTTTATTTTGAATTAAATAAAATAGGGTTTCATTTAATTGAATGTGAAATTCGAAATTTAGGGTTTTATTTTAGTGTGTTTAGAGGGTGGGCGCCCTCAGAATTTTAGTGGGGGCGAATAACCACCCATAGTATAAAACCAAAACCCTTATTTCTTTCTTCTCTTGTGCAACAGGAAGAGTTGTTCTTCTTCATTTTCTTTCTTCGATGGCGGCTGACAGTGAGAGGGGTATGTGAGAGGGAGAAAGAGAACTCGAAGGGGAAAACAGCCACGTAAAGGGCAACAATGGATCGGCGAGAGAGGGATTTTTTTTCTGCGTGAGTGTTTTTCTCTGCGTGGTGGTGATGTTGTGTCTGTGCGAGGGCAGTGGGAGGTTGCGATGAGATAACGAGCAGAGAGGGGTTGTTGGAGGTGTTGTTTACAGTGGTTTTGAGGGCGTGGAAGGGCTGCACTACAGGCTGTTCCAGGGTTGATTGCAGGGTGTTCAAGGACTGTTCCAGGGAGTGAAAGAAGAGTTGTTGCAGGTTGTTCCAGAGTTGATTGCAGGGCTCTTAAGGAGTTGTTGCTTGCTTTTACAGAGCTGATTGTAGGTTCACAGGGTTGATCGTAGGGTGTTCCAAGGAGTGAAAAAAGAGTTGTTCCAGGCTGTTTAAAGGGCTGAGTGCAGGCTGTTTACTGTTTCGATTGCAAGGTGGTTGTTTCCTACTACCGGTTGGCTGTGTGTGTGGAAGGGGGGGTTTGTTAATGGCGAATCAGTTGAGAGAGACATTGTGAAATGAAGTTAGTTAGGAAGAAGATGATGATTAAGACGTTGATTTAAATGCCCGATTTCCAGATTCTTCAAGGATCATCTAGGAGGCGTTTGGAAGCTTGTTGGCCATTAGAGAAAAAAAATAATAATAATAGAAGGTGAGTTTTCTTATTCCCTGTATTTTGCAAATCCTTGTTTCTTGACTGAATTAGTTATTTTTTAAGGATTTGATGATGGGGTTTGTGAGTTTTGTTGCGAGGATGTGTGGTTATGATTTGGATTTTGGTTGGCGGTGTGATGACCTGTATTTGTGTGTCCTTGATGATTTTGGATTGGATCCTTAGGCTTGTTATATTGCTTGATTTAAATCCCATTTCAAAGGTTTTGGGTGTAAGGTGTAAGTGAAACCCTTAGCCCTTCATCTCTTTGGATGAGCAATTCAGTGGGGATATATTCATCGTTATTCTAATTGGTTCTCCTGTTTGCCTACAACCAGGCTGGTCATAGTTTGATGCACATCACTATATCAAAGCTATCTCTGTAACCTACCTTGGGAATTGCTTTGATCTAGACTTTGTGGGTATTGATGAACATTTGGTTGAGAAAGAAGAAAAGTAGACTGAGCTCAATAGACTAGAAAGAAGTCTGGGCATGCAAAGGATATGAAACTTTTTAGGCAGGTTTTATATAACTATGCTAGATGTTGGACTAGATGAAGGGGGCTTGGATTATCTCCGGAGACTTCTAGGTGGGATGTGAAATTTTATTGCCTAGTGATGTAGCTTTTGGGTTGGTTGGTTAATTTATGCAGTTTTTATGGTGGATGTCGCTAATATGTAATTAGGGCTATTGGGAGTAGTTTGTATAATGTTTTCTAAACCAATTATTTACTTGCATTATGCACATAAATGCATGTGGATTTGTCACAGTGGGGACCTTAGTTTGTAAATGGCAAACATGCAAATTTTGGGTGAATGGTATTGAAAATCCCATATCTCTTTATTGTATGAAAATACTCAAAGGAGTTAGTTGGTGCTAACTAGGAATTTGTGGATGTTTTCAAACAACTTAAGCTATGTGTGCTGTACTGGGATTTGGATGGTTGCTTTGGTGTAAGTTAGTGTTCACTCATGATTGTCATGCACTTTCATGTTTATGTGTTGAAATTGTCTTTTCGGAGATTGCATGTAGTGGCTTTGTTGGATTTCAGCATTTGAAATACTTTCCGTCAAACTAGGATGTATGTGTTTTTCCCTAAAATCACATTCACATGGAGAGCACTATGTGGAGTAGTGTTTGATATTGCACTATGGCTTGTTTTGTTTTGATGTCTCGTTGATTATATTGATGTAGGACCATTTAAGATTAATGGTGTTCCTCTGTATGTATGCATCTTGAACTGGGTATGTTCTCCCAAAGGAAAGGGTGGATTTCATTATGAATGACAAAATGTCACTTGATCACCATGTTATTATAAAGCTTGATTTATGAATATGCTCTGTTTTCCCAAAAAATGTGGGTGGATACTATTGTGAATCGATTCAGAAAAAACAAAATGTCATCATGGATAAATTTTGAAATATCGAAAATAAATGATATTGGTAAACCTTGATTTTTGAAAATATAAACCACTTGGACTTGTATCACTTAGAACTACCACACCTCTTTGGTTTATTATTTCCCCTCTCTTACTAGAGAAACTAAATGACCAGAGGGTCGTCTTGCGGAGTTGGGGCACCCATTTCTTACTAGAGAAACTAAAATAACCTCAGGTTAGTCTTGCGGAAATGAGGTGAATTTGTATGCCTAAAATAGGTTTTGATATTTATCCGTAAAAAATGTGACGTGAGTTTATGCGCATTGATAGCCCAAGAGTGGCTTTTGGTACTCATATAGTTAGGGGTATCCGGGATGCATGCCTGTATGTGATGTCCCCACTTGGGCATGAATGACGGAGTAGTCATCCTTTATATGAGAGAGGCATACGGGTGTCACGCCCCGACCCGCCACGGGAATCGCAGCGTGCCGATGCGTGCACTAACACGTACACAGGCGGATCGTAACCGGCCACAACATCATAATATAACACATTCTTGATACGAAAATCAAACGAAAATAAAACTACGCTAAAGTTTGAACAAAATAACTATATTTGATTCGCCCCGCCAGAGTCATAGCGACAAAACCAGTATACAAACATCTAGTATAGCAATATATTACATCTGAAACACAGAGGAAGCAAAACATACCCGTACAGGGTGGACACAACCAAAAAGCACAAAACGCGCCTACAACGGAAACCGGGGCCTACGCGCCACGATCAGCAGGAACGCCAACACTGCCTGCACTCCAATAGAAGCACACCCCTTGCGGGGTCAGCAAAGCACAAAGCTAGCTGGTGCGAGCGAACTAAATACAAATAACGGAATACTATACCAGAAAAATTCATGTCACACAACAATGAATAAGCAACAAGTTCTAAAGTCTAAATCACACCGTGTCTTTAAGGATAATGTTTCTAAGTTCAAGCAACAACACAAACATTTCAGATTCCACAATAACTACAAGGTTACGATATATGCCGATCATTACACGTGATTCAAACATGGTAAATATCAAGCAATGGAAATAAAGACAATCTCATAATTCTTCCTAGTCTCCTAGGTATAGCAATCCGGTTGAAACCAAAAATCCGGTAAAATTGTGTATAAGTGTCTCATATCGTAGGTATCCGCATACCCTACGAATGTGTCTCACCCAGACACATCCCACAACGTGCACCAGTACCACTTCGGGCTTGTTTGTATCCTAATGGGGTGCCATCTGCCAGGATACAAACTCAAACATCCCGAACGACTGGCCTAACACGGCCAACCTAACATAATCAAAATCAAGCGCGCTGAGAGGGAAAGTGAGTAATCTCCAAAGCACGTCCTCCAGGACCCGTCCTACTGCACTCTATAGTGGCAAGTGCGTGCGGGAGCTCACCGCACCTCAGCAAGCTTGCCACATGCAATAGCGTCCACATTGTCAGGTGCGAGTCATCTCAAGCACCATCCAACTCACGATGCGAGCAAGCTCCTAAGCATCGACACAACAGACATTATAGCGGGGTAAAGACACTTATACTACTATCCACATGCACAAATGACAAGTCTGTACATAACCAAAGGTAACAGACGTGCAATCATAAGCAATTCGGCAATTTTTATAAAACCACGACTATGCCAGGGTCCCAACATGACCCAATTCACCACAATAAATTTATTCGAGTCAATTATCATACATGCTCAAGACTCGGGAATCCACGGTAAAACATGACATACTATGCAAACTCGAAAACAAAGCATACAAGTCCCATGTCATTACACCAAAGCCTAATCACACCAAAATTCATTCACTATTCGATTTCATTCAAGTATATCATGCTTTCAGGAAACCCAATACATAATTCACGGTATGATGTAAAACTTAAATTCAAGATTTCACATACTTATTTCTTAAACTAAAAATTATAGTCCCACTCACCTGGGCGGAATGGATTTTCAAAACCCAATTCCTACCGGTCGAAACTCCTAACACGCAAAACCACGAATGCGGGACTACAGAAAATTCTAAAACTGCAAGGCGGACTCGAAAATGAGTAAACTAGCCGAAAACAAAAAAATAAATAAATACAAGCGGAGCGTGACGGAAAGAAAACTTACCGGCAATAAAAAAAATCGGCAAACACCCTGCCACAACCCAAAGTTTGGCGAAAACGCGCCGAAACCCTCCCTACTCCGGTTTGATCGCTTCCAAACTGCACAACAGCCCGCAAAAGAGTCTAAGGACACTCGGAGTCACGAATGTGAGGCTCACCCACGCACCCAAAGCCCGGATTCACGCCGATGAACCCTCCAAACAAACATGCACCCTGATTTTTTGAAAAATTTTCGGCCAACCCCAAAACAACCTTGCATGTCGGTTCTAAGGGCTCCCAAGGACGCCACCAAGGCCCCAACACGGCTGATCGGAGCTATGGAAACCGATCAAGCCCCAAACCCAAATGAAAACTGATTTTTTTTTCAAAAAACAACAGAGAAATGAAGAGGGAATGCAGAGAGGAAGAAATCAGGAGGATGAGGTGAGCTTGGGGGAAGAAATCACCCAAAAATGTCGAAGAAAATTGGCTGGAGACGAAGAGTGCTTCGAAGAACTTCGCACTCTGTAAGAAAAAAGAAAAGGAAAGAGAAAGAAGAAGAAAGGGGGGGGGGGGGTTGTTATCTCTTAAGGGGTGGGTGGCTATGTGCCCCCACCACCTTTGCTGAGTACACCCCGCCCTAATTTTTTTTTTTTAAAACGCAGGTACTACAGCATACACACCTTAAAAGATATCTCGTCATCGAGATCGGACAAAATCCACGACAAGAAAACCTAGGCAAAAAGCTCGGGGTATTTCTGTCTCATCTGGTCCTCCAGCTCCCAAGTCACGTCACCCGCTCGGTGGCTCCACTGAACCTTCACTAACTTCACTGTTCTCCGACGAAGTTGTTTCAGATCATCATCAACAATGGCTACTGGCCTCACTGGATACGTCAACTCATCCGCAATCTCCACCTCGGCAGGCTCTATAATCTGTGACGGGTCTGCCAAACACTTCCGCAACATGGATACGTGAAACACGTCGTGGATACCTGACATACTCTGCGGCAAAGCCAATCTGTAGGCCACTGGTCCAATCCTCTCAGTAATCTCATATGGCCCTACATACCTCGGTGCAAGTTTCCCACGACTTCGGAACCTAACAACTCCGCGCATCGGGGAAACTTTCAGAAAAACCCTGTCACCAACATCAAACTCCAACTCCTTACGCCTCCTATCAGCGTAACTCTTCTGTCTACTCTGGGCTGTCAACAACCGCGCTCTAATCAGCTCAATCTTCTCAGTAGTTTCTCTGATCACATCCGGCCCCATCACAACTGACTCTCCAATCTCTGCCCAACACACAGGGGACCTACACGGTCGTCCGTAGAGTGCCTCAAACGGTGTCATGCCAATACTTACGTGGTAGCTGTTGTTGTACGCAAACTCGCATAACGGTAGGTGATCTTTCCAACTGCCCCCAAAGTCTAAAATGCATGCTCTAAGCATGTCTTCCACTACCTGATTCACTCGCTCAGATTGGCCATCTGTCTGTGGATGATAAGCTGTACTCATGTCCAATCTAGTACCCATAGCTTGCTGAAAGCTCTGCCAGAAGTGGGCTGTGAAAAGCGGATCTCTGTCGGATACAATCGAAACATGCGACCCATGAAGGCGAACTATCTCCCGAATGAACAACACTGCTAGACTGTCTGCCGTCCGATTTATACTAACAGGAATGAAATGTGCACACTTCGTCAACCGATCAACAATGACCCATATCGACTCATTACCTTTCCTCGATCGTGGAAGTCCATCGATGAAATCCATAGTGATATACTCCCACTTTCACGTCGGGATATCCAATGGATGCAATAACCCAGACGGTCTCTGATGCTCGGCTTTCACCTGCTGACAAGTCGCACACCGTGCCACAAACTCTCCAATGTCTTTCTTCATGCCATGCCACCAGAAAGAACGTCTCAAATCTCGATACATCTTTGTTCCACCGGGATGAATGGTGAAACGAGATCTATGAGCTTCCTGTAAGATATCTCTTCGCAACTCCTCATCAAACGGAACACAAAGCCGCCCACGAAACCGCAACCCTCCATCTGAACCCACCGACCAATCGGTAGGGCACTCATCCAATGTGTCCACTACCAAATCTGCTATCTGCCTCGTAATCACTGGATCAGAGGTCTGTTTCTCCACCACTCTACTGATCAACGACGGATAAACTGCTAAACCCGCTATCATGCAGCCTTCTGTACTGAAAGTAGTCTGAACTGCAAATGAAGCTAATGTCTCAAGTGTTCGGTACTCCTGAATCATCATGGTTTCCATCACTGCATGTCGCCTACTCAAGGCATCTGCAACCACAACCCTACCAGGCTGATACTGTATCTCGAAGTCATAGCTGCTAAGAAAATCAACCCATCGTTGTTGCCTCATATTCAACTCCCTCTGAGTGAATAGGTACTTCAAACTCTTGTGATCTGTGAACAACTCAAACCTTTCACCATACAGATAATGTCTCCAGATCTTCAAAGCAAAGACTACGGCTGCCAACTCTAAATCATGTGTCGGATATTTTCGCTCGTGGGGTTTCAACTGTCGAGACGCATAGGCTACGACCTTCTTGCCTTGCATCAACACTCCACCCAATCCTGTACCGCAAGCATCAGTAAATACCACAAGTCGGCTACCAGGTGTCGGAATAGTCAACACTGGTGCTGAAGTCAACCGAAGCTTCAAAGTTTCAAAAGCTTCTTCACACTTTTCTGACCATACAAAAGGAACATTATTCCTAGTTAACTGAGTGAGTGGTGCCGCAATCAAGGAAAATTTCTTGATAAACCATCGGTAATAACCAACCAAACCCAGAAAACTACGAATCTCTGTCACACTACTCGGTCGTCTCCAAGACTTCACTGCTTCGACTTTCTCAGGATCCACTGCAATACCTCCACTAGAAATGACATGCCCGAGAAATCGAACTTCTGGTTCCCAGAAGTGACACTTACTGAACTTCGCATACAAGTGATTTTCTCTAAGTGTCTGCAAAACAATGCGAAGGTGCTCTCGGTGCTCCTCTAAACTCCTCGAGTACACTAAGATATCATCAATGAAGATTACCACAAACTTGTCCAAGTACGGACTGAACAATCTATTCATCAAATCCATGAAGAAAGCTGGTGCATTTGTCAATCCAAATGGCATGACTGGAAACTCATACAAGCCATAACGGGTCCGAAAAGCGGTAATTGGAACGGAATGTTCCTCAACTCTCATCTGATGATACCCAGACTGCAAATCTAACTGTGAAAACACTACGGCTCCCCTCAACTGATCCAATAGATCATCAATCCGAGGCAATGGATACTTATTCTTGATGGTCACTTTATTTAGATCTCGATAATCTATGCACATCCTCAATGATCCATCATTTTTGGATACAAATATTGCTGGAGCTCCCCAAGGTGAATTGCTCGGCCGAATAAACCCCTTACGAAGCAACTCATCAAGCTGTACTTTCATCTCTTCCAATTGCTTAGGTGCAAGCCTGTACGCTGATTTAGATATAGGTGCAGTACCAGGAACCAGGTCAATCCGAAACTCTACCTCACGACGTGGAGGGATACCAGGAATCTCCTGAAAGAAATCAGGGAACTCACACACAACCTCTACAGAACTGGTGTCAGGACAAGAAATCGCAAGAGAGCTAAGAAAACTCGACATCAAAGAAACCGAATTGGGCTCACAAGCCAACACACGAGGCGAAGCATCAGGTGGCGCTAACATCACCGACCTATGCAAGCAATCAATGATCACCGGATGATTGGACAACCAATCCATCCCTAGAATCAAATGATAGCCCTCAAAACCCAAGACAATAAAGTCAAACACAAAGCTGTACCCCAACAAGGAAAACTCGAAACGGGGACAAAATTCCCACAACCAAACCGAACTGCCCAAGGGAGACACAACGCACAGGGGCTCCGGCAAAGGCACCACCTCAAGGTTGTCTCTAACAACCAACTGTCTAGAAATAAACGACCTAGATGCTCCTGTATCAAAAAGAGCCCTCAACAGGGAAGACGACGAATGCACAAAACCTGGCACACAACACATGTATCCTGAATCACATAACACACTAACATGCATTTTTTCCTACGCATAATGCACATAACACAAATCTTACTACATCCGGCACACACAAAATGACAATAAAAATAAATAAAATAACATACCCTCAACATTTCCCTGGCCGGGAATAGCTGCTAGGCGAACAGGCGGTGCTGGGAGAGGGACTCTCTGACCAATTCCAGGCGCAGGTGCTAACTGTCCCTGAGGCGCCCTCTGCTGTGCTGGTCCATCCCTATTATGAGGACAAAGTCTAGAAAAGTGCCCCAATTGTCCACAAGTATAACAAACTATATGATCCCATCGATTTGTCTGACCTCTTGGACAATCACGGGCTACATGTCCCTCCTGACCACAAGTGAAGCAACCGCTCCTAATTCCTGTCTAACCACCCCACCTAGGCTGTCTCTGTTGCTGCTGTCGATGATCTCCTCGGGAACGTCTGTCGCCTCTGCGATCTCTGCCAGTCCTAACTGGTCCCCCTCTACCAGGGTCTCTCTGCTGGACAGCGGCACGCTCTGGCTGTTGTGCCTGCTCAATTGTCTGGCTTCCTCGGCCAAACCTTTGACTACGTTCTGAACCTCTAGCTCGTCGAACCAAAGTCTCTTGTCTACACTCGGCGTCCACTCGCTCCTGACTCAAAGTGGCGTCCACTAATCTATCAAAAGGACGATCAATCATCACCATCAACTGTTTTCTTAGGAACGGGTTCAGACCACTCAAAAACTTCATGTTCTTCTTCTCTGGAGTTTCTATAAAACAAGTGGCATAGCGGCTCAACTGTGTAAACTCGGACAAGTATTCAGAAACAGATCTAGAACCCTGCTGTAAATGTAGAAACTTGTCCACTATCTCAGCTCTTGCAGAATCAGGAACAAAACGTTGTTCAAACACCTGGCAAAATGTATCCCACTGCATCTCTGACACATCACGGCTTTGCCTCACTGAATCCCACCAGTACATAGCCTCTCCGTCAAACTGGTGTGTTGCTAACTCAGTACGCTGTATATGTGTCAGCACCATCATCTCAAATATGAGCTCTACCTTACGGATCCACCGATCCGCAACCAGAGAATCTCCAGTACCATCAAATATTTCACCACCTAAGCTGACGAAATCCCTGTTGCGTCGAGTAAACGGATCCTCTGACTGACTGCCCTGCCTCATATTCTGTGCCAACTGGGTCATCATTTCCATGAAAGCCTGAGAGATATCCTCCCCAGCATTGCCTGATCCTTCACCCTGGAATCTCTTACCACGTTCCATCACCAAACAACCTCTACGAAAAAAAGAAAACACTCATACCATACATCAAACAACACAACAAAAGTCCTAACTCCTCTACCCAATTCACTCAAGAAAGTGGTATACGATGATGTTCTATGTGAACCGGTAAACAATGACTCTGATACCAAGCTCTGTCACGGCCCGACCCGCCACGGGAATCGCAGCGTGCCGATGCGTGCACTAACACGTACACATGCGGATCGTAACCAGCCACAACATCATAATATAACACATTCTTGATACGAGAATCAAACGGAAATAAAACTACGCTAAAGTTTGAACAAAATAACTATATTTGATTCGCCCCGCCAGAGTCATAGCGACAAAACCAGTATACAAACATCTAGTATAGCAATATAGTACATCTGAAACACAGAGGAAGCAAAACATACCCGTACAGGGTGGACACAACCAAAAATCACAAAACGCGCCTACAACGAAAATCGGGGCCTACGCGCCACGATCAGCAGGAACGCCAACACTGCCTGCACTCCAATAGAAGCACACCCGTTGCGGGGTCAGCAAAGCACAAAGCTAGCTGGTGCGAGCGAACTAAATACAAATAACGGAATACTATACCAGAAAAATTCATGTCACACAACAATGAATAAGCAACAAGTTCTAAAGTCTAAATCACACCGTGTCTCTAAGGATAATGTTTCTAAGTTCAAGCAACAACACAAACATTTCAGATTCCACAATAACTACAAGGTTACGATATATGCCGATCATTACACGTGATTCAAACATGGTAAATATCAAGCAATGAAAATAAAGACAATCTCATAATTCTTCCTAGTCTCCTAGGTATAGCAATCCGGTTGAAACCAAAAATCCGGTAAAATTGTGTATAAGCGTCTCATATCGTAAGTATCCGCATACCCTACGAATGTGTCTCACCCAGACACATCCCACAACGTGCACCAGTACCACTTCGGGCTTGTTTGTATTCTAATGGGGTGCCATCTGCCAGGATACAAACTCAAACATCCCGAACGACTGGCCTAACACGGCCAACCTAACATAATCAAAATCAAGCGCGCTGGGAGAGAAAGCGAGTAATCTCCAAAGCACGTCCTCCGGGACCCGTCCTACTGCACTCTATAGTGGCAAGTGCGTGCAGGAGCTCACCGCACCTCAGCAAGCTTGCCACATGCAATAGCGTCCACAATGTCAGGTGCGAGTCATCTCAAGCACCATCCAACTCACGATGCGAGCAAGCTCCTAAGCATTGGCACAACAGACATTATAGCGAGGTAAAGACACTTATACTACTATCCACATGCACAAATGACAAGTCTGTACATAACCAAAGGTAACAGACGTGCAATCATAAGCAATTCGGCAATTTTTATAAAACCACGACTATGCCAGGGTCCCAACATGACCCAATTCACCACAATAAATTTATTCGAGTCAATTATCATACATGCTCAAGACTCGGAAATCCACGGTAAAACATGACATACTATGCAAACTCGAAAACAAAGCATACAAGTCCCATGTCATTACACCAAAGCCTAATCACACCAAAATTCATTCACTATTCGATTTCATTCAAGTATATCATGATTTCAGGAAACCCAATACATAATTCACGGTATGATGTAAAACTTAAATTCAAGATTTCACATACTTATTTCTTAAAATAAAAATTATAGTCCCACTCACCTGGGTGGAATGGATTTTCAAAACCCAATTCCTACCGGTCGAAACTCCTAACACGCAAAACCACGAATGCGGGACCACAGAAAATTCTAAAACTGCAAGGCGGACTCGAAAATGAGTAAACTAGCCGAAAACAAAAAAATAAATAAATACAAGCGGCGCATGACGGAAAGAAAACTTACCGAAAATAAAAAAAATCGGCAAACACCCCGCCACAACCAAAAGTTTGGTGAAAACGCGTCGAAACCCTCCCTACTCCGGTCTGATCGCTTCCAAACTGCACAACAGCCCGCAAAAGAGTCTAAGGACACTCGGAGTCAGGAATGTGAGGCTCACCCACGCACCCAAAGCCCAGATTCACGCCGAGGAACCCTCCAAACAAACATGCATCCTGATTTTTTGAAAAATTTTCGGCCAACCCCAAAACAACCTTCCATGTCGGTTAAGGGCTCCCAAGGACGCCACCAAGGCCCCAACACGGCTGATCGGCGCTATGGAAACCGATCAAGCCCCAAACCCAAATGAAAACTGATTTTTTTTTCTTCGAAAAAACAACAGAGAAATGAAGAGGGAATGCAGAGAGGAAGAAATCAAGAGGAGGAGGTGAGCTTGGGGGAAGAAATCACCCAAAAATGTCGAAGAAAATCGGCTGGAGACGAAGAGTGCTTCGAAGAACTTCGCACTCTGTAAGAAAAAAGAAAAGGAAAGAGAAAGAAGAAGAAAGAGGGGGTCGTTTTCTCTTAAGGGGTGGGTGGCTATGTGCCCCCACCACCTTTTGCTGAGTACACCCCGCCCTAAAAAATTAAAAAAAAAAAAACGCAGGTACTACAACGGGCATGTATGTTCGGCACGGAGGTGGTGCGAATGTGGTATCGTCTAAGTGATCATTCCGTTAAAAAGATGAATCAAATTCAAATAAAAATGAATAAACTACGTTTATATTATTTCTAATCATTTTTCATGCAGGATGGCAAGTCCACTAATATTTCTGCAGGTCAGACTTGCCATAGTCGACTCCCATAGGGTAAGTATTAGCTTTTCAGGTTTAGAGACTTTTGAGCAGCGTTACGGGAGTTCCACTAGTGGGGCTAGCGACGTCAGTTTTTTTTCTGGTTAGAGTTCTATTATAAATTTTAGTTTGTTCTATTTTCTCAACTATGTTTTAGTTGTTGCTGCTAAATGTTTCTGTTGTTATTAAATTTCACGTCCCGAGTTTTGGGGAAACGGATAATCCTACGTGGATTTTAGGATTTTGTTTTCTTCGAAAATCGGGGCATGACATTAGTGATGCTAGCATTGATTGGGAAGTGAGCTCAGTCTGAGATGTTACGGATCTCAATGCTCCTGTTATTGTTTCTGCTCTTACTTCACAAAAGAGAAAACTTACGAGGTGTACGAGTCCATCAAGGCGATTGCCGTTGGATCCTGGTCGAGTTTCGAGGAGAAACAACTCTCTAATCGTAGTTCTTCTCGGTTTGTGGTTCGTCATAGTTTTGTTTGGGATATTGCTTCTCGCCCAAGACGATGCTACAAAAGGAGATCGTGAGTCTCTTGAGGAAGCCGGGGAGCTAAGGCTCGTGTTGAAAATGAGCATGAAGGAGACTATTCGTCCACCGGGTGACGATGAAATGAAGCTTCTTTCTACTTATAATGTTTCAGACATTTCTGAATTGTCTAATGACGATCCTCGAGTCATTAATGAGAAAATGCTCCAGTTGGTGGTGGAGCAGTCTAAAGACATTGTTGTCTGTCAGAGTTTCAGGGATCAATTTCCCTATCATTCTATTGATGTCAGCGAAGCAGCCAGATTCCTAGTTTTCGTTCCTGCCCGTCAGGTTTTTCCTGTTTCTACTTCTACCGTCAGTCCTTCCCTTGCCGCGAACGCTTCACGACAGGAGAGTAAGTGTAGTTTTTATGTTGTTACTGTTATTCCTTCTTTTCTCTCTGCTGTCAGAAGTGGTTATTCGATGCTTCCGGATCCTCGCGTCCTTCATCCACGGATTAGTTGGATTGAGCCTGGGTCGAAGGATATCTATATCAAGTCTGACGGCAAGTTCTATTGGTTTACTCAGCTCGACACGCGAGACAGTGCACGTATATTGATAAATGAATGGTACAGACGACTGGTGGAAAGGCCTTCGA
The DNA here is from genome assembly GCA_963556465.1 of Berberis vulgaris. Taxonomy (NCBI): domain Eukaryota; kingdom Viridiplantae; phylum Streptophyta; class Magnoliopsida; order Ranunculales; family Berberidaceae; genus Berberis; species Berberis vulgaris. Next base: position 5,057,759 of record OY747135.1, read on the forward strand.
AGCCCGTGCTTGATCCGTTTGATCATATTGACCATGGTTTTGAACAGATGATGGATGGGATGAATTATCTCGCTTATGCAGGGGTAATGGGCTCGGTTTATTGAGTTGGTCGTGATCAGGTAGCTCTTTTGGAGCGGAGGTTGGCAGCATTATTGTTGGTATTTTCTCATGTTATTTCTCAATTTGATATGTTGAAAATGCAATGTGCGTGCTCGGAGAAAGCTGCACTGGCTGCTCGAAAGTTTTTTACGGAGGCGAAGAATATGCGGGATAAGTCTACTGCTGAGCTTGACTATTTGAAAGCCAAGTTAGATAGGGTTTGTTGCGTCCGTTTATGTGATGTTGAAAAAGAGTTATCTGCTGAGAAAACGACTTTCGATGAAGATTCTCGTTCTGGATTGGAACAATTTGTTATGTGTGATGCCGCTGAAAGGCGGGTGGAATAGATAACTGGTTCGCTTAATGATGTCAAGGCAGATGCTTCCTGTATGCTCTCCACTGCTGAAGGGTAGCTTGTCGCGACAAAAAATGAACTCGATGCTGCTAAGGATAGGCTTCGTGTGGTCGAAGCCGAAAATTGGAAGCGAGTTGTTGACGGGCGGGTTGAGCTTTTTGATTATATCAAAGGGTTCGGCGAAGATTTGTCTAAGTACCGCCACATAGTTGTTGAAGCTTTTGAGGATGACGATGTCGAGGAATATGTTTCAGCAGCAGAAGAGCCATTAACACTCTCCTCTCCCGAAAAGAGTTCTTCTCATGTTCCAGCTAGTATTGATCTTGTCATTACTTATGTTTCTTCTTCCACTTCTTATCTCATTCTCCGGATGTAACAGAGTAATGTTATCAATAAAAATTAACTTTTGTTATTTTCTTCTTCTTCTTCCTTTTGGTTTTGTTGTAGCTATCATGACTTTTGCGTCGAATTCTTTTATAATCGCTTCAATGCTTAGGCTGCTCGCCTAATGGTTGGTCACTGTTATCCTTCCTGATTTGCTGTAAAGAAGTGAGATTTGAATCCATGCCCTCGTTAAAGGACTGGAACTTGAGTTTGGCGCCTTAGACCACTCGGCCATCCTGACTTGTTCTCTTGACTTTGACATTTGTGTCTGTCGGTTTGAAGTCCCTTTTTAATCTAGTTATTGAGCATTTACTTCGTCAACTCGACATCGTGGTCGATTCGGAGTTTTTTCATTTAGTTGGCGGGTGTCCAACCTTTACTTCGTTAGTTCGACATCTCGATCGATTCGAAGCTTTTTGTGTTTAGTCGACTCGGGTGTCCAACTTTTACTTCGTTAACTCGACATCTCGGTCGATTTGAAGTTTTTTGTGTTTAGATGACTCAGTTGTCCAACCTTTACTTCGTTAGTTCGACATCTCGGTCGATTCGAAGTTTTTGTGTTTAGGTGGCTCAGGCGTCCAACATTTACTTCGTTAACTCGACATCTCGGTCAATTCGAAATTTTTGTGTTTAGTCTACTCGGGTGTCCAACATTTGCTTTGTTAACTCGACATCTCAATCGATTCAAAGCTTTTGTTTTTAGTCGACTCGGGTGTCCAACCTTTGCTTTGTTAACTCGACGTCTCGGTCGATTCGAAGTTTTTGTGTTGAGTCGACTCGGGTGTCCAACCTTTACTTCATTAACTCGACATCTCGGTCGATTCAAAGTTTTTGTGTTTAGTCGACTCGGGTGTCCAACCTTTACTTCGTTAATTCGACATCTCGGTCGATTCAAAGTTTTTGTATTTAGTCGACTCGGGTGTCCAACCTTTACTTCTTGGTTGATCAGACTAGAAGTTGTGTGTGTCTGACTTTTATTGTTTGATTGTTTTGTACAACTAATTTATTGACGTATCTATTGTTATCCGCGCAAAAATTTGGAGTTTCTGAATTCGTAATCTACATTGATTTTTTATCTGCCTTAGCCGTTAAGGCGTTTATGTTGGTTCGGAGTCTGATTTGTTTTGTCTTCTTTTGCTTGTTGTCAGCTTTTGTATTGGGGGTTGGTGTTTTTGTTGTTTTTTTTTCTTTCCTTCGTCCTCGTATGTTTAGTGGTTTGGGTCAAGCTTGCAACTGTTGATGAGGCCTTCTGACTTGTACGAATTCGCTGATGCAAACTTATCAATGTTTTATGCATTCTTGAAGTGTTTTGTTAGTACCATTGAGGAGTTTTCCTAGTTGCATTGCATGCTCTGCTTCCTTCAGTATGCAGTGTGTGGCGTATATCAACTCTCTGTACTATTCTTTGATCCTGTAGCATTGTCTGTTTTCTCCTTCCATGCGTTCTGTTTGTCTGGCATTCCGATGAGCTCGTCGAGTAGTCCTTTCTGAGCCTAGTGTTCAATTTTTCCTTTTTAAGTTGTAGCATTTTCTGTATCATGCCCATGATCCTTATAAAATGAACAATATTTGTTTTTGTCTCTCCCTTCTGGATCCCCTCTCATCCGAAGCGGCCAGTTGACCCTGTTGTCCGCCGTCCTATCTTCTTTATTCTTTTTTTTCCCCATTTTCTTGAATTTTTTTCTTTTTCTTGGTCATTTTTCTTCCTAGTTGCTAGGGGTGGGCATTTAGGACCGAAAACCCGGACCGAACCGACAACCGGACCGATCGGGTCGGTTCGGATCGGTTTTTATTTATTAAAAAAATTTCGGTTGTAAAAGCCCGGCCCGGCCCGAAGTGTCTGGTTCGGGCCTCGGTTTCTATTTCTAAAGCCCGTCGGGTAACCGGCCCGGCCCAGCCCAGCCCAATTTAAATAGTTTTACTTTAAATAGGTTAAAGTTAAACAACATTGATGGTTTTGAGTCCCATCGACCGCTGCCTACCAATCCGCCTCCCTCTCCTCTCCTCTCCCTCTCACAGCGAAGTCCTCTCACAGACGAATCCGCCTCCATCTCTCACAGCGAATCCGCCTCCCTCTCCTCTTCTCTCCCTCTCACAGCGAAGCCGCTCTCCCTCTCGAAGCCTCTCTCCCTCTCGAAGCCGCCTCCATCTCCTCTCCCTCTCACAGTGAAGCATCGACCGCCGCCTCCCTCTCGAACAAGATCGACCGCCGCCTCCCTCTCGAACGAGATCAACCGCCTCCCTCTCCCCTCCCTTCCCCATCTGATCTCGGATCTGATCTTGATCAGATGTGATCAGATCTTTGATCAAGGATCTGATCTTGATCAAATCTTTGATCTCGGTTCTGATCTTGATCAGATCTTTGATCTCAGATCGGATCGGATCTTTGATCTCGATCAGATCAGATCTTTGATCTCGATCAGATCTTTGATCTCGATCAGATCAGATCTCGACAGATCTCGATCTGATCGTCTGTAAGGTGGAACAAGATCACGATCGTTGGACAGGTGAAACAAGATCTTGATCGTCTGTAACCGGGTCGGAGTCGAAGATCAAGATTTTTTTTTTTTTTTTGTAATTAGTTGTATTGTTTTTTTGGTAATTTTTTATATAATTTTTGTACATGATGAATGAATTTTTTTTTTATACTGTAGGATTATTTTTTTCTCTTAAGACCAAGACCGGCCCGTAAATCGGTTAACCGGGATCTCGGTTACCCGGTCAACTCGGTCTGGTTTCGGTTCTCATAAACACGGGCCCGAATTTTTCGGGCCGGTTTTCGGTTTTTACCTTTTGGGCCGGTTACCCGTACTTGCCCAGCCCTACTAGTTGCATTCATTTCATCCAAGGAGATATGTTTTTGTGTTATTTTTAGCAGGTTTGTCATGCCCTTTGGAGGCTCCAGGTTAAGAGCATCAAAGAAGGGGTCTCTTTTCAATCCGACCACGAAGGTTGCAGCGGCCGTGTCAACGCTACATCCGTCATTCATTGGTAAAACGGGTGACATATTCCCGTATTGTTTTTTCAAGTTTATGTTTGATGTGCAGGAGGTAGTGTGGTCATTTTCTCATCCGCTGGTTTTCGATGAATCTGATGATGAAAGTGGTGGCCAGAGCTTGAAATGAATCTATTGACCTTAGTGGTAGGCTATTGAACCAGTTCATCGCTGTAAAAGTGAGGCTAATTGGAAATGTTCTGCATAAGATCGACTCTGTGGTCTCCTTCAGGGCCATCATGTGGTGGAAGTGCCTCAAATAATCGATTGGGTTAGAAGTGTCATCATATACCTCGAATTTAGGGGGAGTGAACTTTTTCGGCATTACTGTTTTCATGAGGGCGTTAGAGAATGGTGGTTTTGCCAACTCGTGTAGTATGTTAGGATCCATGATTCCTATTCTGAATGGGATTTGGGTGCATGTCCCTTCATACAGTGGATCCTTGCCTCGAGGGAACTCGTTGCTTTTGAAGTTTCCTTGTTGGGGTTTTGTTAGGATTTCATCACTCCCTTGAATTCGATTGGCGGAGGTTTGACGTGATTGTGCCTGAACAAGATTAGCTAGTTGAATGTGTTCCTGTGTGATTTTCTCCAGCATCTTTGGTATGTGTTCCATCTGGGTATGAGCAAATCCACCCGAGGGTCCGTGGTAGTGTCGTAGGATACTTGGGTCATCTAGACTTATGCATGTTGTGGATTCGCATTCTCGGATGTCATTGGTTCAGTGATCCGAGCTATTTCTTCTAATCTAACTGTCAGTGATGCATTAGAGGGAGAGTTATCGTGGTCATTACTGAATTGAGGATCTGTAAACTGCATTATTGTAAAAAAAAAAAAAAAAAAAAAAGGTTTCACAACTTCTATTACAAGTTACAGATCCATGACAGTTGAAAACAATTACCACCTGGTAACAGAACAACAGATGAAACAGAGCACCCACTTTCAAGGGATCGAAAAAGGTTGGAAAAGCATATAGTGCTTTGTTTGATGTGTTGGTGTTATCAGTGAAGGTCATTTTCGTATGCATGTGCACTAACGTGTTATTTGATCAGTTTATGGTTTATCATTGTTCTTGAAACTTACAATAAGAAAATAATCAAATATATGTTTGTGGATTCAAGGAGAAGTGTGCAAGTAACAAGAAAGGATTGATGAGCAAATGCATAATTCAATGCAGATGATATGAGTTCTTCTAATGACCCAATTTAAATAGTACAATATTGTACGTTTTTTACTCAAGACTTCCAGTGTATTAAAACACGTTGTACCAACGGATTTAACCTCGCATATAAGTAATGCATTCTTTTTCTTGCAATGTGAGTTTATAAACCTACTTGGTAGCCTATCAGCCTTTACGACACTTTGTAATTTGCCAACCCTTATATCTCATTTACACGAAATAGCTTGTCAGCCTCAGTTCACCCACACAAAGGTGTTACAATTATCATAAGTTTAAGTATGATTTTTTTAAATGAGAGCAACACTGATTCTTGGATAACTCTACTCCAATCAAGTACTTTGACTCTCACCCACAAAAATTTGGTAATAGATGTCAAGAACGTAACAAATTTTGATTAGGGTCTTAAAAAGTGTTATCACTCGTGTGGGACTCATCTTTCGAACAAAAGCCTCTGATTAAAACATGGACGACCCTTTAAGGCTCACATCATAATTTTTTCTTGATACCCGTCTATTGAAACTGTAATGTTTCTACTCGTAAAGATCAAGCACTAACGTTGGTTTATTACAAATAATAAATCTATGATCATATCCAAATAACAAATCATTGTAAATAATAACAAGAATTCAACTCTGTAACAGTGTTGTGCATCAACCATGAACTAGAGCTCTAGATGGTCTTTCTAACTTTCTTAGTTTGTTGAAGAAGAAGAAAGTTGTTTATCACCTCGATTGATTGACCTAATGTAAAATATCGAGAGACTTGAATTCGATAAAGTGGTAAGTGAGCTGAAAGGAAGCAATCGGACCCCATTGGCATCACAAGCTGGAACAAACAAGAGAGAAAATGGAGATAAGCCATTCTCATTGTTGTCATTTCAGTCCCCACAAGATTAGGCTTGTAGACTGTAGAAAACTATAGAAAACTTCTCATGTTGTTAGGGGCCTAACTTTATATGGGCCTCGTCGGGGGCCTAACTTTAATCTGAAAAGAACGCACGGGGGCTCAACTAACAATTGGACTGGGCCTTTATCCAGACCGATTGTTAAACTCATCTCTTTACGTTATTTGCACTCCAATTTTTGTCTTCCTCCACAGAATCCTATTCAATCATGGAGGACACGTGTCAAATGGAGAACCAATTACCCTAAACGAAAATATCACTATTTCCCTCTCACACTCTGCTCCACTCAAAACACCTCCCTCTCAAATGTAGAGAGAGCAAGGCAAAAAAAAAAAAAAAAACAGTGAACAAGTCTTCAACTTCAAACACTCTCCTTCACAAAACCAAACCATTCTTCACTCTTCGATCCATCGAAAACATTAAGCCATGAACGCGGGAGTGTTTTTGCTTCCGCCCACTCCCAACATCACCACTCCACAAAGACGTAATAATACAAACAGTTTCAGCGTTTTCAATGGACATACAACTATATCGTCAAAACCTCTATTTCATTCAAGAAATTTAGGACTGTGGGAAGGTATTTCGCACTTGAGGAACATGCAGAGAGTTCAAGCAGATTTGAAATCGGAGACTTATGATATTGCTGACTCCACCACGCCGGATTCAATCAAGTTTCCAGAGAGTTTGAATGAGGCAGTTGTTGAAAAGGACGAGGTATTATGGTTGGAGCAGTTTCCGAAGCGGTGGTTGATGGTGGTTCTATGTTTTTCGGCATTTCTTCTTTGCAATATGGATAGAGTAAGTTTTTTTTTATGAACATATTTGGTTTGAGCATATTAGTTTATGTTATGTTATGTTATGGATGTCTTTATTAGTTCTGAATTTGAACAACGTTTTTGGAACACAAGAAAATCCAAATCCGGAGAATTTTTTTGTGGGGTAATTTCTTCAACATTTGGATCCAGCATTGTTATTGGTCATCCCGATTAACGTATTTGAAAAAACTATTTTTGTTGGCAGGTAAATATGAGCATTGCTATCCTGCCCATGTCAGCGGAATACAATTGGAGTCCAACAACTGTTGGTTTGATCCAATCTTCATTTTTTTGGGGATATCTTCTCACCCAGGTGACCTATGCCGATCTTAACTTTATACTACATGCATCTTGTTTGAAATAAAATCTTAATTTCTTCCCTTGTCTAAACGCTGAATTGAGAGTTCTAGTAGTTGTCCAGTAAAGAAAAATTCAGCGTGTGTTGCAAGACTTGGAACTCCACCTAGACTATCGAATTCACAATAAATACTATCTTCTTCTTCACATTCATTGATCAGTCCTGAATCATATTATTATAAAGTGCTACGATTATATTAAAATTGGAGGTGCAGTCTAAGAATATAGTTCCTGATGCATAGCCAACTGAACATGGGCTGAATTATGCTGTCAAAAACTTGAAAGAAGAGGAGATGATTAGTTGTAAGGAAATCTTGCCGTATCTTTATTTGGGGTTGGTAACACTGATTTATCTGGTTTGTGTCTTGACGTTGGGTAATTAGAGCAGACGTGGTAAACTTCTATGTTGTGTAGGACAGAGCTAGTTTGTGACATGTAACAGTATGAAGTCCTTATAATGTTCGTTCAAAATTTTGTTATAGATTGCTGGAGGTATATGGGCAGACAAAGTTGGAGGGAAATTTGTCCTGGGGTTTGGGGTGATTTGGTGGTCCATTGCCACAGCCCTAACACCTGTTGCTGCTAAGCTTGGATTGCCGTTCTTACTTGTTGTACGTGCTTTCATGGGGATTGGCGAGGTTAGTTCTTTCGCCGATGTATTTGCTTTATTAATCTTCTGTTTATTGGTCTGTATGTCCTATTTATGATTCATGTGGTCTGTATGTTCTAGTTCTTTTGGTCATCTAAATACTTCTTCAGGGGTGATGTTCTGTCAGATTGTCACGCTAATCTGCTGTAGGTCATGAATGAAGAAGTATTTATTTATCATTTGTATTATCCTTCAGGGTGTTGCTATGCCGGCCATGAATACTATTTTATCAAAGTGGATTCCTGTATCAGAAAGAAGTAGGGCGTTAGCACTGGTGTACAGCGGGATGTACCTTGGTTCTGTAACTGGCCTCGCCTTCTCGCCTTTTTTGATACATAAATTTGGGTGGCCATCAGTCTTTTACTCTTTTGGCTCTCTTGGAACTGTTTGGTTCGCAACATGGCTAAGTAAGGTAATCATAAAACCAAGTGGAGTTTACCCCTTTTATCATCACTTTGGTAACAGAAGCAAATACACATGTTATCCTGACCGCCAAACTTGTCTGATATCCGTAATACTTCCTGATTTAATAACTGATGCAATAGGCACACAGCTCGCCTCTTGAAGACCCTGAACTCCGCCCTGAAGAAAAGAAGCTTATAGCCAGTAGCATTGATTTGAAAGAACCAGTTAAGGAAATACCGTGGAGGTTAATCTTATCAAAGCCCCCTGTATGGGCTTTAATTGGCTGTCATTTCTGCCACAACTGGGGAACTTTCATTCTTCTCACATGGATGCCAACATACTATAATCAGGTACAATTTCCATCCATTTGAAGTTTTGTGAAGATGTTTAACTTGATATGGACATGCCTGTTTTATTAGAGTAACACATCTATGTAGAAGTTACACATGGTGGAAACTGCGCTGCACATTAGTTGGCAAGGGTTAAGGTAATACATATAGAACTTTAAATTAGAGGTGGGAGGGGTTAAGAGAATAAATATGGAACCTTAAAAAAAATGTGCATGAAGGCACTATCCTTGGAAGAATCACCGGCTACCTTTTTTATATAGACCTAAAAGCTGTTGGTTGGAACCGATGATAGTGCCAGCACCTTTTATATCTTTTCAAGTTGGAATCGTCATCTGAAATTAACAACAGATCTGAGCAGATATGGATCTTGCATTGGATATGGATCATCATTTAACAGCATTATTGAGAATTAAGAGTTCTGACATCTATTTAGAGAAGTGTTAAGGGTCTTACTACTTGATCTGATTATTAAAGGTAACATAAATTTCCCAAACAAACAGGGCATGGAGAACTAAATAGCATGTTCTAAATGGTGCAGTATGGAGTAGAGTTGAAATGTAAGATGACATAAGGTTAGGATTTTTTTAGGACAAAAGGAGAAAGAAATTCGTAGGCAGGGTTGGTTTAATATCTCAAGATCATTCCAGGAGATCTATTTGGTTCGATGTGGCAATGTCCATCTTAGATGGATCTACTGTACTGGTGCTATCCTGGCTAAAGTATTTTCATCTTCCTTCCTAGAAAATTATTTGTAGAATGATGCATTTTGGAATGTGATACAGAAGGTGCATCTTATGCTTTAAAATGCCCATCTGTTTCATGTATTGGTATAATCTAACATGTACAAACTCTGTTTGACAATTTGAGTAATTAATATCTTTAGTAGACTACCTGAATTTTGGATCAAACCAGAACTCAGATTATGCAATCAAGAATATGGCTTTTGTTTTGTGGATAAAAAATTTCATCACTGTCAGAGTGAAGCACATTTCACCAAAAAGATTAAATTGGGATTATTTATTCATACAAGTACAAAATTTTTAAATTACTACATTTTGTGCATATCTGAATAAGATATGTATGTTATTTGTCTTGATTGATTCTCCAGGTATTAAAGTTCAACCTCACAGAGTCCGGCCTTTTCTGTGTGCTACCCTGGCTTACAATGGCATTTTCTGCAAATTTTGGTGGATGGATTGCAGACACACTTGTGAGTAGAGGAGTATCGGTGACTACAGTCCGCAAGGTATTGTTACATTTCCGAATTTTAACACCAAAGTTGAGCAATCCACTGTTTTTGCATCACTGGCACCAATACATGTTTTAGCACTCATGTATAGTAAGTATAACAATCTGATCGCATTTGGATCATCTGTTATTATGAAACAATTTTGTTTGTGGTTCCAAGTGATCTCTTGCTTATCAAGAAACAAGTTCTCTGAGATCTTCAGAAACTAAGCCTTCGGGTGGATATGAATTAGACAACTAGTGAATAGTTCAAACAAAGATGATCGGTGTTACTTAATACGCTCAATATTGTTTCATGCTTTCAGTTATCTTCCATTATTAACCAGTCTTTAACAAAGAGTAGTGTTACCCCTACAAAATTAAATTTGATGCTGATGACTACCTCATGTTGCTCTGACCTCACAGATCATGCAGTCAGTTGGCTTTCTAGGTCCAGCTTTCTTTCTAACACAGCTGAGCCATATCAATTCACCTGCGATGGCAGTTTTATGCATGGCATGCAGTCAGGTAGGCAATCGTTGCACGCTATAAACAAATATATTTCCTTATGTTTTCTGTAGCTTCTACTTAAATTTTGTAATCAGCTGGATCATGTCAAAAAGAACTTCTTAAAAAAGTCATCACCTGTTTTAGAATCTTTTCTAGGAAAATAGCCATGATATTTTGGCCTTTCTTTGTCTATTCATTTTTCTCATTTGAGTGCCTATTTGTTGTGGTTAGGAAGACTCCTAGACATGTTAGAGTAATTAGATTTTGTAATCAGCTGGATCACGTAAAAAAGAACTTCTTAAAAAAGTCATCACCTGTTTTAGAATCTTTTCTAGGAAAGTAGCCATGATATTTTTGGCCCTCTTACTCTCACTTTCATTTTCTCATTTGAGTGCCTATTTGTTGTGGTTAGGAAGACTCCAAGACATGTCGTAGTAACTGACTCGGTGCAACTTCAAATTGTTGGTTGTGAAAACATTTTTTGATTTCATGCATAGTTGTGGTTCACCTACTTTTAACCTGGTAGTTCAACAGTGGTTGGCCAAGTTTTTGACATCTGATCATAGCATTTTTCTCACTGGGTTGTTCGTGGTTAAAGTTGAATCTATTGCCAATAATTCCTCCATCGCCGAGTGCATTACCGAGAGAAAGACCTGCGTCCTATTCAGCGACATAAAAAGAGTGTCACATAATATGCCGGTCTTTCTCTATCCTATATTACTTCAATCCCTAGTTAAGCTAAAACCTTTGTCAACTGAATGAAGTTCACCTTTGTAATATAAATTTCTACTTTATCTTACATTGTTTGGATTTAAAAATAGTAGCAAACAAATAATCTTGGAAATAAAATTACCATATTCTAAGTTATGGGATGATGCCAATATCCACATCCAACTCCTAGAGCTTTCGCATTTAGTACCTTCTCTTCCAGAATTCATTCATATGTCGATGTGGTCATCACCATTGGAATAGACCCCTTGTGTTTCAAAGAGAATGCCATTTAAAACCTTTTCTTCGAACCTAACCTTTTTTTTTTCAAATTTTTTTTTTCTTTCCGAAATAGGGAACTGATGCATTTTCACAGTCGGGATTGTACTCAAACCATCAAGATATTGGCCCTCGTTATGCTGTAAGTATATATTAAGCCTCAAGTATCATTTGTTTTCCTTTATTGTTTTTCTTCTGTGCTTTCAAATACTATCATTCATTGTAAGTAGCCTTCAAATCCTGGCAATAGCCATGGTTTGGACATCACTAGAAATGCTTTGGACATGTTTTACTGTTTCCAAACGCGAACGAGAAGGGCGACAATTATATATTGTCTTTTGTTTTTAATTAAAATCATGCACTTATCTCACTTGTAACTCAAACAGGGAGTACTACTTGGTCTATCAAACACTGCTGGGGTGCTGGCAGGTGTCTTGGGGACAGCAGCAACCGGCTACATCTTGCAACATGGTTTGTTCGATATACTGGCTGTTGATTATCTAAATAACTTCATTCTCTCTGTACGAGTCTTTTCCCTGAAAAACAAAACCAAAAATTTTCTATTCGAAAAGTTAAAGAGTTATTAATCAAACGATAAAACAGACCTTTACTACACCCATCAACCCCAAAATAGACCACCTAATTTGACCTGAGTATCAATCTACCCTCCCGTCCCCCAGCCTTAATCCTCCAAACTCATCCCTAACAAACATTATATGGTTCTATCCTCCGCGTCACCAGTAATATCAGCCTCATCATCCCCCAAACTACTGATGTTAGACTTGAAGTCACTAACCTTAAAAAATTCTTATGATATTCAGCTATTGATGATTTTTCAGGTTCTTGGGATGACGTCTTCAAGGTCTCAGTCGGCCTCTATCTGGTCGGAACTGTGGTCTGGAACCTCTTTTCTACTGGTGAAAAAATAATAGATTGACCATTGGACCACCTAACTTTTATGTCCTGCTTCAGTCAGCGGCACTAACCAAGCTCTGATACATAAAATGAAAAACAGAAGAAACAGCATACAAACCAAAGAGGATGAACATGAAGAAGAAGAGTACTTGAAGTTCAATCCAATATTTATCCTCAAATATGGTTTGCGATAAATCAGAAACCGCTAGCAAAGAACTACATATCCAACAGAACACCACACTGATTCATTTATTAATAACAATCACGGCACATCTACATACTCTTTACACTGCTGCATCATTGGTTTAATGGCAATGGGTAATCGTTAGCAAAGTCACTATGGCATCCTTTTAGAGACCCACATATGTGCATACATTTGATTCAGGAAAGGAGTCATAAAGTTGGAATTCAGTTCATCTGTATATGTTTTTTCTGATATTAGCCAACTCCATCAGTTTTGTAAATGTACAATTAACTTAACTGTATGTATATTTCCTATTGACATGTCCACAATCATGTATTCAATTAGGCAAAGCCGCTTCCAAACATTGTATTAGATTACTGGCTATGTTAAATCAGCTTGTAAGAATTCGTTGCATCTGTTCCAGTTCTACTTCCTCGAAATCTAGTATTTCCTGTTTGTGCTCGTGCACTGTGCAGAATCATAGTCGTGCATTATGTTCTAGATGATCATATGATGAAGTCTATGGGATTACTTGAACTGTTTAAGAAAATTGATAGTCAGTCTACAACAGTTAACCTTATTGAATTTGAGAATTGTTTTGAAGATCTTGTTACCAACATCTCCTACGATACTAAAGAAAGATGCATGGCTAATTAGAAGCTGCTTTCAGCAGATAGATTAATGGATTTTTTTTTACAATCGCTCAAATATTCACTCATTACATCATTTATAACCAAGGAAAAAGAAAAAAGACTTCGCTTCAAGAAAAAGGAATTTTATTTCTTCCATTTCATTTTCTCATAAATTTGGGAGATACACAGTATTTTAAATTTGAAAATTAAATAAAAGAGAATACACAGTATAGAACAACAAACAACATTTTTTTTTTTTTTTTTACCATCAATTAAACCAAAAAAAAAAAAAAAAAACTATTAAATCATATCGAAACATACCCCTGGAACCATTGTATGTGAGATAGGAGAGACACATTATTGATTACACTCTTCTTCCATAAACGCAGAATGAATAACCAAATAACCCTTTGTATATTTCTGAACCTGTAATGGAAACGCCATCGAAAACTACCAACCATTTCCTAAGAGCTGAATTCATCAAGCTTCCTTGGATGCAAATGAACACGAAGACCGTTCTTCATGAATAGAGTAAGCGACATCTTCTGCTCAACGCGGTGACCAGGTGCCAAGCTCAACCTGTAACGTAACAGCACCGCAGCGGCTACTGATTTCATCTGAAGGTAAGCTAAATCCTTCCCTAGACAAGTCCTTGGTCCTGCATTAAAAGCAACAAACTTGTATCCATCCTTAGGTGTCTCGAACCGATCCCCCGTTGAGCTCAGCCACCTCTCAGGCTTAAACTCCATGCAGTCCTCTCCCCATATAGTCTTCATCCTCCCTACTGAATAAATAGAGTACGTAACAGACGATCCAGCTGGTACCTGAGTTCCGTCAGGTAATACGTCGTCAGTTACAACGTACTTAAAATCCTCCGGTACTGACGGATATAGCCGAAGCGTTTCGGCCAAAGCTGCTTTTAAGTAATTTAGTCTATCAGCTTCGTCAAAATTCAATGGTTCTTCTAACCACATTTCTGGATCACTGCCTCGTGTTTCTTTCAACACTGTTGATATTTCTTTGATGATCTTCGACTCGACCATGGGGTGAGTCATGACAAGCCAGAAGAACCAACTCAGCGCGACCGATGATGTGTCACGGCCAGCTAATACGAAATTGAGTGCGATTGGACGAAGGACATCACTAGGGAAGTGGTTTCCGTTGACGTCGCGCTTCTTCATGAACCGCGATAATAGGTCGTCTGACGGACGTTCCTTCCTCGCCGTAATGGCATCAGTCATGTAAGATTCCACAATTTCCAGGCTCTTTTTCAGTCTCTTTTCCCCGCCAAAATAAAACGCCTTCTTCAACCTCCACAGGAAACCTGGATACAGCAACCTCTGAAGTGTGGCTTCCGTAGCAGAATCGAAAGCATTCGCAAACGGGTTCTCCGGTAACCCTTGAGAGAGCGTTTCCGGGTCTTTACCGAATGTTAACCCACAAATGTTATCGAACGTTAGTCTTAGAAGCAAATCTTGCAAGTCTACAGAGGTGTTATCCTCCGCTGCTTTAGCTAAAATGCACCAGAGGCGTAGCTTGATTGTTCTGTTCACCCACCTGGCCATGGCTTGACGAAGAGTTCTTGTAGTGAACTCAAGAGCGGCTGTCTTCCGTTGGATTAGCCAAGTGTCACCATCGCTGTTGAAGATACCTTGGCCTAATAAATCATGAAACGCTGCTTGCCAAGTTGGACCTTTGGGGTAGTTGTCGAATCTGGTTCTGAGGATATGCTCGATGTTCTTAGGATGACAAGTCACAGTGAAAAATCCTTGCTTTCGCGCTACAAATGGTAACGCGAAAGTACAGGTCTGGTAAGTAGCTGTGCTAGTCTCTCTCAGGTTTGAAGCTATCCAGTCATGAATTCGAACCCTGTTCGATATCAAACCTGGGAGAGAGCCTACTACTGGCCAGACCTTCGGACCTGACAGGGTTCGGGCAAGGAAAAAAAACCATAGGAGGTATGCTGATATGGCCGATACAACCATAAATGAAAATGAAAAGTCCATCTTGTAGTAGTAGCAGTGATCAATGATACAAAGATGGTAGTAGTGTAGATAAAAAAAGAGAAAGGTAACCTCGGGTTATATATCAGGGGAGATGATGGGGATGTAGGAGAGGTGGGTTGGAAAACCGAAGAGCGAAGTGAGAGTAGCTGTTGGGTTGATGAGATCAGGGGAAGGGGATGGGTCTTTTACAAGAAAACGATGGGAAATTTTGTTAGTGTTTCTTGATGACTTGGGTGAAGAAGAGAGAGGGGTAGTTAGAAAATTGCTTACCAGTAAGGAGAAAATGAGGGGGTAAGATTGAAAAATATTTGGGGAACGTGGAGAGTTGTGAGAGAAGCTTTGGAAGAAGCTTAAGTGTTAATATACTCTTGGCTGTAAGTGTTCATGAGTATTTAATGGAACACGAAATTGGTGATAGAGATGGGTTGAAGAAGGTCGAATGATGATTGATGGATTTTGTGTTTCTGGATGATGGGTTGCTACAAGGCACTTGGTGTGCTTTTCTTTGGGATACGTATGGAACATTGATTGGGTTGAGTTGTGGAGGCCCAAATGCTAAAATGGGCAATCAAGCAATTTGTTAGAGCGTCCACTGCATGAAAATGACCTATCGACTCTTCTGACTAGTCAGGTGGCAACCATTGGATAAACGAGCTTTGCTACAGAGCTAGGCCCACAGCGCCAGGCCGGTCCATCACCATCCATCATCCTAGAGATGCTGAAAATGGCTTCATCTCTGGGATGATGGATGGTGATGGGCCGGCCTGGCGCTATGGGCCCGGCTCCCTAGAATTACACTAAACGAAATCATTGACCAGTCTTTTGGTCGATCAGTTGACAAAATTTTTAATCTAGCTGATTAATTTGCCTCAAGATATGTTCTTTTATCTCTAGGTTAGAATCCTCAATTTGATTGATATTGAACTTCTATTTTTTTTAACCTAAGCTTTTGATTTTATCAAGGGTCATTTTGTCACACGCATGACAAAGCCTATGATAGTCAACTCTTATCGAGATTTTTTCATCGTGAGAATGTAAAGAGGGTGATGAATTTCTATAACACCATTATATGGTGGGGCTATGACGCCGAATATAATAGAAATTATTCTGCAGGCTAGTTCAACAGATAATTCATAAGAAAAGAACACAAGAGATTCGCCCAAAACACAGAGAAGCACCTCTGATGTTCAATTAAAATTATTCAAATCAAAAATTTATTTAAAGTCAGCCCACAAGCCGGGCTTTATAGCTAAAACTTGTTATTATTATAATTTTATCAAAAATATCAAAATCTCAATAATCATGCTAAAACAAAATTCTTAATAAAAGAAATAATCTGGTCCAAATCGGGTTCAGAATCACTTCCTAAATGATGAATGAAATATTACCATAAAAAGGAAAAAATTACTAAAATTATGGATTTGAAAGGGGAAACAGTGGATTTTAGCCTCGAAAAGATGTGCACCGAGCGTAGCTTAGTGGCCATGACGTGCGCACCGAAAAGTGCTTTTTGAATTGGAGTCATATGTGCGATTCTGATACCCGTAGCCAAAGTTATGGCCAACATACCGAAACGCATCCAAAACTGCCCCAATTAGGAAAAAAATCACGATTTCCTACCATCTTTGCGCCGATCTGCCAACTCAAGATATCTCAGTGCCAATAACGTGCTATCTGACAGCTCAACATCATCTGACTCGGATCCTCCTGTATCAATTGCCCCGGGTTGGAAAGAACTCGTCCTCAAGTTCACAATAGCTTCATTGAAATTCACAAAACAAGGACTCGGGTGTTTTACATTAAAGACATCATAAGTCCTCAAATGACTGGGGAGGCGCAGTCTGTAGGCACTATCATTGATTTTCTGCAAAATCTCACAGGGTTCAATCTTCCGCTCCTTAAGCTTATTATACTCTCAAACATTAAAACAATCACGAGTTAATACTGCCCAAACAACATCACCAGCATCAAAAAGTACCCGACGACGATGACTGTCGGCCTAATCCTTGTACTTGAACTTACTCTAGTGCATGACCAGCTTCACCTGCTCATGGATACCCCGAAGATGTTCTGCCATCTCATCTACCTTGTGACTCAAATGACCCACACGTGAAATTGGGGCTAAGTCAAGTACTCCGGATGGATTCTGACCATAGATAATCTCAAATGGGCCCATTCCTGTGGTTATGTTCTTCGACCTGTTATAGGCAAATTATGCTTGAGGTAATGCTAAATCCCACTGCTTCGATTTAGTTTCTGCCAAACTCCTCAAAAGGTTCCCCAAACTCCGATTCACCACATCGGTCTGACCATCCGTCTGGGGGTGGTAGGCGCTGCTAAAATTTAATTTCGTCCCCAGTTTCTCCCATAAACTTCTCCAGAAATGACTCATGAACTTGGTGTCATGATCTGAAGTGATGGATCAGGGAACACCATGTAAACGCACAATCTCCTTGAAGTAAAGATGGGTGATACGGGCAGCATCCATTGTTTTTCTGCAAGCTACAAAATGGATCATCTTGAAAAACTTGTCAACCGAAACCAAAATAGAATCCCAGGCTCGTTGGGTACAGGGTAAGCCCAACACAAAGTCCATACTGACATCAAACCAATGGGCTTCAGGTATAGGTAAATGTGTGTACATGCCCGCATTAGTGAGAATTCCCTTGGACCGCTGACACACATAACAACACTCCACATAATGAGTCATGTCACTGGTCAATTTGAGCCAATAATAGTTATAATAGATCAAGGCCAACGTCTTATCTCGCCCAAAGTGGCCCTCATTATGAAGTTCACTAATAATCTGCTGCCTTAGTGAATAATCTGGAATGCACAACTGTAATCCACGAAACAGATAAACCATTATGCAAAATAAAGTCATGTCGTTGACCATCAGTTACCTCCTGAATCGTCCTCCCGAAGGAAAGATCTGTAGCATACATATCAGATAAAGCCTCAAATCCTGCAACTCTAGTGCTCATGGTGGTGAGGAGTAACGTACGACGACTCAGTGCATCTGCGACACGGTTCAAATTCCCTGCCTGGTGCCTCAGTGTAAACGTGAACTCCTGCACGCCACCCACTTGGCTTGTCGTCTACTCAGCTTGTGTTGGCCATTGATGTACTTCAAGGGCTCATGATCAGTGAGAAGAATGAACTCCTTCTGTACTAGGTAGTGACGCCAATGCTTCAGGGACTGAACTATGACATAAAACTCCAGATCAAAGGTGGAATAATTCTTTTTTAATCCTGATATCTTCTTACTGAAAAAAGCTATTGGGCGTCCTTTCAGACTAAAAACACCACCAATGCCAACCCCAGATGCATCACAGTTTACCTCAAACACCTTTTCAAAATCAGGAAGTGCCAAAACTGGTGCCTCTGTCATTTTCTGCTTTACCAGTTGAAAATTGGCTTCCGCCTCATCGGATCACTTGAAATCACGTCCCTTGACGCACTCTGTGATAGGACCAATCAGAGTGCTGAAGTTTTTGATGAACCGATGGTAGAAGGACGCCAATCCATGGAAACTTCTGACATCGTGTAAGGTCTTTGGTTTGGGCCACTCCAAGACCGCATCTATTTTCGACTGATCTACATGAACACCATCAGTAGACACAACAAAACCAAGGAAAATGACAAAAGTAGTGAAGAAAGAACACTTCTTCTGATTGACGAATAGGCGCTTCGTTATCAACTTATCAAAAACAGCATGGAGGTGATCAATATGTGACGCCCCCATGTCGGGCTATAAATGAGGATGTCGTCGAAGTAAACTACAACGAATTTCCCCATGAAAGGTCGTAAAACATGATGCATAAATCTCATAAATGTGCTAGGCGCATTGGACAGTCCAAAAGGCATGACCATCCACTCATACAACCCATGTTGCATCTTAAACGCTATCTTCCACTCATCTCCAGGCCTTATTCTGATCTGATGGTATCCGCTTTTAAGGTCAATTTTTTAGAAGATCATAGAACTGGACAACTGGTCTAACATATCATCCCGGCGGAGAATTGGAAACTTGTATTTTACTGTAATATTGTTGATTGCTCTGTTATCAACACACATACGCCAAGAGTCATCTTTCTTCGGCACTAACAAAGCAGAAACTGGACATGGGCTCATACTCTCACGGATATAACCTCTCTCCAATAACTCTACCACCTGTCGTTGTAACTCTTCAGATTCTTTGGGACTGAGGCGATTAGTCGGTCGATTAGGTAAACTGGACCCCGGAAGATTAGGCGATAAGCTGGTCGATCTGATGCTGAATATCTCTCATAGGCGGCAGCCCAAGAGGAAGATCCTCTAGCATCAGGTCAGAAAACTCTACTAGCAGCTGCTGCACCTCTGCTGAAAAATATGGATTCTCGTCTGCTGCATTATTCCCACAAGGCAGCAGAGCATAGACCACGTCTCCACGCTCAATTTCAACTAAAAACCTGGACCTAGAAAGCAGGTTAGTATTATTGGCTACCGGGGTAGGAGTGGTTTCTTCCTGACGAGGTGCTAGCACAATCTTCTTCCCTTTGATGCTATATTTTTCCCTCCATCATGAATAACACTGCGATCATACTGCCAAGGTCTGCCTAACAATACATGGCAAGCATCCATAGACACAACATCACACCAAGCATTATCAAAATATTTTCTGCCAATTGAAAAATACACTAGGCATCGCCTATCTACTGTTACCTCACTGCCTTTATTCAGCCACGACAATTTATACGGCTTGGGATGACGATCTGTCTTCAACTGCAATTTCTGGACAGTTTCTTCAGACACTACGTTCTCACAACTGCCACTGTCAATTATCATCTTGTAGACTTTATCTGCAATTGTGCAAGTCGTGTGAAAAATATTGGTTTTCAATCAATCGTTCTCTGAATCGCCCTTTGGAGTCAGTAGGCTCTTACGAACAACCAGAGTCTCATGGCCATCCCCATACAACACATCTCCATCTTCATTATCATCATACACAAGCTCTCCAAGCTCCTCAGTTTCGTCTACCACGTCTTCCTCAATAAGAAGATTGTTGCCCTTTTGAATAGCAGACTTCCTGCACTCAGTCACTCTATGTCCCTGTTCACCACATCTGAAACATCTAATATTTGAGTTAGAATTACCCTGCGGTGGCTGCTGGGCAGGACGGGACTCTTGAGGGCGAACTGGTTGACTGCTTTGATCACTTATGATCATTGGTCTCCTGTTCTGTTATTTTTCACAGCAATTGCACGCTAGTATGCTTCAGAAATGGTCCACAGCGAGCTAAGGCTGAGGACATCCTGCAGGGGCTGTCGTAATCCCCCCAAATATCTGCCACCATCTGCTCTTCCATCTCAGATAAATCATTCTGAGCTATCAATTGATAGAACTCCTCCGTGTAATCATCAACCGATCTCATGCCTTACCTCATCGAATGAAGTCGCTGAAACAAAGTTTGAGTGTAGCCGAAAGGAAGGAAGTGATCATTCATCTTCTTTTTCATCTTCTCCCAATCAGTGATCTTGGCCTTGCCTTGTCTATCTCGTGATCGCCTCAACTGCTCCCACCACACAGATGCTCTGCCTTTGAGTTTGATGGTGACCAATTTCATTTTGACACGATCTGGAACTTCCTTATACTAAAAAATATGTTTTACTTCATTCAACCAATCAACGAATCCTTCGGCCTGTAGCGTACCAGAAAACTCGGATAGATCCACTCTGAAACCAAGGTCTCCATGACGATCATCCCGACCACGGTGCTCCCATAATCGAGCATGCTTTGTGATATAGGTTTTTGAAACTAGAATCAGAATCGTGATCTTCCATCTCACAATCATCGAAATCTTATGCCGTTAGACGCTGGGTTAACTTTGCAACTTGCCTCTGTAAATCCTCAATCATCACTTCCTGAACACTACGATCACGGTGCGAGGCTTCCTCGTTTGGAATCTGTCTGCGACGACCACGACCATCAGCCATGAAAACTGATAAAATCTCACCCCAAGAAGATGCTGAAGCTCTGATACCAACTGACGCCAGACAAAATAGAGATTTTTCTGCATACTAGTTCAAAAAATAATTCACAGGAAAAGAACACAAGAGATTCGCCCAAAACACAGATAAACACCTCTGATGTTTTATTAAAATTATTTAAATCAAAAGTATCTCTAAAGTCAGCCCACAAGCCGGGCTTTATAGCTAAAACTCATTATTATTAGAATTTTACAAAAAATAGCAAAATCTCAATAATCATGCTAAAACAAAATAATTAATAAAAAAATAATCAGCCAAAAATCTGGCCCAAATTGGGTTCAGAATAACTTCTTAAACGATGAATGAAATATTACCATAAAATGAAACAAATTACTAAAATTATAAATTCGAAAGGGGAAATAGTGGATTTTAGCCTCGAAAAGATGTGCACCGAGCATAGCTCGGTGGCCACGACGTGCGCACCAAAAAGAACTTTCCGAATTGGGGTCATATGCGCGATTCTGTTACCCGTAACCAAAGTTATGGCCAAAATACCGAAACGCACCCAAAACTGCCTCAATTAAGAGAAAATCACGATTTCCTACCATCTTTGCGCTGATCTGCCAATTCAAGGTATCTCAGTGCCAAGAACGTGTTATCTGATAGCTCAACATCATCTGACTCGGATTCTCCTACATCAGGCTAGGAGGCTAACAAACTATTTTGTGTGGGCGAGCAGAGACTGACAAACTACTTTGAGTGATGGTTAGCAACTACCTAGGTATTATAGTCCCATATAGTACGGGTGAGAGAAAGAATGAACTACTTATGTGCGACCCTGTATCCCCTTGGTCGGACTCATTTTAAAGTCGTGAGGATGGTTAAGCCCAAAGCCATTGGGTCGTTAAAATTTCATAATAATCTTCCCAATCCTATAGGTTCAGCCTGGGACCTGAAACAATATTCATAGGGTGTGTTTAGTTCAAAAGAAAGTTTTGCAAAAATGAGATTGGGAGGAAGGAAAGAGGAAGAGAATTTTTATTTTTTTTGTTAAAATGCAAATATTTTGACAATTACTAACTATTAGAGAGGTGCTCTCTGCTGCCATCAAAAACTGATTTGGCCAGTAGGCCAGTGAGCTTTTTCATTTAAATTTCTGCCGACATGAATAAGAGACTATTTAGACTGATTTCATAATTTCCACTGCCTAATGATATTTGCAAAAAACGGTCGCCAAGACCAATCCAAAGCAGCCAAAATTGGATCCTGAAGATGATTTATAACAACTTAGGAGTCTCCTATAACTATAAGAACCCATGTTTCCCAGTTGTGATGATAACACTTATATTGCTTCAGCTGCATATAGCTTTGCCATGGTGCTGTCCAGAATTCGTGTGGTTATTCTGAATGCAACTCTTGCCAAAATATTCCCAGATCTCTCCATTACAATGGCTCTGACTGAACCATGTTTTAAGTCATTATAAAAACTAGCATTAAACATCACCAAAACAGCATTGCATGCACAAAAATCAGTTAAGCTAGTAGGAATTTACCACACAGGGTCTAACCCAATTGCATGAGAAGAAAGAACAGCAGCAATAGGTGATTGGTTATCATCGATTAAAGAAAAAACATGCTGAGGGATCAAGGGATTGCTTTGTTTATAAGGAACTATCACACAAGAGTTCATCAAGGTGCAATTCCCTTGCAAACAATTGAACTCGGCAAAGAATTTTTATTTATTCTCAGCTTCCAAATACATAACATAACCAAGACCAATTGAGACAATCTTTCTTCTTTCAAGTTCATTTATATGGAGAACATGGTCTGAACAGTAATGAGGGCATGATTGGATCCGTAATATTAAGGTGATACCACACCAGCTCAGAAGCTGGCCAGAATAGAACGAAGTAAGAGATACATACCTAGACCCTTCCTAATGAAGTAATGGTACAATCAATTGGATTTAGTTCAATACACACCAAACTGAGAGAAATCAAATCCTACATATCTTTTTTTTTTTCCTGTTACAGGGACTCCCTTCATTTATACTTGTAACGCATTGAAGTATAAATGAAGAAACCAAGGTTGATAGTGCTTGTTGCCGCTAATGTCCAATAGTACTTATCTAGCCGACTATCATTCAGAGTGTCTCCGAACCAATTTGGGTTTCCTCCGCTTTCACTGATTTTACCCAGTACAATAGTAAAAGGAACGCTCAGTGCAGTTCCAGCTCCAGTGACTGCCTCTATGAATGAACTAACATAGCCCTGCATTGTGGTCGGAACCTGCTTTTCATAAAAATCTCTAATGCCTGAAGATAACATTCCTTTAAACAGCCCAAACAAAATAAATTGTGGGAAAAATCTGAACATCGGCCCCTCATCAGTTTTACTCTCCCGAATTATCCTTCTTTCTTCTACTGATGCAGCGGTAATACAACACAATATGGATATGACCATTCCAATCCCAATTCCAAATGGCGGAACATATTTCTCAATTTTTTATTCTTTATCAATTTTAGTCCCTTGTAGCATGACCCGGCCCCGAAATTCGAGAGTTGGATGAGTAATAACCAGAGGGAATAAGGGATTGTTGAGTTGTTTATTTGTTCAAGAAAGTAACTACTTCCAGTAGACAATACCAAGCCACATATAATGAATGTGAGCCACACAGGGATCATCCTAAGGGATATTTTGGCTTCTTCCACTTGTGTTTTTGTACATAACCTCCATTTATTTCGTATCTGTTCCTCTCTGGAAGGAGGTGAAGGTAGAACTATTGCAGCTTTTTCGAGACACCTGCATATTATCAAGATCGTGTACATTGTCAGCGAAACAAGATTGAGGCAACTCTTTTAACACATAATTACTTCAAATATCGTGATTTTATCTATTTGTTAGGTCCAGCTAGATATGTATATACACATTTAAGTGCTATAATCTACCAAACTAGTGATCGTATCATAGTACAAAGGATTCTCATGTCAGGAGTAATTAAACATGTTGTGTGCTTAATAGAAAGAAATACTTCAATTTTTGTGTGTTATTGATTCATCCTACAACAGGGGTATATATACAATATGATTTCTTGTTTTACAATAAACAATCTTACAAAATATATTCTAGATTACCTAAAGTTACAAGAATATATTCTAGAATATATTACAGAATATATTCTAGAATATCCTGAATATATTTTTACCTAACAATCTTACAGAATATATTCTAGAATATCCTGAATATATACATGTTTCTATAATTAGAATATATACAGCTTTCTATATTGACATCATCAATTTGGATATTGGAGTAGGCATTTTGATTGAGGCTTTAGTCATTGTATAGCATTTGGATTATTGGCTACCCATGCAAGCAACTCCATTGTTTGTTTTGTTTTGTGATCAGTATGTAAATTTGTTCTGGTTTGGTCAAAAAAGTATTTCGAGGATAAAAGGGAGAGAATTTGAGCAATTGTAAAGGTAAGGCCGCAAGTCCCCCCTATCATTTTTAATTTGGTAAATTACTAATACAGGTGGGAATCCCCCACCCCCACCTGGAGGTTTGGAAAAAAAACACAATCATAGAAGAAATGATTGGGGAAATGCAAAGATACAAATAAAATAAAGAAAATGTGTAGGAATAAATATATAGAAAGGAAAACAAAATTAAAGTGGAGAATAGACCGGAGAAGGAGATATCGTAATTATTCCTTACCTGAAACCTTTGGTTCGAGGCAAATGTTGGACAACACTTGGGGGTCTCTCTTCTTCATCGTATAATTCAGTACCATCGTATGGTTGAGTGCCATCTGTTGGCAGGTTCTCTATCTCATCAACATTTTTGGAAATCCTGTCTTCGTAGGGTTGAGTACTGTCATCTGCGGGTGGATCCACCCTCTCAACATTCAAGGGAATCTCTTTTTCGTATAATTCAGTATCATCTGTTGGAGTATCAAGATGTCTCTTCAAAGCAGCTGCTACAAATACACGAGTCACCCTTGTCAGGGGACTCCCAGTTGGTTTACTAGGCTTGTGACTGAAGCATGCCAAGCAGAACAGAATACATCCAATCCCCATTGCTATTGTAGCACTTAAAAAAATACATCTGATCACCATTGCTTTTGTAGCACCTAAAAGTATTTTGTATATGAAGTTAATTATAAATGGTAATAGGCAGAGAAGCACGTCCAGCAATTCAATTCTAAATTTGTACTTTTTGAATCGGATTTGGATATCTTCTCCAGTGAAGAAGAGTATCAACACCCTCTTGCAACCAGACATGCCAATAGTTACGAAAACCATTGCATTGTAGAAGAGTATTGTTTGTATATTGTTGCCCATGCATTTGCGGTGCTCATCACAATGGTGTACCCCTGATGCAAGGACTGATGGGACTGACAGCCATAATAGAAGCAATCCCTGGTAACAAGTAAATACACCATAATAATATCATTGTCAGTTCTGGAAGCCCCTCATTTGAGTTCACTTTGGATATTAGAAATGGGAAGATTATATTTTTTTTGAAGTTGTGACACATGTTATGCATAATCAAAATGTGTGTATAAAACTTTACTCTTATGACGGCTTGATAGAATTGTTGAGTATCAAATTGAAACTTCCAATGTGGAGCTTCCTGTGGACAATGTTCACTATCGCTCTATGTATTCTTGTTTATTTATCTAAGTATTTATTCTGATTTGTTCGTAATCGCTCGAATAAATTAATAAACAACAATTTTCATTTACTAATGCCCTTTTAAGTAACTGAAATTTAGGGACTCTTAAATTGGTTGTCAAACTAGTTTGACCCATTGTCTTTTTTTTTTTTTTTTTTTTAACATTGTTTCTTTCTTTTGAGGGTTTCTTTGTTTCTCTATTCTTTTTTGACATCTAGAGATATAAATTTCGACTCTTTTTTCTTCAATCGGTATAGTTGGATCATGTAAGTATGCACATTTCAATTTGATAGCTTTGTATCAAGGGAGCTAGTTAGATGCTTACAACTGAATAGGCAAAGCTACTGAAAAGTAGCATCCGACTTATATCGATGTAGGCATCAATAGTGAATGTCACAGCAATGGTCAAGATTCCTGTCAGTCCTTTTTGAAAATTCACAATGGCAGCAGCACGGGGAACCCCCAGGTACCAAACATCGGTCAAGTATGGCATCAAGTTGTCAACGGCATATCGGGCTAGGCCACCGGCAACACTTAGAACTTAATAAAACATATAAAACCACTTAAAAAAATTATTAGGAAACCCAAGCTAGGCAAATAACATGGATGACATGCATAATACAACAGTGGCAGGACAAAAATCGTAAGAGAGAGTCAAGCCCAATGGTAAATATGAATAAACTTTAAGCAAAACTACCAGTAATAGAAATATTAAATTAATATGAAAAGTATATAGTAAACATTTTATGATTCTACAGATTTAGTTCCCCACTCTTTGACATGGTATATTTTATTCAATTAATACATTCTTAAAGGATCAGATTGTCGTACCAATGAAACAGACCCAGGCTTGACTGCGATTCATTCTCTTTTCTCTCTTTTACTTCTGTTGGTTATCTTCTGTTAAAATACCAAAAAAAGGATGAATGTCAAGAACAATTTGAGTAAGCAGTGGATATTATTTATTCAAATTACGTGTTCATGAATATATATACTTGAGGGAAAAGGAAAATAAAAAAATCAGAAATCATAATAATAAGATGTTGAAGTATTAGCCTGCAAAGGAGGGGGAAAAAGTGGAAGAAAGAAGAAACAAAAAACAAAAATAAACGAATAAATAAATAGAACTCGTAAAAATGAAGAAGTAAAAGAACAGTATTTGACAACTTGATGTATTAAATCGTCATTAATAATATAGAAATTCTTCCAAACTCATTCACCTAAGATCTCAAGAAGATTATTTTTGATGATACAAGTAATAAGCATACTATGAAAGATTCTAATCTCCTAAAAACCTTGTTTGCGTTTCAAAAATAAAATAAAAAATCAATTGTCATTTTAATATCATAAAAATACTAATAACCAGGAGAGTAATTTAATTCAACTCCCCAAAATTTCAAGAGCGGAGTCAAGAATATAAGTGCATCTATCATGAAGGGTTCAACTGCGCGCTGAATTTGCGTGGGATCAGAAATTTGTAAGATCTGACCAAAATTTCTGTACGCATACACCAAAAAACATGTATTTAACTTTGAAATCTACATAGTAGAAAATTCTGTATAAGCTCTTTACATGCATGCAAACATAAATTCATATGATACTAAAGATGAATGAGCAGTGCACCAAAATGCTTAGAGACCGAGGAGGAGGAAGACTGCTGGCTCTCTGAATGCTGATTAGTAACCAACCCTCTCTCCCCCCAAAATCTTTTTTAATTAAATAAATAAAATGTCAATGCAAACAGTGAGATCTATATATTTATCATGGTAGGTGGTCAGCTTAATGAGCTGTAAAGTTTGATTCAATAATTCTATAGAGAATGATGGGCAGCTTCGACAAATTTGATCTCGGCAATACAAATGGACAAAAGAAGATGAAGATAAATCTGAATTTTGGCTGGATCATGAAGATGGCAGCTCGAATATGTTGGCTTTGTGCTTGACTTGGTTAGATCTGAGTTGAAGATAGTTGGAAGAAGAAGATGGTGGAAGGTGATGGAAACCTCCGTCACCGCCACCCTCTACCGCCTCAAGCGGCTATAAAAGAGGAACTCCCCTCCTCTTTAGGAGATAATCTTCTTCCATTTTTGAGAGATTGAGTGTGAGAAACTTAGGGTTCAACTGTGTGCTGAATTTGCGTGGGATAAGAAATTTGTAAGATCTGACCAAAATTTCTGTATGCATACACCAAAAAACATGTATTTAACTTTGAAATCTACATAGTAGAAAATTCTGTATAAGCTCTTTACATGCATGCAAACATAAATTCATATGATACTAAAGATGAATGAGCAATGCACCAAAATGCTTACAGATCGAGGAGGAAGACTGCTGGCTCTCTGAATGCTGGTTAGTAACCAACCCTCTTTCCCCCAAAATGTTTTTCAATTAAATAAATAAAATGTTAATGCAAACAGTGACATCTATATATTTATCATGGTAGGTGGTCAGCTTAATGAATGCAAATAAGTACAAATGACTTATTAGGGCGTGTTTGGTTAGCCCATTGATCGTCGTAATGTAATGGTTTGATCATTACAATGTAATGGGTCAAAGGCATTCTTGCGTTTGGTATCACATAAAACCATCGTAATGGTCATTCCCATTACAGATTTGGTTGTAATGGCCATTCCCACCTCCCCCCCTATGAATGGCCATTACCATTCCCATTGTAATGGTCAAAGTTATACAATGACCATTTTTACCCTCCTCACCCTCCCCCATTTTAACTAAGTGAGGGTATTTTTGGAAATAAATTTTACATTACCACCTTACCATTTTAAAAGTATACCAAACATACATATTCCCATTACCATTCCCATTTCCATTTTCATTCCCATTACCATTACCATTCCTATTACCATTCCCATTCCCATTTCCATTCCCATTCCATCGAATAACCAAACGAGCCCTTAGTGTTTTGGTATTTAATTTTATAAGTACAAATAAGTACAGGATGATGTGACATTATTGATGAGGTTTTTTATAATTTTGAGATAGACATAAATATTTTGAGGGTTTCGTCATTTTTTAAGATCACACCACATCACCATAATTACAAAACATGAATACAAAAATATCATTTCCTAGCATTTTCGAAGCCCAAAAGATTAACGTATCATTTTTTACTAATTGCCGACAATCATTGACTCAACGTTTGGGTTTTGGTAGTATTTATATAGGCTATTCTCGATAACATTGGCTGGGTGACTTAAAGAAATTTGTCAATATCAAAGTATATTTTATTCTGCACATATTTTTGTCCGAGGTGAAATATTATATCTTTTGCTTAGATATAAAAATACATAAAACTAAAGTATTATCAATTAATTAAAAGACTTTGTCAATTAAATGGAAAAGTCACACATGTTTGAAAATCGAATTTCAAATTTGAAAATCACATGCATGTGTATTACTAGTGTCATTGTCACACGATAGAAAGTGGGTTCAGTGCCAAATTAAGGTCCAATTTGGTGTCTCTCTCCTCTGTCTCTTGTATCTCTCCATCCCTTTCTCTTCATTCTTGCCAAATTAAGGTCCAATTTTTTTTTCTTTTTACCTCTGGATTTTTCTTCTCTTCTTTCGACTACTCGCACCCACAAACCAACTTGATTGTTGCTTATTAGTGTTGCTTTATTTTTTTGGAGGATGTTGGATGACGAGATTGCCCATTGCTTTATTTTAATGGTGGGTTTGTTGGTGTTTTGGTATTCGATTTTATTTGGCATACACCATGACTTTTGCCTAGGGGTTAGGGATGGGGAGATTTTGGTAATTTGAATGGATTATGGTTTGAGAGGTGTGTTGTTACCAGCGGATCCTGACTTAGGATCTATATGAAGCAGTGTGACCATTCCCTTTTTACTTTTTTACTAAAATATCCCTTTTAATTAAAATTTTATTTATATATATTTTTAATAATATCGTCCACATTATAATGAAAATAGATGGGTCGAATTGATCGAGTTATCTAAAAACCCTATGTCTAATATCGTACAAATACATCACTATGAATTTATATATTGAGAAGTTTATCTTTTATAAATGATGTAATACTTTTTTTTTTAACTATGTTGATTGTGGTATATTTTCTTCTTCTTTCAATTTTTTTTAACTAGGGTTTTAAGTTGTTGCACAAATTTAACATCTTACCTCAATGCAAGTAAATAATGAGAAATCTTAAGGTTCGTTAAAATTTATGACAATGCAAGACAAAATGATCAGTGGGCAACGAACTCTAATTAACTATTACCAAAAAAATAAAAAATAGCGTCGCTTTAGTATTTACAACTTATATTATAGGTAAAGGTAATGATTAACTACGATTGAGTTCATTTAAATTTTTTACTCGAAATTTGTATTTAAGTTTTTGGAAACATGCATGTAAGAAGTCAAGTAGATTGATGAGTAATAACCAGAGAGGATAAAGGATTGTTGAGTTGTTTATTTGGTCAAGAAAGTAACTACTTCCAGTGGACAACACCAAGCCATATATAATGAATGTGAGCCACACAGGGATCATCCTAAAGGATATTTTGGCTTCTTCCACTTGTGTTTTTGTACACAACCTCCATTTATTTCGTATCTATTCCTCTTTGGAAGGAGGTGAAGGTAGAACTATTGCAGCATTTTCCAGACACCTGCATGTTATCAAGATTGTGTACATTGTCAGCGAAACAAGATTGAGGCAACTCTTTTAACACATAATTGCTTCAAACATCGTGATTTTATCTATTTGTTAGGTCTAGTAAGATATATGCTATGCACATTTAAGCTCTCTACACTACTACAGATATAGGCTTGCATAGCGCTTAAAAATAGGCTTAGATAGCGCTTTTTAGCGCTCAAAAAAGCGCTATGCAAGGCGCGTACTTGAATAGCACTTCGCTTAGATAGCGCTTTAAAAAGCGCTATCTAAGCGTTTATTTATTTTTTTAATTAACTTCAATAGCGCCTTCTAAAGCGCTATGTAAGCGCTAATTTTTTTTTTAATTAGCTTGGATAGCGCTTAAAAAAGCGCTATTTAATTTAAATGAATTTTTTAAATTAGATTTGTTTATCTGCTAAGATAGCGCGTAAATAAGCGCTATGGAAGTAATTAGATTGTTCTTAGATAGCGCTAAAAGAAGCGCTATTGTAGTATATATGTTAAACTTAGATAGCGCTTATTTGAGCACTATCTAAGTTATTTGATTTGTTTTTTCTATTTTTCCGATACCGATTTTCTGGGCTAAATATAATATTTAATATAATAATGACAACGTTCAATCAATCAATAAAGACACAATATGATAACTAACTGTTTCTCATTCATTCAAAATATAATTTAAGCATTCATACAAAATTCAATAAAGATACAAAATTGTTCTCAATCACGGTATCCCAAGCTTTGCCACTCAAACTGTAACGGATCAAGAACTTGAGGACATCAAGAGGGAAGTAGAAGATGATACTGTATAACCAAATCACTCCTGCCCATCCCCACACTATGCCTTGGATCCTTGCAAAGTCTCAGTTTGCATAAACAGCTATCAATGTAGCCACCTTAACACAATGGATGGATAAATTGTCAGTTTTAATGGAGAATACAGATATATTCAATGGCATGAAACATCATTTATACTCACCAATTGAGCGGCAAGGAAGGCACTAACAAGCAACACGCCTGGTCGTTCAACAAAGGACCAACTCTGAGATCGGGTCACAAAGATGAGAGCCTGGCTCACTATGCTCACTTGGAGATAGAGAGCTGCAGTGAGTTCTTCGTTGTTGTGCCTGATTGATCTCACGCCAAATGTTTTCTGCACATTATATCATTTGGTAGACAATGAGTAGGATCAGTATGATTAATATATACTAATTGATATATAAGATGTTGCACGTGTTCTTTGGACAGGAGACTACTTACTGAGAAGAAATCTGTCTCACAGGAAGCCCAAAAGAAAATCACAGTCATGATAGCAAGATATGTGCCAAGTAGCTTGCATTAATAAACATAAGGTCATAAATATAACAAAGCATTTAGGATGTGGAGCTCATCAGGATCTTCTACGTTTTTCAACATCGCATTACTCATAAAAATTATTTCTTTATTTTTTCATGATATATTAGCATATAAGTTTGGATAAATCAACCCAAACAAGTTTTCATATACAAACAAAACCAGTGCAAGATGACAGGTCACTTATTAAGGTAAGAAGACCAACTTAATGGATATGATTTACCTTGGATAAGATTATCTTGCTCAAGGAAAATCTCCCTGAGCCTACTTTGACCGCAAGGGTTATACTTGAGATTGAACTTATCAAAACGATGAAATGTGCTCTTGTCAGCATGAACATCTAGCAGATCTACATTAAGGTCATACCTGTTTCCACATTAAGACAGAGAAACATATATCAAATCCCAAAATAACTAAGAACTAGAAAAAGAAAATTAAACTAGATTGCATTTTACCCAGTCAAATCAAGACTCTCGAAAACTTCTTTTAGTGTCAAATATGTTCCATCGCGAAATATCACAACCTGAATAAAAAGAAATGCACAACAATAAGATCTAAGTGAGACAGTGGTGCAACCTGCTTCAGTAAGTCAATTAACCAGTAATTAAGTAAGCAACACTTCCTCAGGGATTGTGCATGGCAAGAATTCCTGGAAAAACAAGACCTGCGAAATGACTCCTTGTCAGATAGCCAAAAACTAGAAAGATAATCCTAATCAAGAAATAAATTATGTTAGATGTACATATGAAATGATAGAGACTTCTAACCACCATTTTTCAACCTCAAGTCATGAAGCAAAACACATGCGTAAAGCTGAAGGCAGCATAATAATGAAGTAAAGGCAATTTTGATCCTCGTTGCTTGTAGATTTCATATGATTTTGGAGGCTTTTCTTAATTACTCTGTTGTATGCGTTTACATGCACAAGAATAAGTTTTCACAACAAGCAGAGCAAATAGCACCATATTCCAAAATATTTAAGGATTAATGTCCATAAACCTAGGTAACTAAATTTGTGTCCAAGGCCAAATCAGTTAATACATTATACAAGCAGACAATGTTTGTATTTTCTAACTGGGACTATTCACATTAATTTTTCCTTCATATAGCTAGCAAAAATAAAAATAGTTAAGGTTTGACAAGAACAATATAAATGAAGCATTCTCTCAAGGTATCCACATAAGTCTTCACATCTTAGAATGTAAAAAATGTAAGAATTGTAGTAGTCCTCGAGATCAGGTATCATTCATTGAATACCCACAACTTATTACAACAAGTGGAACCCATAGAATTAACACAAGCATTATATCAGAAAATTTAACATTGCTACTTTCAACAACATATTGAAAAAGGAAAGAACATATAAATGAACAATCTAGATCTCATAACGTATAAATAGCATGGAACTAACCTCTGTTGTTGTACCACATGCCTTCATGCAGGAAGGACTTGCTGGCTCTGGCAACTCTGTGATGATTAACACCACTTCAATGACCTGTCCAGTGCTTCTGAGGTCTTCTGAGCTGCATGTCGTTCCACTTCCAAGTTTTACATGTTCCCTATGAACAGAAAGTAATGCTAAGCAAGAAAATCATTAGTTGATGTAATTACTGAAGTTAAAAAGAAAGATTTCAATTATTTAAAGAAGCAGAAAAGAAAGAAAGATGCCTACCAAGTGGTGTGACACACTGAGCAGGAAAGGCGAGAAAGCGGTATAAGCGAATATTATTTATGCACCACTTTACTTAAAATGATGAAGTTCTCTTATACGCCTAACATCTGCAATTTACTCTACACTCTTGGATCAATTAAAAAACACAGAAACCTCAAAATGTATTTGCAGTTTCAGTGTACCTTCTTTTGCTTTCTCAATACCATATAACTTGAAGGCTCGTCTATTTGGAAAATCTGCAATGACTCATTAGCCGTGGCATCCAGCTTGAGAAAAATTGTCCCTGTTTTGGATAGAAGGTCATACTTTTCAGTGCAACTTAAATGGTCAATGTTTAGCAAGAGTAGGAACACTACAAGAAATTAAGGCACATACAATGAGATTTCTGTTAACACAGTCGATAGTAATTGACATTCCCACCTAATATCTGCTCAAGGGTATAACAAACCTCTCATTCTCTCGTATAACAAGAAGATCCCACTTGATCGAACTTGGACATCACTTCCAATATACCACAGAATTAAGCTGAAAGTTAAGAAAATAACTAAACATGTTCAAAATAGGAAAGGGAATATATAAGATCAACCAAAATACGAAAACCTCTACAAACAAACCAAGCTCCAAGTTGCAAAGCACTTTCCTGAGAAGCAACGAGAGATGACTCTTCTGACTTGGTGCATATAATTATCAGAGGCCTTGCTCAATATTTTACTGGAGAAGGATCAAAGAAACACACAAGACCAACATAATAAATCAAGCTTAAAAACAGCTATATGCAAGAGATGAATGGAATCTAGTTGGAAAAAGTATAAAACAACTTCATAAAATGCTTGGTCAATGGCACATACCTATATCGATTAGGGGTAAATATGTATCCCTATCATCCCAAACTTCTGAGACATAAAGTTGGTGCATACTACAAATGATGAGCAACTCCAACTCTGAAACAACGACAAGCTACTTTGTTAATTATGAAAAATGTGTTTCTTTCTTTCTCTTTTTGCATTTTCTTATTTGTGGGCTTGATGTCCTTAATGTAGCCTGATATTTTATCCTCAAAGTAATCACAACTCAGGGCCTATTCTGCCACTTGTGTTGTTCTTGCAAAACAATAAACCAAAGAAAAACAGAATTACAGAACAAAACGAAGAAGAACAGATCTAAACCATCGCAGGTTTGAAGAAGAACAAAACCATAAACCATCGCAGATTCGCAGGTTTGAAGAAGAACAGAACGAAAAAGCCACCAAAGAAGCAGGTTACCACTTACCAAAGGTCCAGATCTGATCTCTGAGTCTAAGTTTCTTCTACTTCTGAGTTCGTCTTCCTTCGATTTGTTCTTCTTCTCTCTTCGTCTTCCTTCTTCTTCGATTTCTTCTTCTTCTTCCTTCGATTTCTTCCAAGTCTTTCAGTCTTCTTCCCTTCGATTTCTTCTTCTTCTCTCTTCTGGCTTTCTTACTTGGATCTGAAAAAAGAAAAAAATCGATCAGTCTTACTTGGACCTGAGTCGCCTCCTTCCTCGGTTCCTCGCCTCCTCGCCTCCTCTGGTTCGTCGCCTCGGTTCCTTGCCTCCTCGCCTCATCGCCTCTCTGTGTGTTTGAGAAGGGGAATTCTAAATGTCGAGTAAACCAAAATCTGAAAAAATGAAAAATGAGGGTTTGTGATCTTAACCGTCCGATCGTATCAAGATCTGCAAAAAAGAGATTTAATTTGATATTTGATTAAAATCGAAGCGCTATCTTAAATGTAAATAGCATAGCGCTTCGGAAGCGCTATGCAAGCACTTTAAAAGCGCTACGGTAGCTTTGGTAACGTTTTTTCTCATAGCGTTTTTTAAAGCGCTATCTAAGACATAACTAAGATAGCGCTTAACTGAAAAAAAAAATTAAAAGCGCTATTGTAGTGTTTTTTTTTTTTAAATTTTTTTTTAAAGACAAATAAGCGCTATCCTAGTGCCCACTTGGATAGCTCTTTAAAAAAGCGCTATCTAAGTGGCATTACCTAAGCTAATATTTGTAGTAGTGCTAGTCTACCAAACTCATAGTAGAAAGGATTTCTCATGTCAGGAGTAATTAAATATGTTGTGTGCTTAGTATTTGACATCATCAGTTATTGGAATATGCATTTTGATTGAGGATTTCGTCATTGTATAGCAGTTGGATTATTGGGTACCTTGCAAGCAATTCCATTATTTTGTTTTGTGATCGGTGTGTAAATTTGTTTTGGTTTGATCAAAAAAGTATTTCGAGGATAAAAGGGAGAGAATTTGAACGATTGTAATGGTTGTGAGACAATTACAACGACTCAAACACCTTGTGTGAGTCAGAGTCCTTTACAAATAAGACTCGGAGTCCTTATGTGATAGAGTGTTTGGTTCACAATTCATGTGGGACTCAATGTCATTTTCTTTATCTAATTAAAGCAAATATACAACAACTACTCTTATAAGAGTAAATACAAGGCAGCAATGAGCGAGATAACAATCAGAGCACACAGCTGAAACGCAACAGCAATACGCAGCAAAATAGCAACAACAACGCAACGTCAGATTGGTAGCAAATACAGGCTGAAACAGAGCAGCAGTGTGGCGTGAAACGGGCTGTGATAAGGGCATGAAACAGGCTGCGAGTTTTGGCGTGATTCGGTGTGTGTGCAGCGTGAAACAATAGCCAAGTAAAATGATTGGAATCAAGTGATTTCGGGTGTTCTTCGTTTGCGAGTTTCTTCAAACTTTTGGCTGTATTGTTGGCTTGAGATTGGGTAATCTCAAGGATTGTTGCTTGACAACGTTGTAATCTTCAAGTAAGTGTTTCTATATCAATACCATCCATCATCCTAGAAATTGGGTCATTTTCAACATCTCTAGAATGATGGATGATATTGGGTTGACCTGGCAGGCTGGCACGGGCCTAGCTCTGCGAGCCTGGCTCTCTAGATTTTTTGATCGTTTTTTGGTAAAGTCCTAATGAGGGTGGAAAAGCCTCCCTACTTACCTGGAGGTTTGAAAAAAGAAAAAAAAAATATTAATAGTAGAAATGAATGGGGAAATGTGAAGATACAATTAAAAGAAAGAAAATATGTAGGAATATATAGAAAGGAAAACAAAATTAAAGGGGAGAATAGACGGGAGAAGGAGATTTCATAATTATTCCCTACCTGAAACCTCTGGTTCGAGGCAAGTGTTGGTCAGCCGGTGGCAAATCTTCCTGCTCAACCTTTCTTCTTCTTCTTCATATAATTCAGTAACATCTTTTGGAGGATCAAGAAGTCTGTTCAAAGCAGCTGCTACAAATACACGAATCACCCTTGTCAGGGGGCTCCCAGTTGGTTTATTAGGCTTGTGACTGAAGCATGCCAAGCATAACAGAATACATCCAATCCCAAGTGCTACTGTAGGAGCTCCAAATATTGTGGCTTTGGTATATTCGAATATGAAGCTAATTATATATGGTATTAGGCAGAGAAGCATGTCCACCCAATCAATTCTAATTTTGCGTTTTCTGAATAGGATTCGGATATCTTGTCCAGTAAAGAAGAGTATAAACGTCATCATGCAACCAGACTTGCCAATAGTTACGAAATCCATTGCAGTGTAGAAGAGTATTGTTTGTATATTGTTGCCCATGCATTTGCGGTGCTCATCACAATGGTGTACCCCTGATGCAAGGACTGATGGAACTGACAGCCACAAAATAAGCAATCCCTGGCGTAATAAGTAAATACACCATAGTATCATAATCAGTTCTGGAAGCCCCTCATTTGGGTTCACTTTAGATATTAATTAAAATGAGACGATTATATTTTTTGAAGCTGTGACACATGTTATGCATAATCAAAAAAAGATTTGTGCAAGTGTTTGGGCATAAAACCTTACTCTTGTAACGGCTTGATAGTGAATTGTAGATTTAGTGAATAGTTACTATTGATTGGATTCAATGGCAAAGCATTAGGGACTGCAACCCTCACCATGATAGATCAAATGAAAAAGTGATGGGTTGTGTGTAGTGTGTACCCTCAGGGTTTTTTCAGATGAGCAACTTGTTGACATTAGCAATACCAACTTGATTGGTGTTTCAAGAATTCTCTAGAGAAATTAAGAAGATTGAGAAGAAGAGAAGATGAAGAAAGAATTCTCAAGAAGAAGAGTGAAGAATGTTGGAAAAATTTAGAGGGTCAAATACCACCATTGATTTTTTATTTTATTTTTTTTATTTTTTATTTTTTATTTTTTATTTTTTATTTTTTATTTTTTATTTTTTATTTTTTATTTTTTATTTTTTATTTTTTATTTTTTATTTTTATTTTTTATTTTTTATTTTTTATTTTTTATTTTTTATTTTTTCACATTACCTATATAAACAAAAACCTCCATTTTTTTCCTCTCACCGTTCAAATCTAAAATGGTTCCTCCCTCCTTCCTCCAATCGAAATCTCGTCCAAATCTCTCCCCAAGTTATGGTCATTTTACTAAAATCGCGCAAATTTGTCCAAAAAATGAAAATGGGATAGTGTTTCTGACTTTCTACAAACTTATGTGCTCGATCAAGACCGATTCTGAAGTTGGTAAAAACACAAAAGTTGTAATACTCTCAGTTATCTAATAAACACAACTTAAATTAATTGAAAATGTTTTGAAATAAACAAGTAATGGTTGTTTTATTAAAGTCGCACAATTAAATAGGAAAAAATACTTTAAGGGAGTTAGTTAGATGCTTCCAATTGAATAGGAAAAGCTACTAAAAAGTAGCATCCGACTTATATGGATGTAGGCATCAATAGTGAAGGTCACAGCAATGGTCAAGATCCTTGTTAGTCCTTTGATAGGCTTCCAATATACCATAATAACATAGACGCAGGACTAAGCAACCTCACACAGGGGACGACAATGGGAACAACAGTGAAATGCACTAGTGAGCTAACAGAGAAGTTAGAACATGCATCATCAGGACATGGATCAGCCAGGGTCAGAACATGGATCATCAAGGAGTTATAATAGCAAATGTCAGTATTCTGTTGTTCTGTTAGCATTCTGTAATTGCAAGTTGTAATTTCAGCAAGTGGGGGCAATCTGTTAGAAGTAGGGGTAGCAAGTTGTTGACAGTCTGTAATCAGCAAGTATCTGTTGCAAATGTAGAACTCTTATATAAAGAGAGATGTAGGAGTCTAGAATATTCATTCAGATTGTAAACAAGTTGTACAAAGAGCATTTGCTCTGAGGAGAGTTAGGCGTCTCGAATAGCCTATATTCATAAATCAATACATTTCATTTCTTGGTTTCAATCTTCTATGTGGTTGTTCCTGTTCTGCATTCTTTTCTCTGCAAGAATTGTCAACTCTCTGTGATTTCTTTCTGTTCTGCCTTGATCAAATCTACAGTTCATATCAATTGGTATCAGAACATTGATCCGGGATGACAGGAAAATCAACAATTCAGTCTGGAACAGCCAATTTGGCAGCCAGGATCGAAATGATATAACGGGATAATGCTTCAATCATGCAAGGATTACATTCCATTGCACAGAAACTAGAATAGTTGGATAAATTACTGGAAAGAACATCACGAAGGGCCTCTTCTTCGGAGCAATCCAAGGAAGCTGGTGTGGGCAAAGGTACTGATATGAGCTCTGAATCTTTCAGTGTCTCATCATTGGTTGACTTTTCTACTAGCACCACTAGTGAATCATTGTCAGATGTTTCTGCAAGTGAGGTTCTTGTGTCAAACCATCCAGACAAAGTTGAGGGGCATGTGTTCGATGATATTGGCCAGGAGGGGCATGCTACAAGTGCTAGTAAATCAAAGCAAGCATTACCTAGCCACACTGTCAAGATAGTTAACTGCAAACCAACTAGTTCTCCGTGCTCAAGCATCCATATTTCCAATGATTCCAAGAAATTCAAGTATGTGCCTGTTTTGCTTCCTCCAGGTTTATGTCAAAATTCTACAATAGGTTCTGTAAGCATAAACCTTGGCCTCCTTTCCATTACATGCTACCATTCTCGGCGGATCATGGTGGGCGGTTTGATAGGTCTCTTTGTGAAGCGTTGATTTCAGCCTCTGATTTTGATCTTTCCAGGTTCCAAAAATTTCTGGCAGTAAGGCATATTAATTTGAGATTGGTTGAATTAATAAGTGATTCCTTGGAGTGGCTGATCTCAAAATGCAAGTTTCTTGAAGTTCTTAGTTTGAACAAGTGTAGAAATCTCGATGCAGTAGACATTCCAGAAGTTGGTCTCTGCAGACTGAGGAGTTTAAGCTTTGATGATTGTATGTCCATCATAAATGGATCTTATATCAGGCCAGTAACCTTCCAAACATTCAAGTATCATGGGTTGCCTCGACACAATTTTCACCTAGGCGATTTGGATATTCTGCAAGAAGGTGAACTTGACGTTGCTTAAATGCTGTCCAAAATTGAAGACAATCTCAGTTCAGGGGGGACAGACTTCAAAGAATATCAATCCAGATCTCCATACCCGGTGTAAAGCCATAGGAAACGGTCTAATATCAGCAACACTTCCTCATCAATTTAGTGCAAACTTAGAACTAATGGTAGCTTCCGAGAAAGTGCTGGAAATACGATCCAAGTCACTATACAACAAGTTTCCTGATGAAGTGCTAATACAGTGGAAAGGGTTGCCAGTGTTTGAGGCGACTTGGGAGGGTTTTGACTTACTCCGACGGCAGTTTCCTCAATTCCACCTTGAGGACAAGGTGTTTGTTTTGGGGGGAGGAATTGATAGGCTTCCAATATACCATAATAACAGAGACGCAGGACTAAGCAACCTCACACAGGGGACGACAATGGGAACAAAAGTGAATTGCACTAGTGAGCTAACAGAGAAGTTAGAACATGCATCATCAGGACATGGATCAGCCAGGGTCAGGACATGGATCATCAAGGAGTTATAACAGCAAATGTCAATATTCTGTTGTTCTGTTAGCATTCTGTAATTGCAAGTTGTAATTTCAACAAGTGGGGGCAATCTGTTAGAAGTAGGGGTAGCAAGTTGTTGACAGTCTGTAATCAGCAAGTGTCTGTTGCGAATGTAGAACTCTTATATAAAGAGAGATGTAGGAGTCTGGAATATTCATTCAGATTGTAAACAAGTTGTACAAAGAGCATTTGCTCTGAAGAGAGTTAGGCCTATCGAATAGCCTATATTCATAAATCAATACATTTCATTTCTTGGTTTCAATCTTTTATGTGGTTGTTCCCATTCTGCATTCTTTTCTCTGCAAGAATTGTCAACTCTCTATGAATTCTTTCTGTTATGCCTTGATCAAATATGCAGTTCATATCAATCTTCTTGAAAATTCACAATGGCAGCAGCATGGGGGGTCCCCAATTGCCAAACATCAATCAAGTATGGCATCAGGTTGTCAATAGCAAATCCGGCTAGGCCACCCGCAACACTTAGAACTTAATAAAACATATAAATCCACTTACAAAAATTATTAGGAAACCCAAGCTAAGCAAATAACATGGATGACATGCATACACAATGGCGGGACATAAGCGTAAGAGTGAGTCAAGCGCAATGGTAAATATGAATAAACATTAAGCAAAACTACCAGTAATAGAAATATGAAATTAATATGAAGAATATATAGTAAACATTTTATGATGAACACTTCTACGGTGCCTGGTATTTGGTGCCTGGTGGTACCAGGCACCGTAGATGTGCATGGAGATAGGCTTTATTTCCTATTTCCATGCACATCTACGGTGCCTGGTACCACCAAGCACCAAGTACCAGGCATCGTAGAAATGGCATTTTATGATTCTATTTATTAGTTCCCCACTCTTTGACATGGTATATTTTATTCAATTGATACATTCTTAAGGATCAAATTGTCATACCAGTGAAACAGACCTAGGCTTGACC
The DNA here is from genome assembly GCA_963556465.1 of Berberis vulgaris. NCBI lineage: Eukaryota > Viridiplantae > Streptophyta > Magnoliopsida > Ranunculales > Berberidaceae > Berberis > Berberis vulgaris. The sequence continues at coordinate 5,098,916 of OY747135.1, forward strand.
GCGATTCATTCTCTATTTTATCTGTTGGTTATCTTCTGTTAAAATACAAAAAAGGATGAATGTCCACTACACCAAATTGAAATTTTTGTAACAATCCGAAAAATAGTAAAACTTTTAAGCTATAACAATCCACAAAGCAATTTTACATATTTTTACAAACAAAGTGATTCAATAATTGTATCACCACAAACAATATGGGCTTACAAGTGATGCTATTCATGGTGATCTAATCTATTATATAACTTTTTTTTTGTGGCTATTTTTCATTTTGTTAATTAAATTTAGTTTTGACTTGAAATTGTTTGGTGGATTGTAATAGCTCAAAAGTGTTACTATTTTTTAAGTTGTTGCAAATATGCCAATTTGGTGCAGTGGTCAAGAACAATTTGAGTGAGCAGTGGATATTATTTATTGAAATTAATGATTGAAGATTGATTAATTTTCAGTGTTCATAAATATATACTTAAAGAATAAATAAATTAATTAATTAAGGAATAAACTTGCCTTCCAATTTTTTTTTTTTTTTTAAAGAATAAATTAAGGAATATATACTTAAGGAATATTTGCCATGACCACGACCATCAGCCATGAAAACTGATGAAATCTCACCCCAAGAAGATGTTGAAGCTCTGATCCCAACTGACGCCTGACAAAATAGAGATTATTCTGCATACTAGTTCAAAAAATAATTCACAGGAAAAGAACACAAGAGATTCGCCCAAAACACAGATAAACACCTCTGATGTTCAATTAAAATTATTTAAATCAAAAGTATATCTAAAGTCAGCCCACAAACCGGGCTTTATAGCTAAAACTCATTATTATTAGAATTTTACAAAAAAAAAATAGCAAAATCACAATAATCATGCTAAAACAAAATAATTAATAAAAGAATAATTGCCAAAAATTTGGCCCAAATCGGGTTCAGAATCATTTCTTAAACGATGAATGAAATATTACCATAAAAGAAAAAAATTACTAAAATTATGAATTTGAAAGGGGAAACAGTGGATTTTAGCCTCGAAAAGATGTGCACCGAGCATGGCTCGGTGGCCATGACGTGCGCACCGAAAAGAACTTTCCGAATTGGGGTCATATGCGCGATTCTGATACCCGTAGCCAAAGTTATGGCTAAAATACCAAAACGCACCAAAAACTGTCTCAATTAGGAGAAAATCACAATTTCCTACCATCTTTGCGTTGATCTGCCAATTCAAGGTATCTCAATGCCAAGAACGTGCTATCTGACAGCTTAGCATCATCTGACTCGGATCCTCCTACATCAGGCTAAGAGGCTAACAGACTATTTTGTGTGGGCGAGCGGAGACTGACAAACTACTTTGAGTGATGGACAAAAGTTAGCAACTACCTAGGTATTATAGTCTCATATAGTACCGGTGAGAGAAAGAATGAACTACTTATGTGCGACCCTGTATCCCCTTGGTCTGACTCATTTTAAAGTCATGAGGATGATTAAGCCCAAAGCCATTGGGCTGTTAAAATTTCATAATAATCTTCCCAATCCTATAGGTTCAGCCTGGGACCTGAAACAAGATTCATAGGGTGTGTTTAGTTCAAAAGAAAGTTTTGTAAAAATGAGATTGGGAGGAAGGAAAGAGGAAGATAAATTTTTTTTTTTTTTTTGTTAAAATGCAAATATTTTGACAATTACTAACTATTAGAGAGGTGCTCTCTGCTGCCATCAAAAACCGATTTGGCCGATTTGGCCAGTAGGCCGGTGAGCTTTTTCATTTAAATTTGTTAGAGAATAGAAGTCTACCTATGTTACAACATAGGAAAGTGTCATAGAATAGAAGTCTACCTATGTTACAGAATAGAAAAGTGTTACAGAATGGGTTAGGAAGAATTTCCTATTGTATTTTGGTTTCCTAAGTTTGGTTAAATTTCCTATTGTATTTTGGTTTCCTAAGTTTGCTAGGTTTCCTATTTCTAATAGGTTATGTCAAAGTTAGCTCTATATAAGCTTGTATTCTATTCAATGAATGGAGAACAATATTTTCAATACAATTCTTTACATGGTATCAGAGCTACTTTCTTTGGTGACCTAAGACTCTGGGGATTCAAGCTCTTCCCCGCCTCTGAAAACTATGCAAGAGGCGGGGGAGGGATGACAGCAGGAGAAACATCCTCGACAGCAAAGTTCAACTAAATTGAAGGGAAATTGCACTCTACAACAACTTCATGCATATCAGCAACACGCCGCCAACCTGCAATTCAATCAAGGAAGGGGGGCCAGCAATACCAAAATATGTGTTGTCTCGAATTGAGCAATACCAAAATCTATGTTGTTTCGATTTGAGCAATACCACTCGAATTGAGCAATACCAAAATCTATGTTGTCTCGAATTGAGCTATACCACTCAAATTGAGCATTACCAAAATCTATGTTGTCTCGAATTGAGCTATACCACTCAAATTGAGCAATACCAAAATCTATGTTGTCTCGACTTGAGCAATACCACTCAACTTGAACAATACCAAAATCTATGTTGTCTCGAATTGAGCTATACCACTCAAATTGAGCATTACCAAAATCTATGTTGTCTCGAATTGAGCTATACCACTCAAATTGAGCAATACCAAAATCTATGTTGTCTCGACTTGAGCAATACCACTCGAATTGAGCAATACCAGGACTCGTCCAGACTCGACGATAATGATTTCATCACCAAATAGGTCTTCAAAGTTTCCTCCAAGCTGCACATTTCGTCTGCATCTACATGTCCAGCTTGCGGGGGGGTGTTAGAGAATAGAAGTCTACCTATGTTACAACATAGGAAAGTGTCATAGAATAGAAGTCTACCTATGTTACAGAATAGAAAAGTGTTACAGAATGGGTTAGGAAGACTTTCCTATTGTATTTTGGTTTCCTAAGTTTGGTTAAATTTCCTATTGTATTTTGGTTTCCTAAGTTTGCTAGGTTTCCTATTTCTAATAGGTTATGTCAAAGTTAGCTCTATATAAGCTTGTATTCTATTCAATGAATGGAGAACAATATTTTCAATACAATTCTTTACATGGTTCTCTAACAGTGTGTATAAAACTTTACTCTTATGACGGCTTGATAGAATTGTTGAGTATCAAATTGAAACTTCCAATGTGGAGCTTCCTGTGGACAATGTTCACTATCGCTCTATGTATTCTTGTTTATTTGTTTTATTTATCTAAGTATTTATTCTGATTTGTTCATAATCGCTCAAATAAATTAATAAACAACAATTTTCATTTACTAAGGTCCTTTTAAGTAACTGAAATTTAGGGACTCCTGAATTGGTTGTCAAACTAGTTTGACCAATTGTCTTTTTTTTTTCTTTTTTTTTAACATTGTTTCTTTCTTTTGAGGGTTTCTTTGTTTCTCTATTCTTTTTTGACATCTAGAGATATAAATTTCGACTCTTTTTTCTTCAATCGGAATAGTTGGATCATGTAAGTATGCACATTTCAATTTGATAGCTTTGTATCAAGGGAGCTAGTTAGATGCTTACAATTGAATAGGCAAAGCTACTGAAAAGTAGCATCCGACTTATATCGATGTAGGCATCAATAGTGAAGGTCACAGCAATGGTCAAGATTCCTGTCAGTCCTTCTTGAAAATTCACAATGGCAGCAGCACGGGGAACCCCCAGGTTCCAATTATCGGTCAAGTATGGCATCAAGTTGTCAATGGCATATCCGGCTAGGCCACCGGCAACACTTAGAACTTAATAAAACATATAAACCCACTTAAAAAAATTATTAGGAAACCCAAGCTAGGCAAATAACATGGATGACATGCATAATACAACACAGTGGCAGGACAAAAATCGTAAGAGAGAGTCAAGCCCAATGGTAAATATGAATAAACTTTAAGCAAAACTACCAGTAATAGATTGTCATACCAATGAAAAAGACCCAGGCTTGACCGCGATTCATTCTCTTTTTTTCTCTTTTACTTCTGTTGGTTATCTTCTGTTAAAATACCAAAAAAAAAAGGATGAATGTCAAGAACAATTTGAGTAAGCAGTGGATATTATTTATTCAAATTACGTGTTCATGAATATATATACTTAAGGGAAAAGGAAAATAAAAAATCAGAAATCATAATAATAAGATGTTGAAGTATTAGCCTGCAAAGGAGGGGAAAAAGTGGAAGAAAGAAGAAACAAAAATAAACGAATAAATAAATAGAACTCGTAAAAATGAAGAAGTAAAAGAACAGTATTTGACAACTTGATGTATTAAATCGTCAAAATTCTTCCAAGCTCATTCATCCAAGATCTCAAGAAGATTATTTTTTATGATACAAGTAATAAGCATACTATGAGAGATTCTAAGCTCCTAAAAACCTTGTTTGCGTTTCAAAAATAAAATAAAAAATCAATTGTCATTTTAATATCATAAAAATACTAATAATCAGGAGAGTAATTTATTTCAACTCCCCAAAATTTCAAGAGCGGAGTCAAGAATATAAGCGCATCTATCATGAAGGGTTCAGAAATTGGCAAGATCTGACCGAAATTTCTGTATGCATATACCAAAAAACATGTATTTAACTTTGAAATCTACATAGTAGAAATTCTGTATAAGCTCTTTACATGCATGCAAACATAAATTCATATGATACAAAAGATGAATGAGCAATGCACCAAAATGCTTACAGATCGAGGAGGAAGACTGCTGGTATATATACAAAATGCACCAAAATGTATAAGCTCTGAATGCTGATTAGTAACCAATACTCTTTCTATGTATAAATACTAAAGTTAATGCAAACAGTGACATAAATTCATATGATACTAAAGATGAATGAGCAGTGCACCAAAATGCTTAGAGACCGAAGAGGAGGAAGACTGCTGGCTCTCTGAATGCTGACTAGTAACCAACCCTCACTCCCCCAAAATGTTTTTTAATTAAATAAATAAAATGTTAATGCAAACACTGGCATCTATATATTTATCATGGAAGGTCAGCTTAATGAGCTGGAAAGTGTGATTCAATAATTTTATAGAGAATGAGGGCAGCTTCGACGTCATCCTTACTTGGCTATGCAAACATAAGCTCAAAGAGTAAGGCCAGGAAATCAGGATGCTGTGACATTATTGATGAGGTTTTTTATAATTTTGAGATACACATAAATATTTTGAAGGTTTCGTCGTTTTTTCTAGTTCATGCACATCACTTTAATTACAAAACATGGATACAAAAATATCGTTTCCAAACATTTTCAAAGCCCAAAAGATTAACGTATCATTTTTTACTAATTGCCGGCAATCATTGACTCAACGTTTGAGTTTTGGTAGTATTTATATAGGCTATTCTCGATAACATTGGCTGGGTGACTTAAAGAAATTTGTCAATATCAAAGTATATTTTATTCTGCTCATATTTTTGTCCGAGGTGAAATATTATATCTTTTGCTTAGAAATAAAAAAACATAAAACTAAAGTATTATCAATTAATTAAAAGACTTTGTCAATTAAATGGAAAAGTCACACATGTTTGAAAATCACATGCATGTGTATTACTAGTGTCATTGTCACACGATAGAAAGTGGGTTCAGTGCCAAATTAAGGTCCAATTTGGTGTCTCTCTCCTCTGTCTCTTGTATCTCTCCATCCCTTTCTCTTCATTCTTACCAAATTAAGGTCCAATTTTTTTTTCTTTTTACCTCTGGATTTTTCTTCTCTTCTTTCGACTACTCGCACCCACAAACCAACTTGATTGTTGCTTATTAGTGTTGCTTTATTTTTTTTGGAGGATGTTGGATGACGAGATTGCCCCTTGCTTTATTTTAATGGTGGGTTTGTTTATGTTTTGGTATTCGATTTTATTTGGCATACACCATGACTTTTGCCTAGGGGTTAGGGATGGAGAGATTTTGGTAATTTGAATGGATTATGGTTTGAGAGGTGTGTTGTTACCAGCGGATCCTGACCTAGGATCTATATGAAGCAGTGTGACCATTCCCTTTTTACTTTTTTACTAAAATATCCCTTTTAATTAAAATTTTATTTATATATTTTAATTAATAATATCGTCCACATTATAATGAAAATAAATGGTGAGTGCCGGGTCGAATTGATCGAGTTATCTAAAAACCCTATGTCTAATATTGTACAAATACATCACTATGAATTTATATATTGAGAAGTTTATCTTTTATAAACGATGTAATACTTTTTTTTTAACTATGTTGATTGTGGTATATTTTCTTCTTCTTTCAATTTTTTTTAACTAGGGTTTTACGTTGTTGCACAAATTTAACATCTTACCTCAATTCTTGAGTAATGAATGCAAATAAGTACAAATGGAAATCTTTGGAAGAAAAATTTACAAAGATTTTAGAGTTTATAAGAAAATATGACAAAATGTTGAATCATATACATATGACAAAATGTTGAGATGTTGAATCATATACATATACTCGTATTTGATTTGTGAAAAAACCAATAATTGAGAGCCTACGAAATGATGCAATGTCATCAGCTGCCATCCAAATTAGAGAGTCAAAATGAGAGTTAGGGGTTGTTTGTTTATACGTCTGGTTCAAACATTTTGTCCGAAAATTTATAAAAAAAAAGTTGTTATTGTCTTATTGAAGTGTTTAATTAGATGTCTAACTAAACATTCATATCTCCATATAATTAAAGATTTATTTATCTGTTAACACCTCTAGTTACATATTTACCTCTAGTTAAAGAATAGAAATCTAACTCAAATAAACAACCCCTTAGATTAGCGCATCCACAAAAAAAAAAAAAAAAAACAAACGATTGAGTTCATTTAAATTTTTTACTCAAAATTTGTATTTAAGCTTTTGGAAACATGTAAGAAGTCAAGTAGATTGATGAGTAATAACCAGAGGGGATAAAAGATTCTTGAGTTGTTTATTTGGTCAAGAAGAAAGTAACTACTTCCAGTGGACAACACCAAGCCACATATAATGAATGGGGAAATTCTAAATGGCGAGGGAAACAGCGAGGAAACCAGTGAGGGAGGGGGTGAAGCCGTTCATTCTCTTCGAGATGCGTGAAAACGTGTATTTTGAGGTGCTTTCACACATCTCGAGGGGGTGAACGGCTTCACCCCCTCCCTCGCTGTTTCCCTCGACATTTAGACAAACCCTAATGAATGTGAGCCACACAGGGATCATCCTAAAGGATGTTTTGGCTTCTTCCACTTGTGTTTTTGTACACAACCTCCATTTATTTCGTATTTGTTCCTCTTTGGAAGGAGGTGAAGGTAGAACTATTGCAGCATTTTCCAGACACCTGTTTGGATTAAGATCGATTCTCCCGCCGCTTTTAGATCGACACTCTGTTTGGATTAAGATCGATTCTCCAACCGCTTTTAGATCGACTCTGCTTGGATTTAGAACGACCGACTGCCTTCTCCAGCCGCTCTGCCTGGATTTAGATCGCCTCTGCCTGGATTTCGATCGACCGGCTGCTCTGCCTGGATTTAGATCGACATCTTCGTTTCACTTCCAGAAGATCTGTGGAGGAAAGGGTTTAGAAACCAACATCGCCACCACCTCTGCCTGGCTTTAGTTGCTCGGCCGTGCAAACCTGGCTAGGGAAGGGAACAACGTGATAGGACGGCTCCTCTAGCCGTCAACACTTCCTCTTCTCCAATGGGGAGTAAGGAACCTGCGGTAGAGGCTACTAAGCCGTCTTTCGCCCAAATACTTGGAAAAATACTAGTTGATGAGGTTAAAGAAATAAATGTCGAGGGGACTAGATTTCGGAAAGAATGAGAGATAGCCATTGGGCTTACGACATCTGATGAAACACGTGGGGAAGCTTTCATGGAAAAACACGTGATAGTCTTAAAGTTCTCTAGCTACAGACCAACATTGGAAGATATTAGAGATTCGATACATCGAACCTGGGGGATTCTAGGCGATTTCTCGCTAGGTTTGCTAGACCAACGTCACGTTCTTGTCCGGCTTCAATCTGAGGCCGAAGCAAAGAAAGTCTTGGCAAGGGACTCTTTCTTGATTCGGGGAGTTCGATTCAAAGCTTTTCGCTGGCATGATGGTTTCAGTCTGAAAGCAGATCTGATATCGGTTCCACTATGGGTAGAGTTGTCTAACTTGCCTTTGCATTTATTTCATCCCCCTTTTTTGAAAGCAATTGTGAACTCTTTTGGTGTCTTTTTGCACATGGATGATCATACTCGATGTCTTTCACGCCCGGGTTATGCCCGTGTTTGCGTGCAAATGACTTTGGCGGAAAAGTTACCGAGTAGAATTTGGATAGATAGATCTAACAATAGGGGCTTTTGGCAAAGGATTGAATACTCGGGTTTCAAATATTGTGACTATTGCTCATTGCTAGGACATCAGGAGGATTATTGCAGGAAAAAGTTAGGTCATAAGCGCAATGTGAGAACACCCAACTTGTTGAAAGATGAGAAGACTGAGAAACAAAAGGTGGAAGCCAACGTCCTCAAGCAACAATATGTCCCAGTGGTAAAAAAACTAAAATTTCAATGACAGAAGCTGACACTAGTGGTGTAAAGAATGATCAGGGTGAGGAAATCCAGGAGGGCATTGGGGCTGAGAGGCCGATGGTCAAAGATTCGGGGAATGTCATGTTGTCAAACATATTCGAGTCACTTACGGAGAACATAGTTGAAGACGAGAGTAATCTAATGAATCATCCATTGCCTTGTAAGGCGAAGGATCCAGTCAGTGACATGGTAAAGCCAGAAACAACGGAGGAAGGACTTCTTGAGGCGGGGTACACAGCGGTTGAGATTGCAAACGCGAAACAAAAACAAGGAGAGACAATTTTAGGGCTTTCTGTTTCTGCAGAGCACGCCGCGTCACCAATAGTTGTTTTGGTGAACAAAACATCAAACGCTATAGATGATGATCCAAAGAAGTTGATCCCTAGGAAAAATGCGAACGATGACCAAGCTTTTTTGCAAGAATGTGATAATGCTTCAGGTAGCAGCTCAAGGCCGCAGCAGAGAGCGTACGAGTATGTTCACCAATTGAAACCAGGGAGGGCGCATGGGGTTTCGACCAAGGTTGTAGGCAGAGATGTCGGGATCTCTAGCCCAGAGATAAATGCAATGCTTCCAGGCAGCAACTCCGGGCCAACAAAGGAGGACGCAGTAGCTGAAGATGATCATGTTGACAGTGGGTTTGGTGCTGGCAGTGGAGCTCACGTTGGTGCTCAGACTCGCGTTCAGAGTGGTGACGAGGTGCATGACCGAAAGGTAGGGTTTCCAGCAGATGCGGGTATTGTACAAGATGACGAAACTTTAGTGGATGCAATAGTATTTGAAGCACCGAATATAAAACATATTAACTATTTGGTTCGTAACGCTAACAGCGACACCGAAATGGAGACCGATACCGACATTTCGGATACAATCAGCTCAGAAGAAGATTTGGATGAATACACCATTAGGTCAAGAGTAGTGTCAGGTTTAAAGACAGACCAAATTCGAATATCGAAAAGATTTGATGCGATGGACTTCAAAGACATCAAGGTATATCCTCGTAGATCATCTAGAACGAAGAAAAGTAACAGCAAGTATAGGCATTGATTGAGGGGTTTGGTCACTATTTATTTTGGGTTTGCTATGATGTATGTCCTTTGGTTCTCTTTATCGGGTAAAGTCATCATGTACCCCGACTGATGTAAAAGATTTTTTCAAGTAATAAAAATCCTAGTATTTAAAAAAATTAAATTAAATTAAATTAAATATGTTGTGTGCTTAGTATTTGACATCATCAGTTATTGGAATATGCATTTTGATTGAGGATTTCGTCATTGTATAGCAGTTGGATTATTGGGTACCCCTGCAAGCAATTCCATTATTTTGTTTTGTGATCGGTGTGTAAATTTGTTTTGGTTTGATCAAAAAAGTATTTCGGGGATAAAAGGGAGAGAATTTGAACGATTGTAAGGGTTGTCAGACAATTACAACGACTCAAACACCTTGTGTGAGTCAGAGTCCTTTACAAATAAGACTCAGAGTCCTTATGTGATAGAGTGTTTGGTTCACAATTCATGTGGGACTCAATGTCATTTTTTTTTTATCTAATTAAAGCAAATATACAACAACTACTCTTATAAGAGTAAATACAAGGCAGCAATGAGAGAGATAACAATCAGAGCACACAGCTGAAACGCAGCAGCAATACGCAGCAAAACAACAACAACAACGCAACGTCAGATTGGTAGCAAATACAGGCTGAAACAGAGCAGCAGTGTGGCGTGAAACGGGCTGTGATAAGGGCATGAAACAGGCTGCGAGTTTTGGCGTGATTCGGTGTGTGTGCAGCGTGAAACAATAGCCAAGTAGAATGATTGGAATCGAGTGATTTCGGGTGTTCTTCGTTTGCGAGTTTCTTCAAACTTTTGGCGGTATTGTTGGCTTGAGATTGGGTAATCTCAAGGATTGTTGCTTGACAACGTTGTAATCTTCAAGTAAGTGTTTCTATATCAATAAGATAGTTATAGAGTCGTCGTCCGTGGAGTAGGCAAAGTCGAACCACGTAAATCTCGGTGTCATCTTTATTTTCTGCACATTGCTTGTTATTTGCTATTACTTGCATAATGTTATTAGCCATTCACTATCACCAACTAGGTCTAGGACTTGTGTTGAGATTATTTGCATTAGCAAGTATTTCCTTACAAGTGGTATCAGATTGCCAGTTAGTTGGTGTTTGTGTTTTGAAGGTGTCAATTAAAATGGCTGAAAAATCTTCTTCATCGCGTGATGATGGCTATCGATATTGATCGATTCAATGGTAGGAACAATTTTTAAGCTTGGCAGATGGATTGTAAAGATATTCTGGTTAGTTTAGATCAGATTGATGCACTTGATGAGAAAATGAAACCATCATCAGATAAGGTGACGGTTGAGGTTATCTAGAAGTGGAGTAAAATGGATCAGAAGGCATGTGGTACGATTCATTTGTGTCTTTCTTGCAATATGGCTTACAACTTCGCTGATGAGATGACGACTCAGGGTATTTGGGATAAGCTTCAGGCTATGTATCTTCAGAATGATCAGATTAGTATGATGCACCTACAGAAAAAACTCTTCACTTTCAGGTTGCAGCCAGGTAAACTCATGATTGATCGTATAAATGAATTTGAATGTTTATATTCAGATTGTGTTAGCTTGAGCTAAATTTGAAGATAGTCAGAAATCATTATTCTTGTAAATTTCTTTGTTACCGAAATGGGAATCGTTTGTCGATCAGATGACAACATTGAAGAAAGAGAAATTTGTGTACAGTGATATTGTTCAAGCTGTACTTGCAAAGGCTTTCAGAAATAGTGCTTCGAATGAGGAGGTTCAACCACATGGTCTTTCAATGACAAGGGGAAGGAATTACAAAAGGAACAACTACAGAAGGAACCGGTCTAAATCAAAAGGCAAAGATATGTCTAAGGTTGAATGTCACAAATGTAAGCGCAAAGGCCATTACATAAGGAATTGTCTAGACTGGAAGGATAATCACAATAAGCAAGAAAATGAGAGTAAGGGCGTAGTGAATGTTATTGAGACACCGGATGTGGTAGAGGATATTCTAATCGGGGGTGACTTAGAACATGCATTGATAGCAAAATCTTATGACCATTTGTATGACGGTTGGATGTTGGATACGGAAGCTTCGTATCATATGTGTCCCGTAAGGGAATGGGTCAACACTTATTGCGAGGTTAAGGGCAGTTTAGTTAAAATAGGTGACTCTCGGCCTTGCAAGACAATGGGTGTTGGTACAATCAAATTTTAGTTGGCAGATGGGTCATGTAGACAGCTTACCATGGTACGTCATGTTCCAGCTCCTTCAAAGGGGTTGATTTCTCTTGGGGTGCTTGAAGCTCAAGGCTACAAATATATTGGTGAGAATGGATATTGCAGTGTTTATTTTGGTGACAGGTTGTTTATGACAGCGGTTAGGCATGCAAATTTTTATTTCCTTCAAGGCAGTATAGTTGAAGGTGGAGCTATGATTTCTACAGTTGTTGATGAGAAAAGGTTGACGCGTACACAGTTATGGCACATGTGATTAGGGCATGTAGGTGAGAATGGACTAAGAAGTTAAAGCAAGCGAGGCTTGCTTGACGGTGATAAAATGGCAAAACTGGATTTCTGTGAACATTGCATCTATGGGAAGCAATGCAGAGTCAGTTTTAGTGATGCATGTTACTCATAGCACCGCGGGGATTGTGGATTCCACACTGATGTTTGGGGGCCCTCTAGAGTCGCATCCAAGGGGGGTTCCAGGTATTTTGTGTCTTTTATCGATGATTTCAGCCGGAGAGTATGGGTGTATACCATGAAACATAAAAATGAAGTCACCGATATCTTCAAGAAGTGGAAAGCCATGATTGAAAAACAAACAGAAAGGGTGATCAAAGTAGTGAGATCTGACAAGGGTGGTGAGTATACCAAGGATCCCTTGAAGCAGTTTTGTTTGGAACATGGCATTAGAAGACACTTCACAGTGAAGTCGACACTACAGCAGAACGGGGTAGCAGAGCGGATGAACCGTACTCTGCTGGAGAGAGCACGGTGCATGTTGTCCAATGCAAGTTTGGGCAAAATATGGTGGGCTGAAGCAGAACATGGCGTTCTATCTCATTAATCGCTCTCCTTCATCAGCTATTGAGTCTCAGATTCCTATGTAGGTATGGTCTGGTATTTCTTCAGATTATTCTAACATGAAAGTTTTTGGTTGTCCAACATATTTTCATGTTAGGGAAGATAAAATTGGAGTATGGGCCAAGAAAGCTATTTTTCTCGGTTATCCAGATAATGTGAAAGGGTATAGATTATGGTGCCTTGACTTGCAGAAGTTTGTGATTAGTCGAGATGTGAAGTTCCATGAGGAGGCTTTGTTACAGGCAAAATGTGAGAGATGCAAAGATGGTTCCCCTATTTGGAGGGGTGATAGCTATGATGAAGATGAAGATGCTAGAGATTTTCTGCATGTGGAGCTTGGAGCTCCTAGATCTCATACAAAGTATAATGTACCTTCAACTGAGGGAATGAGCGATACAGATATGATGTCTGATGAGACAGTGGCAGAAGATGAGGTTCCTACTGATGGGGACATGGATCCTAACTCTGCTAGCCTAGCTCTCTAGATTTTTTGATCGTTTTTTGGTAAAATCCTAATAAGGGTGGAAAAGCCTCCCTACTTACCTGGAGGTTTGAAGAAAGAAAAAAAAATACTAATAGTAGAAATGAATGGGGAAATGTGAAGATACAATTAAAAGAAAGAAAATGTGTAGGAATATATAGAAAGGAAAACAAAATTAAAGTGGAGAATAGACGGGAGAAAAAATAAGCAAGTTATGGTTATTTTATTAAAGTCGCACAATTAAATAGGAAAAAATATTTTAAGGGAGCTAGTTAGATGCTTACAATTGAATAGGAAAAGCTACTAAAAAGTAGCATCCGACTTATATGGATGAAGGCATCAATAGTGAAGGTCACAACAATGGTCAAGATCCTTGTTAGTCCTTTGATAGGCTTCCAATATACCATAATAACATAGACGCAAGACTAAGCAACCTCACACAGGGGACGACAATGGGAACAACAGTGAAATGCACTAGTGAGCTAACAGAGAAGTTAGAACATGCATCATCAGGACATGGATCAACCAGGGTCAGAACATGGATCATCAAGGAGTTATAATAGCAAATGTCAGTATTTTGTTGTTCTGTTAGCATTCTGTAATTGCAAGTTGTAATTTCAGCAAGTGGGGGCAATCTGTTAGAAGTAGGGGTAGCAAGTTGTTGACAGTCTGTAATCAGCAAGTGTCTGTTGCAAATGTAGAACTCTTATATAAAGAGAGATGTAGGAGTCTAGAATATTCATTCAGATTGTAAACAAGTTGTACAAAGAACATTTGCTCTGAGGAGAGTTAGGCCTCTCGAATAGCCTATATACATAAATCAATACATTTCATTTATTGGTTTCAATCTTCTATGTGGTTGTTCCTGTTCTGCATTCTTTTCTCTGCAAGAATTGTCAACTCTCTGTGATTTCTTTCTGTTCTGCCTTGATCAAATCTGCAGTTCATATCAATTGGTATCAGAACATTGATCCGAGATGACAGGAAAATCAACAATTCAGTCTGGAACAGCCAATTTGGCAGCCAGGATCGAAATGATATAACGGGATAATTCTTCAATCATGCAAGGATTACATTCCATTGCACAGAAACTAGAATAGTTGGATAAATTACTGGAAAGAACATCACGAAGGGCCTCTTCTTCGGAGCAATCCAAGGAAGCTGGTGTGGGCAAAGGTACTGATATGAGCTCTGAATCTTTCAGTGTCTCATCATTGGTTGACTTTTCTACTAGCACCACTAGTGAATCATTGTCAGATGTTTCTGCAAGTGAGGTTCCTGTGTCAAACCATCCAGACAAAGTTGAGGGGCCTGTGTTCGATGATATTGGCCAGGAGGGGCATACTACAAGTGCTAGTAAATCAAAGCAAGCATTACCTAGCCACACTGTCAAGATAGTTGACTGCAAACCAACTAGTTCTCCACACTCAAGCATCCATATTTCCAATGATTCCAAGAAATTCAAGTCTGTGCCTGTTTTGCTTCCTCCAGGTATTATGTCAAAATTCTACAATAGGTTCTGTAAGCATAAACCTTGGCCTCCTTTCCATTACATGCTACCATTCTCGGCGGATCATGGTGGGCGGTTTGATAGGTCTCTTTGTGAAGCATTGATTTCAGCCTTTGATTTTGATCTTTCCAGGTTCCAAAAATTTCTGGCAGTAAGGCATATTAATTTGAGATTGGTTGAACTAATAAGTGATTCCTTGGAGTGGTTGATCTCAAAATGCAAGTTTCTTGAAGTTCTTAGTTTGAACAAGTGTAGAAATCTCGATGCAGTAGACATTCCAGAAGTTGGTCTCTGCAGACTGAGGAGTTTAAGCTTTGATGATTGTATGTCCATCATAAATGGATCTTATATCAGGCCAGTAACCTTCCAAACATTCAAGTATCATGGGTTGCCTCGACACAATTTTCACCTAGGCGATTTGGATATTCTGCAAGAAGGTGACCTTGACGTTGCTTAAATGCTGTCCAAAATTGAAGACAATCTCAGTTCAGGGGGGACAAACTTCAAAGAATATCAATCCAGATCTCCATACCCTGTGTAAAGCCATAGGAAACGGTCTAATATCAGCAACACTTCCTCCCCAGTTTAGTGCAAACTTAGAACTAATGGTAGCTTCCGAGAAAGTGCTGGAAATACGATCCAAGTCACTAAACAACAAGTTTCCTGATGAAGTGCTAATACAGTGGAAAGGGTTGCCAGTGTTTGAGGCGACTTGGGAGGGTTTTGACTTACTCCGACGGCAGTTTCCTCAATTCCACCTTGAGGACAAGGTGTTTGTTTTGGGGGGAGGAATTGATAGGCTTCCAATATACCATAATAACAGAGACGCGGGACTAAGCAACCTCACACAGGGGACGTCAATGGGAACAATAGTGAATTGCACCAGTGAGCTAACAGAGAAGTTAGAACATGCATCATCAGGACATGGATCAGCCAGGGTCAGGACATGGATCATCAAGGAGTTATAACAGCAAATGTCAGTATTCTGTTGTTCTGTTAGCATTCTGTAATTGCAAGTTGTAATTTCAACAAGTGGGGGCAATCTGTTAGAAGTAGGGGTATCAAGTTGTTGACAGTCTGCAATCAGCAAGTGTCTGTTGCGAATGTAGAACTCTTATATAAAGAGAGATGTAGGAGTCTGGAATATTCATTCAGATTGTAAACAAGTTGTACAAAGAGCATTTGCTCTGAAGAGAGTTAGGCCTCTCGAATAGCCTATATTCATAAATCAATACATTTCATTTCTTGGTTTCAATCTTTTATGTGGTTGTTCCCATTCTGCATTCTTTTCTCTGCAAGAATTGTCAACTCTCTATGAATTCTTTCTGTTATGCCTTGATCAAATCTGCAGTTCATATCAATCTTCTTGAAAATTCACAATGGCAGCAGCATGGGGGGTTCCCAATTGCCAAACATCAATCAAGTATGGCATCAGGTTGTCAATAGCAAATCCGGCTAGGCCACCCGCAACACTTAGAACTTAATAAAACATATAAATCCACTTACAAAAATTATTAGGAAACCCAAGCTAAGCAAATTACATGGATGACATGCATACATAATGGCATGACATAAGCGTAAGAGTGAGTCAAGCGCAATGGTAAATATGAATAAACTTTAATAAAAACTACCAGTAATAGAAATATGAAATTAATATGAAGAATATATAGTAAACATTTTATGATGAACACTTCTACGGTGCCTGGTATTTGGTGCCTGGTGGTACCAGGCACCGTAGATGTGCATGGAGATAGGCTTTATTTCCTATCTCCATGCACATCTACGGTGCCTGGTACCACCAAGCACTAAATACCAGGCATCGTAGAAATGGCATTTTATGATTCTATTTATTAGTTCCCCACTCTTTGACATGGTATATTTTATCCAATTGATACATTCTTAAGGATCAAATTGTCATACCAGTGAAATAGACCTAGGCTTGACCGCGATTCATTCTCTTTTCTCTATTTTATCTGTTGGTTATCTTCTATTAAAATACAAAAAATGATGAATGTCCACTACACCAAATTGAAATTTTTGTAACAATCCGAAAAATAGTAACACTTTTAAGCTATAACAATCCACAAAACAATTTTACATATTTTTACAAACAAAGAAATTCAATAATTGTATCACCACAAACAGTGTGGGCTTACAAGTGATGCTATTCATGGTGATCTAATCTATTGTATAACTTTTTTTTTGTGGCTATTTTTCATTTTGTTAATTAAATTTAGTTTTGACTTGAAATTGTTTGGTGGATTGTAATAGCTCAAAAGTGTTACTATTTTTTAAGTTGTTGCAAATATGCCAATTTGGTGTAGTGGTCAAGAACAATTTGAGTGAGCAGTGGATATTATTTATCGAAATTAATGATTGAAGATTGATTAATTTTCAGTGTTCATAAATATATACTTAAAGAATAAATAAATTAATTAATTAAGGAATACACTTGCCTTCCAATTTTTTTCTTTTTTATTTAAAGAATAAATTAAGGAATATATACTTAAGGAATATTTACCACGACCACGACCACGACCATCAGCCATGAAAACTGATGAAATCTCACCCCAAGAAGATGTTGAAGCTCTGATACCAACTGACACCTGACAAAATAGAGATTATTCTGCATACTAGTTAAAATAATTCACAGGAAAAAAACACAAGAGATTCGCCCAAAACACAGATAAACACCTCTGATGTTCAATTAAAATTATTTAAATCAAAAGTATCTCTAAAGTCAGCCCACAAGTCGGGTTTTATAGCTAAAACTCATTATTATTAGAATTTTACAAAAAAAAATAGCAAAATCCCAATAATCATGCTAAAACAAAATAATTAATAAAAGAATAATTGCCAAAAATTTGGCCCAAATCGGGTTCAGAATCACTTCTTAAACGATGAATGAAATATTACCATAAAAGAAAAAAAATACTAAAATTATGATTTCGAAAGGGGAAACAGTGTATTTTAGCCTCGAAAAGATGTGCACCGAGCATGGCTCGGTGGCCATGATGTGTGCACCGAAAAGAACTTTCCGAATTGGGGTCATATGCGCGATTCTGATACCCGTAGCCAAAGTTATGGCTAAAATACCGAAACGCACCCAAAACTGTCTCAATTAGGAGAAAATCACAATTTCCTACCATCTTTGCGTTGATCTGCCAATTCAAGGTATCTCAGTGCCAAGAACGTGCTATCTGACAACTTAGCATCATCTGACTCGGATCCTCCTACATCAGGCAAAGAGGCTAACAGACTATTTTGTGTGGGCGAGCTGAGACTGACAAACTACTTTGAGTGATGGACAAAAGTTAGCAACTACCTAGGTATTTTAGTCCCATATAGTACGGGTGAGAGAAAGAATGAACTACTTATGTGCGACCCTGTATCCCCTTGGTCTGACTCATTTTAAAGTCATGAGGATGGTTAAGCCCAAAGCCATTGCGTCGTTAAAATTTCATAATAATCTTCCCAATCCTATAGGTTCAGCCTGGGACCTGAAACAAGATTCATAGGGTGTGTTTAGTTCAAAAGAAAGTTTTGTAAAAATGAGATTGGGAGGAAGGAAAGAGGAAGATAATTTTTTTTTTTTTTGTTAAAATGCAAATATTTTGACAATTACTAACTATTAGAGAGGTGCTCTCTGCTGCCATCAAAAACCGATTTGGCCGATTTGGCCAGTAGGCCGGTGAGCTTTTTCATTTAAATTTCTACCGACATGATTAAGAGACTATTTAGACCGATTTCATAATTTCCACTGCCTAATCATATTTGCAAAAACCGGTCGCAAAAACCAATCCAAAGCAGCCAAAATTGGATCCTGAAGATGATTTATAACAACTTAGGAGTCTCCTATAACTATAAGAACCCATGTTTCCCAGTTGTGATGATAACACTTATATTGCTTCAGCTGCATATAGCTTTGCAATGGTGCTGTCCAGAATTCGTGTGGTTATTCTGAATGCAACTCTTGCCAAAATATTCCCAGATCTCTCCATTACAATGGCTCCGACAGAACCATGTTTTAAGTCATTATAAAAACTAGCATTAAACATCACCAAAACAGCATTGCATGCACAAAAAACAGGGTCCAACCCAATTGCATGAGAAGAAAGACCAGCAGCAATAGGTGATTGGTTATCATCGATTAAAGAAAAAACATGCTGAGGGATCAAGGGATTGCTTTGTTTATAAGGAATTCTCACACAAGAGTTCATCAAGGTGCAATTCCCTTGCAAACAATTGAACTCGGCAAAGAATTTTTATTTATTCTCAGCTTCCAAATACATAACATAACCAAGACCAATTGAGACAATCTTTCTTCTTTCAAGTTCATTTCTATGGAGAACATGGTCTGAACAGTAATGAGGGCATGATTGGATCAGTAATATTAAGGTGATACCACACCAGCTCAGAAGCTGGCCAGAATAGAAAGAAGTAAGAGATACATACCTAGACCCTTCCTAATGAAGTAATGGTACAATCAATTGGATTTAGTTCAATACACACCAAACTGAGAGAAATCAAATCCTACATATCTTTTTTTTTTCCTGTTACAGGCCTCCCTTCATTTATACTTGTAACGCATTGAAGTATAAATGAAGAAACCAAGGTTGATAGTGCTTGTTGCCGCTAATGTCCAATAGTACTTATCTAGCCGACTATCATTCAGAGTGTCTCCGAACCAATTTGGGTTTCCTCCGCTTTCACTGATTTTACCCAGTACAATAGTAAAAGGAACGCTCAGTGCAGTTCCAGCTGCAATGCTTGCCTCTGTGAATGAACTAACATATTCCTGCATTGTTTCCGGAACCTGTTTTTCATAAAAATCTCTAATGCCGGAAGATAACATTCCTTCAAACAGCCCAAACAAAATAAATTGTGGGATTAATCTGAACATCGGTTCAGGGGTGTCATCAGTTTTACTCTCCCGAATTATCCATCTTTCTTCTACTGATGCAGCGGTAATACAACATAATATGGATATGACCATTCCAATCCCAATTCCAAATGGCGGAACATATTTCTCACATTTTTTATTCTTTATCAATTTTAGTCCCTTGTAGCATAACTTGGCCACAAATTTCGAGAGTTTGATGAGTAATAACCAGATGGGATAAGGGACCGTTGAGTCGTTTATTTGGTCAAGAAAGTAACTACTTCCAGTAGACAATACCAAGCCACATATAATGAATGTGAGCCACACGGGGATCATCCTAAAGGATATTTTGGCTTCTTCCACTTGTGTTTTTGTACACAACCTCCATTTATTTCGTATCTGTTCCTCTCTGGAAGGAGGTGAAGGTAGAACTATTGCAGCTTTTTCGAGACACCTGCATATTATCAAGATTGTGTACATTGTCAGCGAAACAAGATTGAGGCAACTCTTTTAACACATAATTACTTCAAATATCGTGATTTTATCTATTTGTTAGGTCCAGCTAGATATATATATACACATTCAAGTGCTATAATCTACCAAACTAGTGATCGTATCATAGTACAAAGGATTCTCATGTCAGGAGTAATTAAACATGTTGTGTGCTTAGCCTTTGACATCATCAGTTTGGATATTGGAGTAGGCATTTTGATTGAGGCTTTAGTCATTGTATAGCATTTGGATTATTGGCTACCCATGCAAGCAACTCCATTGTTTGTTTTGTTTTGTGATCAGTATGTAAATTTGTTCTGATTTGGTCAAAAAAGTATTTCAAGGATAAAAGGGAGAGAATTTGAGCAATTGTAAGGGTAAGGCCGCAAGTCCTCCCTATCATTTTTAATTTGGTACATTACTAATACGGGTGGGAATCCCCCACCCCCACTGGAGGTTTGGGAAAAAAACCAATCATAGTAGAAATGATTGGGGAAATGTAAAGATACAAATAAAATAAAGAAAATGTGTAGGAATAAATATATAGAAAGGAAAACAAAATTAAAGTGGAGAATAGACCGGAGAAGGAGATATCGTAATTATTCCTTACCTGAAACCTCTGGTTCGAGGCAAATGTTGGTCAACCCTTGGGGGTCTCTCTTCTTCGTATGGTTGAGTGTCATTTGTTGGCAGGTCCTCTATCTCATCAACATTTTTGGAAATCCTGTCTTCGTAGGGTTGAGTACTGTCATCTGCGGGTGGATCCACCCTCTCAACATTCAAGGGAATCTCTTTTTCGTATAATTCAGTATCATCTGTTGGAGTATCAAGATGTCTCTTCAAAGCAGCTGCTACAAATACACGAGTCACCCTTGTCAGGGGACTCCCAGTTGGTTTACTAGGCTTGTGAGTGAAACATGCGAAGCAGAACAGAATACATCCAATCCCCAGTGCTACTGTAGAAGCTTCAAATATTTTGGCTATGTTATATTCGAATATGTTATATTCGAATATGAAGAAAATAATTATAAATGGTATTAGGCAGAGAAGCATGTCCAGCCAATCAATTATAATTTTGTGCTTTTTGAATCGGATTTGAAGATCTTCTCCAGTGAAGAAGAGTATAAACACCGTCTTGTAACCAGACATGCCAATAGTTACGAAAACCATTGCATTGTAGAAGAGTATTGTTTGTATATTGTTGCCCATGCATTTGTTAACATCGGGAAGATCACAATCTTGTACCCCTGATGGAAGGACTGATGGGACTGACAGCCATAATAGAAGCAATCCCTGGTAACAAGTAAATACACCATAATAATATCATTGTCAGTTCTGGAAGCCCCTCATTTGAGTTCACTTTGGATATTAGAAATGGGAGGATTATATTTTTTTGAAGTTGTGACACATATTATGCATAATCAAAGGGTGTGTATAAAACTTTACTCTTATGACGGCTTGATAGAATTGTTGAGTATCAAATTGAAACTTCCAATGTGGAGCTTCCTGTGGACAATGTTCACTATCGCTCTATGTATTCTTGTTTATTTGTTTTATTTATCTAAGTATTTATTCTGATTTGTTCATAATCACTCAAATAAATTAATAAACAACAATTTACATTTACTAAGGTCCTTTTAAGTAACTGAAATTTAGGGACTCTTAAATTGGTTGTCAAACTAGTTTGACCCATTGTCTGTTTTTTTTTTTTTTTAACATTGTTTCTTTCTTTTGAGGGTTTCTTTGTTTCTCTATTCTTTTTTGACATCTAGTGATATAAATTTCGATTCTTTTTTCTTCAATCGGTATAGTTGGATCATGTAAGTATGCACATTTCAATTTGATAGCTTTGTATCAAGGGAGCTAGTTAGATGCTTACAACTGAATAGGCAAAGCTACTGAAAAGTAGCATCCGACTTATATCGATGTAGGCATCAATAGTGAAGGTCACAGCAATGGTCAAGATTCCTGTCAGTCCTTCTTGAAAATTCACAATGGCAACAGCACGGGGAACCCTCAGTTTCCAAACATCGGTCAAGTATGGCATCAAGTTGTCAATGGCATATCCGGCTAGGCCACCGGCAACACTTAGAACTTAATAAAACATATAAAACCACTTAAAAAAATTATTAGGAAACCCAAGCTAAGCAAATAACATGGATGACATGCATAATACAACACAGTGGCAGGACAAAAATCGTAAGAGAGAGTCAAGCCCAATGGTAAATATGAATAAACTTTAAGCAAAACTACCAGTAATAGAAATATTAAATTAATATGAAAAGTATATAGTAAACATTTTATGATTCTACAGATTTAGTTCCCCACTCTTTGACATGGTATATTTTATTCAATTGATACATTCTTAAGGATCAGATTGTCATACCAATGAAACAGACCCAGGCCCAGCCTTTACCGCGATTCATTCTCTTTTCTCTATTTTACTTCTGTTGGTTATCTTCTGTTAAAATACCAAAAAAAGGATGAATGTCAAGAACAATTTGAGTAAGCAGTGGATATTATTTATTCAAATTACGTGTTCATGAATATATATACTTAAGGAAAAAGGAAAATAAAAAATCAGAAATCATAATAATGAGATGTTGAAGTATTAGCCTGCAAAGGAGGGGAAAAAAGTGGAAGAAAGAAGAAACAAAAATAAACGAATAAATAAATAGAACTCGTAAAAATAAAGAAGTAAAAGAACAGTATTTGACAACTTGATGTATTAAATCGTCATTAATAATATTGAAAATCTTCCAAGCTCATTCACCCAAGATCTCAAGAAGATAAAATTTTGATGATACAAGTAATAAGCATACTATGAGAGATTCTAATCTCCTAAAAACCTTGTTTGCGTTTCAAAAATAAAATAAAAAATCAATTGTCATTTTAATATCATAAAAATACTAATAACCAGGAGAGTAATTTAATTCAACTCCCCAAAATTTCAAGAGGGGAGTCAAGAATATAAGCGCATCTATCAGGAAGGGTTCAACTGCGCGCTGAATTTGCGTGGGATCAGAAATTTGTAAGATCTGACCAAAATTTCTGTACGCATACACCAAAAAACATGTATTTAACTTTGAAATCTACATAGTAGAAAATTCTGTATAAGCTCTTTACATGCATGTAAACATAAATGAGCAGTGCACCAAAATGCTTAGAGACCGAGGAGGAGGAAGACTGCTGGCTTTCTGAATGCTGGTTAGTAACCAACCCTCTTTACATGCATGCAAACATAAATGAGCAGTGCACCAAAATTCTCTGAATGTTTTTCAATTAAATAAATAAAAAGTTAATGCAAACAGTGACATCTATATATTTATCATAGTAGATCCGCTTAATGAGCTGTAAAGTTTGATTCAATAATTCCATACAGAATGATGAGCAAGGAAGCAAGGAAGCACTTCGTCTCATTCTCCTTAACGCACTTTTCGGACCACTAAGGCATATCGAAAAGTAAAAGTAAACGCCTCATTAAAACACACATCATGCTCTCTCTCTCTCTTCTAGTCGCTTCTAGTCGCTTCTAGTCTTCTCAAGCTCACAACCCAAACATTTTTTTTCCCCACTCTTTATCAAACTTGCTCACTCAATATGAATTATTTATTTCTTATTTATGGATTTGTGCATTTGCATTCATGTTTCTCACAATAAAATCAGGAAAACTGTAACATTATTAGAGGAGATTTGGTAGTATTTATATAGGCTATTCTCGATAACATTGGCTGGGTGACTTAAAGAAATTTGTCAATATCAAAGTATATTTTATTATATATTATATATTTTGCACATATTTTTGTCCGAGGTGAAATATTATATATTTTGCTTAGATATAAAAAACATAAAACTAAAGTATTATCAATTAATTAAAAGACTGTCAATTAAATGGAAAAGTCTTCACTTACACACAATTTGAAAATTGAATCTCAAGTTTCATATAGCGATTCAAACTTAACGATCAAGTTACTATATATATATATGCATCAGTGTATTACTCGTGTCATTGTCACGATAGAAAGTGGATTCGGTGCCCTGAAATTTGGTGTCTCTCTCTATCTTGTATCTCTCCGTCCCTTTCCTTCTTACCAAATTAAGGTCCAATTTTTTTCTTTTTTCCTTTGGATTTTTCTTCTCTTCTTTCGACTACTCGCACCCACAAACCAACTTGATTGTTGCTTATTAGTGTTGCTTTATTTTTTGGAGGATGTTGGATGACGAGATTGCCCCTTGCTTTATTTTAATGGTGGGTTTTTTGGTGTTTTGAGGGGGTGTATTGTATCTGGATTTTGTGGGCAATTTAATAAATTTCATGGATTCTGAAAATCCAAGTGTATTCAATTTGGATTTTAAAAAGTCCACAAAAGTCTAAGGGTATTCAATCAGGATTTTAAAAAGTCTTTCTGAAATCCACAAAATCTAGGGGTATTCAATATGGATTTCAGAAAGTCTACAAAAGTTTTAGGGTATTCAAAATATCATTCATATTTATGGATTTGAAAAATCATGGATTCTCATGGACTTTGTAGTGTTAGGTATAAATAACAAAATTCAATAGTTTACCAGCCTCCATATCAAAGATTTCAACGTGAAAAAAAGTCTCCCAAAGTTTTTCCTTGTGTCAGCCGTGAAGAGGTTGGTTCCCATCCTCTCGTGTTCTCAATTCTTTTTCTTTTTCAGACTTCGTTGCTTCCTTTCATCTTTCCAGCTGTGTGATTTTTCTGCTTCTTCCATAACCAATGATTTTGTGTTATGCCATGTTCTTCATTGTCAGACATTGCACAAACTAAAGTGGCATGGGAGGGACTCTCAATGTTTTTTTTGTGCTATTTCTTCCGATGGCTCTTCTATGAGGTTTGAGACATTGGAAATCTCTTTTTTGAACTCCTCATCCAACCCAAGATCTATTTCTTTTATAGAATCTGTTGCTCCCTTTGGTGATTTTGAATCAGAATCATGTACCTGTTTTAACCACAGAGTTTCAAATCAAAAAATTGAAAACGAAATCTCAATTGGAGTAAAATTCAATTGTTCATTTTGCATTGAAGCTGACCTCTTGTTGTTTGTTCATATGACAGGTACCATAAATGCATTTATATCTGTTCCATCTTTCATGATCTGGTTTCTAGTGTCCTCCCTTGCACTTGCTGTATTAATTTCCTCACAGAGCTGCACAATAGATAACTTGAAAAACTAGGAAAGAAGGAACAAAAATAAAATAGAGGATATGTTACAGAGTTCAAGGAATAATATTATATTTATTCTAACTGACCTCATTTTCCTCAGTGCTCTTTTTAACTGTTTCTTCACCTAAAGAAGTTGTATAAAGGTGTGGAACAGTAACATCTTGCATGATCTGTTTGTGAATAGCCTACCAACTGGTAGCCCATGGGCAAGTAAAGAAGAAAGTCATAAATCAACAATATGATTGATGCAACAATTGGGAAATCAAGCAGTACAAAGGATGATTAGAAATTAAGCTTCAAAATCCGTTTCAGTCTGACCTCCTCTTTGAACATCTGCATCTCTTCATCTTTCTCTTTCACCACTTTCTCCGTGAATATTTCTTGTCTGGTGGACATGCTATGGTGGCTTATTACAGAAACAACGTCCTCTGGGATTTTTTTTCTAAATCCTCACTTGAGTTGGGTTTCTCAAGGTTGGCATCCGCGAAGAGGTTGGTTAACAATTTTCAAATCAGCACCACCATTTCCTTACAAGACACAAGCGGAGCTTGTTTTGGAATGTGCAGGATTGCATAATTTTCTTCGACAAAAATGTCGTTCAGATGAATTTCCTCCTGAACCAGAAAATGATCCGGTAGAGAATGATGAAAATAATTTTGAATGGGATGATATTCAAACCCAAGAGCAGCAAAGAGAAAATGCTAATCAATGGAGAATGAGTATTGCTAATCAAATGTGGGCAGCAGCTCAAGCAAACGTCAACGTTGCTAACAATGATAATGAAGAAAGTGACCATGATCATGAAGGAGAAGAATGATCATAATACAATTTTATAGACGTTTACTTCTTATTTTAAAGATGCTAATTAACGATCTTTTCTTTTTCTAGTTTTGTCAGCACATGTATCTCTCACTTTTGTTAATTATATGCGGACGTTTTTTTGTTTCATCACTATTTACCAACTTCTTTTTTATCTTGCAAATAATTAGAAATCTGTAAAAGTCGTTCATACAAAATCCGTGGATTTTCATAAATCTCTAGAAAGTTTGTAGCAAAAGTCTATGGATTTAAGAAATCAGTAGAAGTCCGTGGACAATTTAAAGAGTCTGTGGACAATTTAAAGAGTCCGTGGACTTTTCAAATTATTTATCAATTCTATAAGAATCCATATACAATACACCCCCCTTGGTATTCGATTTTATTTGGCATACACCTTGACTTTTGCCTAGGGGTTAGGGATGGGGAGATTTTGGTAATTTGAATGGATTATGGTTTGAGAGGTGTGGTATATTTTCTTCTTCCTTCAATTTTTTTTAACTAGGGTTTTACGTTGTTGCACAAATTTAACATCTTACCTCAATTCTTGAGTAATGAATGCAAATAAGTACAAATGGAAATCTTTGGAAGAAAAATTTACAAAGATTTTAGGGTTTATAAGAAAATATGACAAAATGTTGAATCATATACATATGAACCAATCAAATTAATGAGAAATCTTAAGGTTCGTTAAAATTTATGACAATGCAAGACAAAATGATCAGTGGGCAACGAACTCTAATTAACTATTACCAAAAAAATAAAAAATAGCGTCGCTTTAGTATTTACAACTTATATTATAGGTAAAGGTAATGATTAACTACGATTGAGTTCATTTAAATTTTTTACTCGAAATTTGTATATAAGTTTTTGGAAACATGTAAGAAATCAAGTAGAGTGATGAGTAATAACCAGAGGGGATAAGGGATTGTTGAGTTGTTTATTTGGTCAAGAAAGTAACTACTCATAGTAGAAAGGATTTCTCATGTCAGGAGTAATTAAATATGTTGTGTGCTTAGTATTTGACATCATCAGTTATTGGAATATGCATTTTGATTGAGGATTTCATCATTGTATAGCAGTTGGATTATTGGGTACCCCTGACAGCAATTCCATTATTTTGTTTTGTGATCGGTGTGTAAATTTGTTTTGGTTTGATCAAAAAAGCATTTCGGGGATAAAAGGGAGAGAATTTGAACGATTGTAAGGGTTGTGAGACAATTACAATGACTCAAACACCTTGTGTGAGTCAGAGTCCTTTACAAATAAGACTCAGAGTCCTTGTGTGATAGAGTGTTTGGTTCACAATTCATGTGGGACTCAATGTCCTTTTCTTTATCTAATTAAAGCAAATATACAACAACTACTCTTATAAGAGTAAATACAAGGCAGCAATGAGAGAGATAACAATCAGAGCACACAACTGAAATGCATCAGCAATACGCAGCAAAACAGCAACAACAACGGGCTGTGATAAGGGCATGAAACAAGCTGCGAGTTTGGCGTGATTTGGTGTGTGTGCAGCGTGAAACAATAGCCAAGTAGAATGATTGTAATCGAGTGATTTCGGGTGTTCTTCGTTTGATAGTTTCGTCAAACTTTTGGCGGTATTGTTGGCTTGAGATAGGGTAATCTCAAGGATTGTTGCTTGACAACGTTGTAATCTTCAAGTAAGTGTTTCTATATCAATTAGATAGTTATAGAGTCGTCGTCTATGGAGTAGGCAAAGACGAACCACGTAAATCTCGGTGTCATCTTTATTTTCTGCACATTGCTTGTTATTTGCTATTACTTGCATATCTCTATTAGTCATTCACTATCACCAACTAGGTCTAGGACTTGTGTTGAGATTATTTGCATTAACAAGTATTTCCTTACAAGTGGTATCAGAGCGCCAGTTAGTTGGTGTTTGTGTTTTGAAGGTGTCAATTAAAATGGCTGAAAGGTCTTCTTCATCGCGTGATGATAGCTATCGATATTGTTCAATTCAATGGTAGGAACAATTTTTAAGCTGGGCATGGATTGAAAAGATATTCTGGTTAGTTTGGATCAGATTGATGCACTTGATGAGAAAATGAAACTATCATCAGATAAGGCGACGGTTGAGGTTATCGAGAAGTGGAGTAAAATGGATCAGAAGGCATGTAGTACGATTCGTTTGTGTCTGTCTTGCAATGTGGCTTACAACTTCGCTGATGAGATGACGACTCAGGGTATTTGGGATAAGCTTCAGGCTATGTATCTTCAGAATGATCAGATGAGTGTGATGTACCTACAGAAAAAAAACTCTTCACTTTCAGGTTGCAGCCAGGTAAACTCATGATTGATCGTATAAATGAATTTGAATGTTTATATTCAGATTGTGTTAGCTTGGGAGCTAAATTTGAAGATAGTCAGAAAGCATTATTCTTGTTAATTTCTTTGTTACCGAAATGGGAACCGTTTGTCGATCAGATGACAACATTGAAGAAAGAGAAATTTGTGTACAGTGATATTGTTCAAGCTGTACTTGCAAAGGCTTTCAGAAATAGTGCTTCAAATGAGGAGGTTCAACCACATGGTCTTTCAATGACAAGGGAAAGGAATTACAAAAGGAACAACTACAGAAGGAACCGGTCTAAATCAAAAGGCAGAGATATGTCTAAGGTTGAATGTCAAGCGCAAAGGCCATTACATAAGGAATTGTCTAGACTGGAAGGATAATCACAATAAGCAAGAAAATGAGAGTAAGGGCGTAGTGAATGTTGTTGAGACACCGGATGTGGTAGAGGATATTCTAATCGGGGGTGACTTAGAACATGCATTGATGGCAAAATCTTATGACCATTTGTATGACGGTTGGATGTTGGATACGGGAGCTTCGCATCATATGTGTCCCGTAAGGGAATGATTCAGCAATTATCGCGAGGTTAAGGGCAGTTCAGTTAAAATGGGTGACTCTCGGTCTTGCAAGACAATGGGTGTTGGTACAATCAAATTTCAGTTGGCAGATGGGTCATGTAGACAGCTTACCGAGGTACGTCATGTTCCAGCTCTTTCAAAGGGGTTGATTTCTCTTGGGGTGCTTGAAGCTCAAGGCTACAAGTATATTGGTGAGAATGGATATTGCAGTGTTTATTTTGGTGACAGGTTGCTTATGACAGCGGTTAGGCATGCAAATTTGTATTTCCTTCAAAGCAGTATAGTTGAAGGTGGAGCTATGGTTTCTACAGTTGTTGATGAGAAAAGCTTGACGCGTACACAGTTATGGCACATGCGATTAGGGCATGTAGGTGAGAATGGACTAAGAACTTTAAGCAAGCGGGGCTTGCTTGGCGGTAATAAAATGGCAAAACTGGATTTCTGTGAACATTGCATCTATGGGAAGCAGTGCAGAGTCAGTTTTAGTGATGTTACTCATAGCACCGCGGGGATTGTGGATTACATCCACACTGATGTTTGGGGGCCCTCTAGAGTCGCATCCAAGGGGGGTTCCAGGTATTTTGTGTCTTTTATCGATGACTTCAGCCGGAGAGTATGGGTGTATACTATGAAACATAAAAATGAAGTCACCGATATCTTCAAGAAGTGGTAAGCCATGATTGAAAAACAAACAAGAAAGGTGATCAAAGTAGTGAGATCTGACAATGGCGGTGAGTATACCGAGGATCCCTTGAAGCAGTTTTGTTTGGAACATGGCATTAGCAGACACTTCACAGTGAAGTCGACACTACAGCAGAACGGGGTAGCAGAGTGGATGAACCGTACCCTGTTGGAGAGAGCACGGTGCATGTTGTCCAATGCAGGTTTGGGCAGAATATGGTGGGCTGAAGAAGTAAACATGGTGTTCTATCTCATTAACCGCTCTCCTTCATCAGCTATTGAGTCTCAGATTCCTATGGAGGTATGGTCTGGTATTTCTTCAGATTATTCTAACTTGAAAGTTTTTGGTTGTCCAACATATTTTCATGTTAGGGAAGATAAAATTGGAGTAAAGGCTAGGAAAGCTATTTTTCTCGGTTATTCAGATAATGTGAAAGGGTATAGATTATGGTGCCTTGACTTGTAGAAGTTTGTGATCAGTCGAGATGTGAAGTTCCAGTAGGATGCTTTGTTACAGGCAAAATGTGAGAGATGCAAAGATGGTTCCTCTATTTGGAGGGGCGATAGCTATGATGAAGATGAGGATGCTAGAGATTTTCTGCATGTGGAGCTTGGAGCTCCTAGATCTCATACAAAGTATGATGTACCTTCTACTGAGGGAATGAGCGATATAGATATGATGTCTGATGAGACAGTGGTAGAAGATGAGGTTCCTACTAATGGGGACATGGATCCTACACAACAACAGGCTCATCAATTACAAACACCGTCTTTAGCAGCAGGCAGAGAACCTAGAGTCAGACATGCACCACTTAGATTTGGTTATGAGGATGGCGCATTTTGTGCATTCTCAGTTCTTGATGGGTATGATGATGTTCCTACCACGTACATATACACATGCTTTGCGAAGTGTTCAGAAATAGGAATTGAATGAGGCTTTGGATGAGGAGATGTTATCTCTTCAGAGGAATCATACATGGGAGCTTGTGACACTCCCTAAGGGGAAGATACCAATTGGGTGTAAGTGGGTTTTCACAGTGAAAGACGGGATTCCAGATTCCAGGGGTACTTGTACAGGTATACATGACAAGGCAAGATTGGTGGCTAAAGGATATGCACAGCAAGAAGGTGTGGACTACAATGAAGTATTTTCTCCGGTGGTAAAACACACTTCTATCCGAGTCCTTTTGGCTTTAGCAGCGCAGTTTGACTTAGAGCTCGAGCAACTTGATGTCAAGACTGCTTTTTTGCATGGAGATTTGGAGGAGGACATATACATGTCTCAGCTCGATGGATATGTTGTTGTTGGTAAGGAAGAAAATGTATGCAAAGTGAAGAAGTCACTGTATGGATTGAAGCAATCTTCGAGGCAGTGGTACTAGAGGTTTGATACTTTTATGATTGAGCAGGGATATGCGAGGAGTCAGTATGATCCTTGTGTATTCACACAGAAGCTCAGGGATGGGTCTTTCGTGTTTATCTTACTTTATGTTGATGACATGCTCATTGCTGCAAAGAGCATGAAAGAAATTGATAAATTGA
Organism: Berberis vulgaris; assembly: GCA_963556465.1. Taxonomy (NCBI): domain Eukaryota; kingdom Viridiplantae; phylum Streptophyta; class Magnoliopsida; order Ranunculales; family Berberidaceae; genus Berberis; species Berberis vulgaris. The sequence goes on from OY747135.1 coordinate 5,130,049, forward strand.
AGTTGAAACTTAGCATGGAGTTTGAGATGAAATATCTTGGTTCAGCGAAGAAGATACTTGGAATGGATATAGGAAGAGATAAGAAGAAAAACAGACTGACTTTGTCACAGAGACAATACTTAGAAAAGGTTATTCACCGTTTTGACATGGATACGTCTAAACCGGTAAATACTCCTTTGGCTGCTCACTTTAAGCTCTCGGGTAAGTTGTCTCCTAGTGCAGAGGATGAGAGGGAATACATGTCACAAGTTCCCTATGCTAGTGCAGTTGGTAGTCTTATGTATGTCATGATCTGGTCACGTCCGGATATCGCTCATGCAGTTAGTTTGATTAGTAGGTTTATGTCAAACCCGGGAAAACAACATTGGCAGGCAGTGAAGTGGATATTGAGATATCTTCGGGGTACGCTGGATGTTGGTTTAGTATATGAGAGATGAGATGTGTCAAATTTGATCCGAGGTTATGTAGTTTCAGATTATGCTGGTGATCTTGATAGGCGCGATCGACTACAGGTTATTGTTTTACATTGGCAATGTATCCGGTGAGTTGGAAATCTCAATTATAGTCTATAGTTGCTTTGTCTACTACTGAAGCAGAATACATGGCTCTATCAGAGGCGGTAAAGGAAGTCATCTGGCTTTGAGGCTTGGTTAGTGATTTGGGTGTTACTTAGGATGATGTGACAGTGTTGTGTGACACTCAGAGTGTTGTCCATTTGGCGAATAACCAGGATCATCATGCCTGGACGAAGCACATTGATGTGCGGTATCATTTTCTGAGGGATGTCATTGAGGATGACGAGGTTATCTTGGAGAAGGTGAGTACTAAAGACAACCCAGCTGATATGTTGACAAAAACGGTTCCAGGGATCAAGTTTGAGCATTGTCTCAACTTGATTAGGTTCTCTCAGTGTTGATGCCCCAAGGGGGCAGGGCCCTTCGGGGCATGACGACGATTCTCGTGACTGAGAGATGGGTCTTGGCGGTATTTCATGCCAAGGTGGAGATGCTTATATGGTTGTTTGTGATGCTTGTGTGGTGGCCTGAAATTGTTCTCCAAGGTGGAGATCGTGAGACAATTACAAGGACTCAAACACCCTGTGTGAGTCAGAGTCTTTTACAAATAAGACTCAAAGTCCTTGTGTGATGGAGTGTTTGGTTCACAATTCATGTGGGATTCAATGTCCTTTTCTTTCTCTGATTAAAGCAAACATACAACAACTAATCTTATAAGAGTAAATACAAGGCAGCAACGAGAGAGATAACAATCAGAGCACACAGCTGAAACGCTGCATCAATACGCAGCAAAAGAGCAACAACAACGCAGCGTCAGATTGGTAGCAAATACAGGCTGAAACAGAGCAACAGTGTGGCGTGAAACGGGCTGCGATAAGGGCATGAAACATGCTGCAAGTTTGGCGTGATTCGGTGTGTGTGCAGCGTGAAACAATAGCCAAGTAGAATGATTGGAATCGAGTGATTTCGGGTGTTATTCGTTTGCGAGTTTCGTCAAACTTTTGGCGGCATTTTTGGCTTGAGATTGGGTAATATCAAGGATTGTTGCTTGACAACGTTGTAATCTTCAAATAAGTGTTTCCACATCAATAAGATAGTTATAGAGTCGTCGTTCGTGGAGTAGGCAAAGCCAAACCACGTAAATCTCGGTGTCATCTTTATTTTATGCACATTGCTTGTTATTTGCTATTACTTGCATAACGTTATTAGCCATTCACTATTACCAACTAGGACTAGGACTTTGATGCGAGTTTAACTAACCTAAATTAATAGGTTAATTTAACCCACTTGTAATAACCGCAAGTGCACGGTGTCTAATAGGTAGACAACGGCAAGTACGGGTCGATCCCACGAGGAAGGTGGATGCAATTGAATTTAATAATTTAATTAAACTAATTTGGCGGCAATGGGGTTACATCATTTTTTTAAAACTAAACTAAAAATAAATTAAAAATAAGAAAAATAAAATAAAAGAAAAAGATGGATAAAAATGGATTTTTGTGAGCTTGGACTCACCAATGAGTTAGCAAAAACATTTAAATCTAAATTACTGAAAATTTAAACGAGAAGCTTTAGGGATGAGAATCCCTTGCTTACACCGAATATGTGATCGTTACAATCCAATTCAACTTATATCATGTTTTTATCAAACATTAACAAATTATTTCAAGCAAATACGCTCTTTCCAAGTATTAAGTGTCTTTTTAGGGCACACTTAATCAAAGTTCAAGCCTAATATTTTTAACACATGCTTTGAATATTGATAAAGGGTAATTCTAACTACCAAACATATCAAGTTTAACTTCTCGAACATGAAAGGTGAAAGCAATTTATCAAAAATTCAGAAATAAATTGTAATTAATAATTAAGCACACAATTCAGTAAAATAAATCAAAATGAATTATGCAACTCCTTTTGGTTTGACGCAAACTCGATGTGGTGGTACTCAGCAGATCAGCAGGTGGTCCGAACACGAATCCCGAGACAAATGGCTGCAAATGCTCTGTGGTGGTACAGAGCAGAAATCGGGGCGTGAATAGCCAAAAACAGTTTGACTCGGTCTCCCGCCCTCGCTACAGTGCGCTACAGTACCGCCTTCGTCTCCAGCGAGCAGCGGCGCTGCTCCGCCTTCCTCCGTGCTCCTCGCGAGGGTCCTCTTCCTCCAAATGTCTCCAGAACCTGCAAAAGAAGAGAGAAGGTGAGGAAACAGCGAGAAAACTACAAAAAAAAACGAAGGAGGACGAAGAACAAGGACTCCCTGTTTCTGCTTGCGAGCTCTGTCTCGCGAGGCGGCGTGGTGGTGGTTCTCGGTCTGTTGTGATGGTGGTCGTGAGAGAGGGAGGCGGGAAGGAGCTCGAGACGAAGAGAGGCCCAGAGAAGAGGAGGAACAGGGCGCTGTGGCGAGGCGGAACAGAGCCGCGGTGAGGCTCTGTTTCGCGGCGTGGTGGTGGCGGTGCTGTCTGGAGGTGATGGTGGTTGATGGATGATGGACAGGGAGAGGGAGAGGGAGAGGGAGAGGGAGAGGGACAGAGAGTGGTGACAGAGTGAAAGTTTGACACGAAACAGGGTTGTCACGCCCCTGTTTTGTGGTGGTGGCGTGATGACGGTGGCTGAGCTCGGTGGTGGCGAGCTGGAGCGAGACAGGTGAGGACAGTGGAGGATGTGTGTCTGTGGATCGTGTTGTGTGATGAAAATCACAGTGAGAAGAGACTTTAATTTTCTGTATTTTCTTTTCCCTTCTCTTCTCCCCTTTTGTGAAGGAAGAGGATTTGATCTTCTAATGATTTTTTTTCTTCCCTTCTCTTCCTCCCCTTTTCTCACCCTATTCTCTTCTATTTATAGAGAAAGATCAAAGTGAAGAGGGATGAAATCAAGAGAACATTCATCAAGGTATAAATGAGAGAATATTCTTTAGGGGTAGGATTGGGTTTGGGGTTATGGGTAGGTTTTGGGTTTAGGTTTGTGACCATCTGCTTTGTACCACCTCTAGAATCGACCAATTGTCATTCCTTAAATTGTCGCCTTAATACGATTTCATCGTTCACGCTCAAATTCCTACAAATACATGAAAACGAAATAATTACTATAAAATATAATAATCGAAACACTAACATGTATAAATTAAGGGATATATTATGTAATAATTATGTGAATATCAGACTTGTGTTGGGATTATTTGCATTAGCAGATATTTCTTTACAAGGGTAAGCCCGCAAGTCCCCCTATCATTTTTCAATTTTTCTAGAGAGCCAGGTCCGTGCCAGGCCAAGCCAGCCCAATACCATCCATCATCCTAGAAATTGGGTCATTTTCAGCAACTCTAGAATGATGGATGATATTGGGTTGACCTGGCACGGGCCTAGCCCTGCGAGCCGGGCTATCTAGATTTTTTGATCGTTTTTTGGTAAAGTCCTAATGAGGGTGGAAAAGCCTCCCTACTTACCTGGAAGTTTGAAAAAAGAAAAAAAAAATTAATAGTAGAAATGATTGGGGAAATGTGAAGATACAATTAAAAGAAAGAAAATGTGCATGTAGGAATATATAGAAAGGAAAACAAAATTAAAGTGGAGAATAGACGGGAGAAAGAGATTTCATAATTATTCCCTACCTGAAACCTCTGGTTCGAGGCAAGTGTTGGTCAGCCGGTGGCAAATCTTCCTGTTCAACCTCTCTTCTTCTTCATATAATTCAGTATCATCTGTTGGAGGATCAAGATGTTTGTTCAAAGCGGCTGCTACAAATACACGAATCACCCTTGTCAGGGGGCTCCCAGTTGGTTTATTAGGCTTGTGACTGAAGCATGCCAAGCAGAACAGAATACATCCAATCCCCAGTGCTACTATAGGAGCTCCAAATATTGTGGCTTTGGTATATATATTCGAATATGAAGCTAATTATATATGGTATTAGGCAGAGAAGCATGTCCACCCAATCAATTCTAATTTTGCGTTTTCTGAATTGGATTCGGATATCTTGTCCAGTAAAGAAGAGTATAAACGTCATCATGCAACCAGACTTGCCAATAGTTACGAAAACCATTGCAGTGTAGAAGAGTATTGTTTGTATATTGTTGCCCATGCATTTGCGGTGCTCATCACAATGGTGTACCCCTGATGCAAGGACTGATGGAACTGACAGCCACAAAATAAGCAATCCCTGGCGTAATAAGTAAATACACCATAGTATCATAATCAGTTCTGGAAGCACCCCTCATTTGGGTTCACTTTAGATATTAATTAAAATGAGACGATTATATTTTTTGAAGCTGTGACACATGTTATGCATAATAAAAAAAAGATTTGTGTAAGTGGTTGGGCATAAAACCTTACTCTTGTAACGGCTTGATAGTGAATTGTAGATTTAGTGAATAGTTACTATTGATTGGATCCAATGGCAAAGCATTAGGGACTGCGACCCTCACCGTGATAGATCAAATGAAAAAGTGATGGGTTGTGTGTAGTGTGTACCCTCAGGGTTTCTTCAGATGAGCAACTTGTTGACATTAACAATACCAACTTGATTGGTGTTTCAAGAATTCTCTAGAGAAATTAAGAAGATTGAGAAGAAGAGAAGATGGAGAAAGAATTCTCAAGAAGAAGAAGAGTGAAGAATGTTGGAAAATTTTAGAGGGTCAAATACCACCATTGATTTTTTTTTTATTATTATTTATTATTATTATTATTATTTTATTTACTTTTTCACACTACCTATATAAACAAAAACCTCCATTTTTTTCCTCTCACTGTTCAAATCTAAAATGGTTCCTCCCTCCTTCCCCCATTCGAAATCTAGTCCAAATCTCTCCTCACACTCAAATCTCTTACAAATCTCATCCCTCTCCCTCAAAAACTCTGAAAATCCCTTTAAAGTCGAAACCCTTAAACCCAAACTCGATAAATATGCATAACAGACAAACCCAAACTCAAAACGAAAAAATGAAAAATAGGGTAACTTTTGACTAATTTAAACTCTCAATTGAGACTGATTCTCAAGCTCATCAAAACATGAAAATTGTAGTACTATGAGTTATCTAATAAAAACAACTTGAATCACTTGAAAATGTTTTGAAATGAGCAAGTTATGGTCATTTTACTAAAATCACGCAAATTTGTCCAAAAAATGAAAATGGGATAGTGTTCCTGACTTTCTACCAACTTATGTGCTCGATCGAGACCGATTCTGAAGTTGGTAAAAACACAAAAGTTGTAATACTCTCAGTTATCTAATAAACACAACTTAAATCAATTGAAAATGTTTTGAAATAAGCAAGTTATGGTTATTTTATTAAAGTCGCACAATTAAATAGGAAAAGATACTTAGATAGCTTGTATCAAGGGAGCAAGTTAGATGCTTACAATTGAATAGGAAAAGCTACTAAAAAGTAGCATCTGACTTATATGGATGTAGGCATCAATAGTGAAGGTCACAACAATGGTAAAGATCCCTGTTAGTCCTTTGATAGGCTTCCAATATACCATAATAACATAGAATCAGGACTAAGCAACCTCACACATGGGACGACAATGGGAACAACAGTGAAATGCACCAGTAAGCTAACAGAGAAGTTAGAACATGCATCATTAGGACATGGATCAGCCAGGGTCAGGACATGCATCATCAAGGAGTTATAATAGCAAATGTCAGTATTATGTTGTTCTGTTAGCATTCTGTAATTTCAGCAAGTGGGGGCAATCTGTTAGAAGTAGGGGTAGCAAGTTGTTGACAGTCTGTAATCAGCAAGTGTCTGTTGCAAATGTAGAACTCTTATATAAAGAGAGATGTAGGAGTAGAATATTCATTCAGATTGTAAACAAGTTGTACAAAGAGCATTTGCTCTGAGGAGAGTTAGGCCTCTCGAATAGCTTATATTCATAAATCAATACATTTCATTTCTTGGTTTCAATCTTCTATGTGGCTGTTCATGTTCTGCATTCTTTTCTCTGCAAGAATTGTCAACTCTCTGTGATTTCTTTATGTTCTGCCTTGATCAAATCTGCAGTTCATATCAATTGGTATCAGAGCATTGATCCGGGATGACAGGAAAATCAACAATTCAGTCTGGAACAACCAATTTGGCAACCAGGATCGAAATGATAAAACGGGATAATGCTTCAATCATGCAAGGATTACATTCCATTGCACAGAAACTAGAACAATTGGATAAATTACTGGAAAGATCATCATGAAGGGCCTCTTCTTCGGAGCAATCCAAGGAATCTGGTGTGGGCAAAGGTACTGATACGAGCTCTGAATCTTTCAGTGTCTCATCATTGGTTGACTTTTCTACTAGCACCACTAGTGAATCATTGTCAGATGTTTCTGCAAGTGAGGTTCCTGTGTCAAACCATCCAGACAAAGTTGAGGGGCATGTGTTCGATGATATTGGCCAGGAGGGGCATGCTACAAGTGCTAGTAAATCAAAGCAAGCATTACCTAGCCACACTGTCAAGATAGTTGACTGCAAACCAACTAGTTCTCCGCGCTCAAGCATCCATATTTCCAATGATTCCAAGAAATTCAAGTATGAGCCTGTTTTGCTTCCTCCAGGCATTATGTCAAAATTCTACAATAGGTTCTGTAAGCATCAACCTTGGCCTCCTTTCCATTACATGCTACCATTCTCGGCGGATCATGGTGGGCGGTTTGATAGGTCTCTTTGTGAGGCATTGATTTCAGCCTCTGATTTTGATCTTTCCAGGTTCCAAAAATTTCTGGCAGTAAGGCATATTAATTTGAGATTGGTTGAACTAACAAGTGATTCCTTGGAGTGGCTGATCTCAAAATGCAAGTTTCTTGAAGTTCTTAGTTTGAACAAGTGTAGAAATCTCGATACAGTAGACATTCCAGAAGTTGGTCTCTGCAGGCTGAGGAGTTTCAGCTTTGATGATTGTATGTTCGTCATAAATGGATCTTATATCAGGCCAGTAACCTTCCAAACATTCAAGTATCATGGGTTGCCTCGACGCAATTTTCACCTAGGCGATTTGGATATTCTGCAAGAAGGTGAACTTGACTGTGGGCTTCTAAAAGAATATACAACGTGTGGATCTTGGAGCAAGTATAACTACTAGCTGCTTTATGAGATTCTGAAAAATATGCATACTGTCATGGTTTTAAGTGTTTGCAGTTTTGTAACTCAGATGGTATGTTCTTGGAATACATGCAGATCTGGGTTATCAATTGACAACGTCACACAGTTGAAGCTAAAGACAGGTTTGTTGCCTATCGAGTCTGATGGCATTTTGACGTTACTTAAATGCTGTCCAAAATTGAAGACAATCTCAGTTCAGGGGGGAAAGACTTCAAAGAATATCAATCCAGATCTCCATACCCTGTGTAAAGCCATAGGAAACGGTCTATGTTGCGGGCTTAACCGACCTAAATAAACATGCTAATTTGACCTACTTGTAATAACCGCAAGTGCACGGTGTCTAACTGATAGACAACGGCAAGTACGGGTCGATCCCACGAGGAAAGTGGATGCAATTGAATTTTAGAATTTATCTAAACTAATTTACAGAAAAAATGGGGTTACAGTGTTTTTAAAACTAAACTAAAAATAAATTAACAATGAAAAAAATAAAATAAAAGGAAAAGATGGATGAGATGGATTTTGTGGGGTTTGGACTCACCGATGAGTTAGCAAATATATTTAAATCTAAATTACTGAAATTATAAACGAGAAGCTTTAGGGATGAGGATCCTTGCTTACACCGAAGATTTGATCATTAAAATCAAATTCCAATCATATCAAGTTTCTGTCAAACATTAACAATTTATCTCAAGCAAATAAACTCTTACCAAGCATTAAGTGTCTTTTTAGGGCACACTTAATCAAATTTCAAGCTCAATATTTGTTAGCACATGCTTTGAATATTGATAAAATGTGAATCTAACTACCAAACATATCAAGTTTTAATTGAACATGAAAGGTGAAAGTAATTTATCAAATTTCTGAAATAAAATTGTAATTGTCAATTAAGCATTTAAGTCAGTAAAATAAATTATACAACCCTTTTGGTAATGGAGGTGGAATTCATTTCTGCACGAACACGAATCCCGAGAAAATGTTACAAACGCTATGTGGTTGCTCTTACAGAATCTCGGGGTGCCAATAACAAAATTGTTTGAAAAACAAAGTTGTTTCCCTCTAGTCGCGCACTCCTCTAGTCGTCGTTTCCAGCGAGTAGCGTCGCTGCTCCTTCTTCCTCCGTGCTCCTCGCGAGCTCCTGTTTCCTTCGAACGGCTCCAGTACCTGCAAGAGAGAGAGAGAGATGCGATGAGAACAAAAAAAAAGAAAAAAAAAGATGGAAGCATTGCCCCTGTTTCTGTTCCTGTAGCAGTGGTGGTGTGTGAGCTGATGCGCCGCTTGCGACGGTGGTCGTGAGAGAGGGAGACAGGAAGGAGGGCCGAGAGATGGCGGTGATGGCGAAGCTCGGTGGTGTGGACGGTCTATCTGGCTCTGTCGCGAGGTGGAACAGAGTGGTGGAGGCTGTTGTTGGGCGTGCGAAATAGAGAACTTAAAACATCAAAAGATAAGTTTTTAGATAAACATAGATTATGATTAAGATTCGTTTCATCTAGGTTGGAACTTAAAGTTAGCGTTTATGTCTTACCTTCAATCAATCATCAATAAAAGTGTATGGGTTCGATTCATACCCAACATTTGATATTTATTTATCTTGATATTTAAAATAAACTCTATTTATCACTTCAAATTTTTATCATACAAATGACACGATTTTTTATTTTTATCACTCAACCCCTTCCACCCTAAATGCCGCCGGTTGAATTTGACCCAGATACCATCCGCCATTATCATAGTTAAAAATAAAATAATATAAAAAATGTAAATTAATACAAATGTATTTAAAACCTAAAAATCCTACATTTAAAATTTTAAATTAGGAGTCTTTCATACAAATTCCCCAATCCAGGACATGACTTATCCTCTTCTCCCAGTGTTTATTTTATTTTAGGATTAAAAAAATGTGGCTGATAAAGCAAACAATTTTTAAGAACTAAATTTGGAAGCATCGATCCAGACAATCAGATACACATAGTAATTCCTTATATTTATTATGTGAATATGGGGTTAAGTTTATGTAATTGAAGAATCCCTCAAACATAATTCCAATTATTTCAAAGGAATCATCTTATTATACCCTGTTGAGGTGATGATGGTGATATTGAATGTGATGTTGGAGGTTCATCAGATGATGGTACATTGGAGATTGGTTGTTGAATATGATCATTAGGAGAAGAATTTTGGATTGAGGATGTTTCTGATATAGGGAATGATGGATCACCTTAGAGATGTGGCACCACCACTACATCTCCAAATTGGGTAGTTTTAGTAATGTGGTGGAAGTTTGGAGCCGATGTATTAGTTGATAAGGATGGTATATGGGCTGGATTAGAAGGCTTGGTTGGTAAAGAAAGCACGGGAGGTGAACTAATAGATCCATATGAAGAGATGATATCATCTCGATTGTGTAATCCCGCCAATGGAAATTTTTGTTCATAAAAAATAACGTGGCAAGATGTATACACACGCCCAGTTTTGTAATCAAGACATAAGTAGCCTTTATAATTTGGTGGATAACCAATAAAAATACACTCCAATGTACGTGGATCCAACTTGTCTTTTGCATAGGCATCCAAAAATGGATAACAAACACAACCAAAGACTCGCAAGGCACTATAGTCCGGACTTCTGGAAAAAAAAACTTGATAAGGCGATCTTTTGTTAAGTGTCATGCAAAATATTTTAGAGAGTTTTGTACTTCGGTGACTCGGTGATTTGTGCGTACATGTGGAAGATTAATGCAGTAACAGCAAAACTTGGATGAGTTGGGCCCACTGTGAATAAAGCCCAGACCAAATGAGTAATTGGGTTTAAACCTGAAGTTTATGGGCTTTTTTTTTTTTTTGGAAAGCAAGTTTATGGGCTTCACCCGAAGTAGAGCTGGTGGGTTGCTCAAATTTGACTCAGATTTGTAGCCTAACTGAAGCCCAAGTATATACAAGCCCATTATTCCTTTTTATTAACACTGTTGCTATCCTTTCCTATCGTGGGAGACCAAAATTTAGGAATCCCTCATCAACGCCAAAACTTATAAGGAAGCCCCTATGATGCTCAAATCAAGCTGGAATCTTTTCTTTTGAAATAAACACAGCCTAGATATACATCAAACCAGAATTGAATAAATAGAAAAGACACGTTTTTGTACTCGAGTTTTGGAAGACTAGCTAGGCAAAAAATCTACAATAATATCCTACCATGATGGTATATGATCATATATACACGAGCCCGTCTAACTGGTGAGGAAACCAGCAAGGGAGGGGGTGGCAACCTTCCATCCCCCTTAGAATGCGTGCCTTTCATACCTTTTTCGCATCCCGAAGGAGATAGAGGGTTGCCACTCCCTCGCTGGTTTCCTCGCCAGTTAGAATTTCTGTATATACACATAAATTTCGTTGAAAATAAGGCAGGACACAGCATAGCGCATACATACTTCTGTCCTGACATTTGACAAGCCAATAGAGGATGAGATGAGGAGGGGAACAAAAGCTGCCTACCCTTTTTTGCTTTCCTTGGTTTTGGGAAATGGGAATCTAGTGGGGGACCAAAACCCACCTCAAAAGGGGGGGCTCCTGTGCACATTTTTGAGCCGTCGGATCAGTCGAAGGATTTTAAAAAAGTAAAAAAAAAAAAAAAATTTGAAATCCGTCGATATGAGCCGTTAGATCAGATCCGACGATTGTGCTTTGTGCGCAGGAGGACGTCCTGTGCTTTGTGCGAGGAGCCCCCCTCAATCCCCTCTAAAGCTACCCTTTTTTCCTTCCTTGGTTTTGGGAAATGGGAATCTTGTGGGGGAGGCTGGAGAGGATAAGTGCGGATCATGTTCATATCCCAACCATTCATATCATTCATTGGGAAAAATATTTTTGGTATTGAGAGTTTCTTAACTTCACAAGTTAATTAATTGAATCAAGCCATTTCATATTTTTAATCTTTTTTTAATTATTTATTGATTTTTGAAACAATTCCTTATTTTTTAATTATCATTTCTTCAATTAATATATTGAATTTTAAAATCACTTCATAATTTTTAATTATATATTAATTTCATGTTTGTTTCATTTTTTTTATATTTGTGTTTTATTTAATGTGTTTAATAAATTTATTTACTTGCATCTTTTATTCACATATTTCATATACTCTCGAAATTCATTTTATATATTTCATGTTATCCTCGAAAACTTTATATTTTTTCTTTACATTCCAAAATATTTCTTAAAATTAGGAGATCGAAATTAACTTGAAAAATGAAATCACAATCCTTGGCCACTGTGCAACGACTTTATTTTATTTATTTATTTTTGCATATTTTGGATAGGCACCATTGCACGCGGAACAAGTCTTTTGATGGACGTCCCATGTGCATACTTTAAAGTACTGATCCCCCGTCACACACTTATGGAAGCTTTATATCGCAAAACTTTTGTTTTTTTAAAGGAGAGCCGGGGTTTTTATTGAATCTCATGTCATTGGCTGAGTTTGAACGTTAAACCTTTATAGTGTGATTTGGATGCCTAGTATTTGATCAACTTGAATTCTTAATGCAACTAAATATTTTATATATTTATTTTTTTATTATTATTTTTAATAAAACCTCCAGGAGGGAGGGGCAGCTATGAGATATCAGACATTTATTACTAATAAAAAAGATTTACAAACTTGACGAGAGTACGTTACGACTATACCCCATATGAGTACTAAAAATTCAACCAAACAAACAATTTAATTCACCTAACAAAACAACTGCAGAAACATCCACTTTGCACTCCTCTTGAACATGTGTCTCTAACCAATCTTACCATAGTATGCACCTATTCATACCCATCAAAACAGAAACAGCATGCTCTTACCAATAAAATAGAAATAGAAATTGCTGAAAAAAAAGCAGCAGTTGTGAACCAGCAAAGCAACTGAACACATTGCTGGAACTAATATTGCTCTTTAGAAAAGTTGTCGCTGGAAATAATATTGCTCTGTTTCAGCAACTTTTACTCTTTACTCGCTGACAGGGGCGGATCTACAGCTTGGGTAAGGGGGTCAATTGACCCTCTTAAGTTTTGAAAAAAAATCTATCAGAGCATATACAATTTCAATCTTGCCCCCCTTAAAAATTTCATCTTGCCCCTCTTATAAAACCAAGAATTACAATAACAGATCACGTATCACAATTGAACGAAAAAAATTGAGTCGCCGCCTCTAATCTCCACCTCTAATCTCCGCCTCCACGCCTTCGGTCTTCAACAATAGCTTCTTCTCCATCCCTGCAAAACAAGGTGAGTTTGTTTGATTATGGGTTCTAAATGAAATCAACAGGACAAGTGGACAACAACAAAATCACCTTAAGCTTTAACATCTCTTCCTACCTTGGTCTCTGTCTCCCTCTTTGGCGATCCAAAATTGAAACAACGAATCAATTTTGAGAGATCAGAGCGAGATCAGAGCAAGATCTCAGAGATATCAGAGCAAGATCGGAGAGAGATCTCAGAGAGATCAGAGATATCAGAGCGAGATCAGAGAGAGATCTCAGAGATATCAGAGCGAGATCAGAGAGAGATCTCAGAGAGATCTGATCAGAAAATCGAAAGAGATCAGAAACTCGATCTCTCTATGATGAAACCGAGCTCGATCTCTCCTGGATCCGCCACAGAGTCTGATGAAACAAACTCAAAATCTCTAATAAAAACTCGATCAATCTGAGTCTCAGATGAAAACAAACTCGATCTCTCGATCTCACTGAGTCTGATGTAACAAACTCGATCTCACTCTGAAGAAAATAAACTGGATCTCTCGATTTCTCTGAATCTGATGAAAGCAAACTCGAACAAACTCCTCGATCTCTTGATCTCTCTGAATCTGATGAAAGCAAACTCTGAGATGAATAGTGTGCTTGACTGAGATGAAGAGTGAGTTTGAGTGAGATGAAGAGTCCTCTGCCTTGAGCTTTCTGAGAAACGAAGTTGAGCGAGATGAAGAGTCCCCTGTTTTGAGCTTTCTCAGAGATGAAAAGTGAGTTTGAGTGAGATGAAGAGACAAAAAATCCCCTGCTTTGAGCTTTCTGAGAGAGCTTGAGTGTGAGAGAGCTTGAGCTTTCTAGAGAGCTTTCTCAGAGATCAAGAGTGAGGCTTGAGTGAGAATGTGAGATGAAGAGTGAAGTGAGGCTTGAGTGTGGGTTTGGTTTGGCCGTATGGGGTTGGGTTTGATAAAAAAGAGAAATGAGAGAGAGATGAATGAAAGGATTGTTATATTAAAATTTATTCAAAATATTATTCTAATCAATCAAGGTAAATTCCTTTCTTTTGTTCCATATTTGTTTAAGCTTTAATGAGGTATTTCATGTTTGTTTAAGCATCTAATTTATTATCTTATGATTCTTATCTTTATACAGGGGAATTTGATATTTGATTTTTAATTTAATTTTATTTGTTTAGGCTTTGACAAAGTGAGTATTTGATCCTTAAAGCTTAAGTGAGTATTTAATTTCATCTGCTGAAAAGGCCATTATCTCAAGTTTTTGATATTTGGTAAGGTTTCTTCTCTTTCATGTATTAATTATTGATTTACATTACAAATTTGATAATTTGAGAATTTGGGAATCTGGGATAGCACTTTTTAATATGAATATTGGGATTGTTTGTTGTATTTGTGTAGTTAAATATTTGTGCACTTGTTTCCTAGTTTGTAGGTCTGATAAGGAGTTTCCTAGTTCCAAAAGGAGTTGTATTGAGACTAAGTTTGATCCAAAAACTCTTTCAGTAGATCCTAGATTACGTAAGTCAATCAAGGAGTATCATCCCAACATAAGGGATGAAATTCGAAGAACATACTTGCAAAAAGGTCATTGCCAACCTCGGACACATAACTTTAAGCAAACTTTGCAAGGAAAAGTCTTACGGCGTTTCAATCCTTCATGGTTTGATGAATTTCCTACATGGTTAGAGTATAGCATAGAGAAAGAGGCTGCATACTGCTTGTGTTGCTACCTTTTTAGATCTGAGAGTAAAGAGCATGTGGGTACTTGTGATGCTTTTGTCGTTGAAGGATTTACCAATTGGAAGAAAAAGGATAAGTTACAAACACATGTTGGAGGGTCTAACAGTGATCACAATCAAGCTTGGAGTAATTGTGAAGCTTTAATGAATCAACAACAACATCTTCGAACTGTTGTGATTAAGCAAACAAATGAAGCTCGAAATGATTACAAGGTTCGTCTAAATGCTTCTGTTGTTTGTATTCGATTCTTACTCCAGCAGGGATTAGCTTTCCACGGTCATGATGAATCTTGTGATTCAAACAACCGAGGGAATTTCTTGGAACTGCTACATTTTATTGGTGATCACAATAAAGACATCAAAAGGGTAACTTTGGATAAATGTCTTGGGAATCTCAAATTAATAGCACCGAAAATTCAAAAAGATATTGTGAATGCTTGTGCAACCGAAACCACAAATGTTATCATTCAAGACCTTGGAGATTCTTTGTTTTCCATATTAGTTGATGAAGCCCGTAATGTATCAATTAAAAAGCAAATAGCTTCCGTGATCCGTTATGTGGACAAACACGGGCATGTGATTGAAATACTTTTAGGTATTGTACACGTTTCTGACACTTCTGCTCTATCCCTAAAGGCATCAATTGACGCTTTATTTTCCAAGCACAAGTTAAGCATTTCAAGACTACGTGGCCAAGAGTACGATGGGGCAAGCAATATGCAAGGTGAGTTCAACGGTCTTAAAGCATTAATCTTAAAGGAGAATGGAAGTGCATTTTATATTCACTGCTTTGCACATCAACTTCAATTAGCACTTATTGTCGTTGCAAAGAATGATGATTCCATTGTTTTATTATTCTCTTTGATCACGAGTGTTGTGAATGTGGTTGGTGGCTCATATAAGCGTCATGATATTTGTTTAGAAGCACAATCTATTAACACTCTAAAAGCACTTGAAAGTGGTGAACTTGCAAGTGGAAGTGGCCAAAATCAACAATCAACTCTTAAAAGAGCCGGAGATACACGTTGGGGCTCACATTACAATACTTTGATAAGCTTGATTAAGTTGTTCAATTCTATCATCGATGAGCTTGAGTGCATTAAGGAGACCTCAAAATATGCTGAGCAAAGAGTTGAAGCATGCACTTTATTAGATTCACTACTATCTTTTGATATTGCATTTGGACTTCATTTGATGAAAAATACATTAGAAATCACAAATGAATTGTCACAAGCATTGCAAAGAAATGATCAAGATATTGTGAATGCCATGAGTTTGGTCATAGTAGCTAAGAAACGCTTACAGTTGATGCGAGATGATGGATGGAATAATTTGCTAGATGAAGTTTCCTTATTTAGTAGCAAACATGTTATAGAAATGCCTAACCTGGATGAATTTTATGTTGCTTGGAGACGGTCACGACGTAATGTTGAAAATGTGACAAACATGCATCGTTATCAGGTTCAATTATTTAATGTTGTTATTGATTTGCAACTTCAAGAGCTCAACAACCGTTTCAATGAAGTGAATACTGAATTGCTTTTATGTCTTTCATGCTTTGAGTCCAAATGATTCCTTCTCGAATTTTGATAAGGGAAAATTGATTCGTTTTGCTCAGTTTTATCCAAGTGATTTCTCAGAAGTACAACTTGATGCTCTTGATAATCAGTTGGAGACATTTATCATTGATGCGAGGTCGAATAGCGAGTTCTTGAATTTGACAGGAATTAGCAATCTTGCTGAGAAGATGGTAAGGACAAAAAAATATTTTGTATCTTTTGGTCTATAGGCTTATTACTTTAGCCTTAATATTACCAATTGCAACTGCCAGTGTCGAGAGAACTTTTTCTGCTATTAAGATTGTCAATAATCGATTACGTAATCGTATGGGTGATCAGTGGATGACAGATAGTTTGATTCCATATGTTGAGAAAGATATATTTAATGGCATCGATGATGAGGTGATTATGCAGCATTACCAGAACATGAAAAACCGCAGAGAGCTTTTACCTAAATCTACTGCGCATCTACATTGACTCATTATGTATGTTTCTCTTGTAACACTTTTAAAACTCTATTTTAATCATATTTATCTATTTATTTTAGGAATTAAATTATCTATAATTTTTTTGCCCCCCTTTGTCTGCAATCTTAGATCCACCCCTGCTCGCTGAAACACATTCCCTATCACTACATCAAATTGGCATATTTGTAATAACTTGCAAAATAGTAATACTTTTGAGCTATAACAATTCATCAAACAATTTCAAGTCAAAACTAAATATAGTCAAAAAAAAATAAAAAAAATAGTTACACAAAAAAGTGATACAATAAATTAGATCACCATGAATAGTATCACTTATAGGACCATACTATTCATGGTGATACAATTATTGCTTTGTGAATTGTTATAGCTCAAAAGTGTTACCGTTTTAAGGGTTGTTACAAAAATGTCAATTTGGTGTAATGTACATCTGTTCAAACTCTCCATTAACCTATGGTAGACTCTGCTGCAGAAATAAGCAAGTCTTGTAACTAGCGATCAATATATCTATGTTAAAAAAACAAGTCTTTATATTTACTTGACTGATTGGTTCGGTTTAAGATCAGTTTTAGCTCGGTTTAGGAAAATTTAAAACCGATATGGTCAGTTTGGTTTTTAAGTGATTTTAACCAACAAAATTGAACCGACCGAATATAAATATAATGTATAATGTAAAAACAATATAATATGTTTAATTTAGTCGGTCGGTTAGGTTTTATGTCAGTTTTAATAACATTTTAAGCGAGCAGTTATGTTTACATAAATTGGAAATCGATATGATCGGTTCAGTTTCAATTGAAAAAAATTTGAATTCGATTTTCAACCCAATTGCTAGTTTTGGTACTATAAGTTGTACATGTAATGGCAAAGTTAAACCTCTTCTCTAACAGTAATTGTTTTATTTTGTTATTTTTGTTAGGTTGTTGCTAAATAACACCATCAATTGTGTTGAAAGACACCATAAACCCCTTACTTTCTGAAAGACACCACCACCCGTTGAAGGATACCACCAATATAAACAAAAAAAACTTAACCTCACTTTCCATCAATCACCACCGCCACCTCTCCTCCTCCTATTCACCACCACCACCTCTCATCCTCCTCCACCATTCTTATTTTTTTTGCAATCACACCACCACCACGCCACCTCTCTTCCTCCCCCCCACTTATCCTTCTCCATCAATCGCCACCACCACCTTCACCTCTCATCTCACCTCCTCCCATCATCATCTTCTTCTCTGTTTATTTTTTTCTTCATGTGTTTAGAAGCATCAATCATAGGCTCCACAATTGCTAACAATTTCACATTATTCTCCTGCACGAGCTTCTTTATTCTGCAATGGGTCCCCTGATTTCCAATTCCCCGAGCATTCCAATACATAATATTATCTATCATCACTAACCGTTGGGATTGACATATTCATCGTCACTCTGTGCTCCCCCACAGTCGAAACCATTCTAGCATTTTTCTTTTTCTTCGTTCGCTTGGCCCCATCCGATTGGTACCCCACTTCCTTCGTGGATTTGGAATTAGTATTAGCATCAAACTAATTGTCTGATTGCCAATCTGTTTCATCACATCCAAGCAAAAGTCCGTTTTCACCCATATCACCATTACCCTGCTCAAGGTGTTTAACAAAGGTCACCTTTTTGCCTGATCTCACCGCATCCAAAACCTCATTCGCAACCACTGAATAAGAAGAAGAAAAAACATATTTTCTTGAAAGGAGAGCTTGCCAGAAGGGTGTGGGACCACTTTGAATTGGTTTTCAACATTCACACCCATAGACCGGGAGTATTGTATAATGTACTTTGTGTTTGGTTTGAAAGGGCGAGCCCACTAACGCAGTTAGGTATTCTGTTTCATCTTACTCCTCCTTTTATCTTATGGGAAATCTGGATTCAAAGAAATAAGAAATTATATGAAGGAAATGAATGGTCGGCTAGCTATGTGATTATTAAGGTTTACCATTGGATTAGATGTGTGGTAAGATACTGCAGCGAGTAGATTTATGGTCAGAGACAAAGAGGGATCTTTTGTAGCTGCAAGTCAAGTTTTCTTTGGGTTAGGCTATAACAATGTTGCTGAAACAAGAGCATTACTAGAGGGCTTGAAATATTGCAAATTGAAGGGTTTTACAAAATGTATGATTCAAACGGATTCTTTGTTGGTTAAACAATGCTTGTTTTGGGAAAATAAGATTCTGTGGCATATTAATGATTGGTGGAGGGAGATTTCAGAAATTTGCAGGTTTATGGTGTGCCATTGCAATCATGTTTTTAGATAAACAAATTATGTGGCAAATGCATTGTCTAGTTTGGCGCAAAGGGAACAATTCACGAGAAAGTTTACTTGGTCTTCTCTTCCAAATAGACCAAAAGGCTTGCTTATTTTAGACAAAAAGAAGACGACGTATTTCAGAAAATCTCCAGCATGAATTGGCAGGTGAACATGTGGGGAATCAAGGTTATTTATGCGTTGTTTCAGCTTAAAACAGAGTCTTTGTTTCAGCTGATAACAGAGATGGTGTGTGGAAGATTTGTTGTTGTGGAAGAGGATGCTACTGTGGACAGTTCGTCGTTGTGTGGATGTTGATGTTGCTGCTGTTGTGGAAGCTGGTGTTGTCGTTTGGATGGGTGTGAACGATGATGTTTTGGGTGAGCATTGCTAGGTTCTTGCAGATGTTATTCTTGTTGTTGCAGGTTTGGGGAGCTATGTAGTTGTTGTTCTTGTTGCTGCAGGTTGGCAGTTGGAGAAGAATAGTTGTGGTCTCTTTGGCAATTGCTCAGTAGGAAACTTGCATAGAGTTGCAAGATTATAGTCCAAAAGCTTTGGCAATTTCACTTGAAGTTAAGGATCAAAATTCATTTTGGTTTTTAAGTCTTTTTTTGCCGATTAGGTCCTTGGTCAATAAGGCCTAGCTAGCCTATTCCTTTGAATAAGGCCTAATATCTTGAATAAGGCCTAATCTCTTGGATAAGGTCTAACTCTTGAGTATAAGGTCTAGATCTTTTGTAAATTAGGTCTGGTTTTTGTTTTTAAGTTTTTATGAGTATTTTTAGTTAGTAAGGATTTGTCCTATAAGTCTTTTATTTGAGTAAAGTCGTAATGTACCCTCGAAGAAGTGTAAAAGTTTTTTCTCAAGTAATAAAGGTCTTGCATCCGATAGTTGTCCCTCCCCCTGGAGGTTAATTTAAAAAAAAATTCTTCTTCTTGTATTCTCCTTTGCCCTCACAGAGGTTTCGGCGAGTGGGGAACCTCCACTCCCAATAATCTCAGCGAGGGTGAAGAAGAAAAAAACAGAGAAAAAGAATAAGAGTGGATAAAAAAAGAATAAGAAGAATAAGAAAAATAAGAAGAGAGGAGACGAAGAACAAAAAAATAGGAAAAAAAAAAAAAAAGACATCAGAAGGAAAAGGAAAAAAAAAAAAAAAAAAAAAGGAGAAGAACAAAAAAACAGAGATGAAGAGAAAATAAAATGAAGAAAATGAAAAGAAGAATAACAAAAAAGAACAAGAATAAAAGAAAAAGAAATGAGTGGTGGTACGACCGAAAGCGGTGGGGCGAGCTGGTGGGTGTTGCTCCTATGAAGAGAGAAGAAAAGGAGGAGAATGGAAGATGATGGTGTCCTTCAGCAGATTTAAAAAAATAAAATAATGGTGTCTTTTAGCGAAAATAGTAGTGTTATTTATCAGTGGGGTTTTCTGTTACTGAGGTGGTTAGTCTGATTAATTATTTTTGAAAGAAAAGAGATTAGTTCTTTTATAAATTAGGGTTTCTTGAGGAAGGGCATGCCTTGAGTTAGGTCGATATTTTTGGTGGTTGTTTGACAAGACCTTGAGTTGATGGTAACAGCTATTACATTTATGACATAGTACATCGACAGACCAACCCAGTGAATTTGTTACAGTGAGTGAGTGAGCTCGTGAGTGAGAGAAAAGATATAGTTTGGTTTTGATATTTTTGGTAAAATACACATAAATATATTAACCCTCAACTAGCTAAAACTAAAACAACAAATCCACAAGTACTTGAACAGAAAGCCGTAAATATTTGAGCCAAATTGAGTACATTGATCAGACGAGTAATTCTTGCTGGCCTGAGATAGCCAAAAGGATGGGATGGGATGGGATGGGATGGTTTTTGTAAATGACTCCTACACCCCCACTTCTTATTTTTACCAGAAACCCTAATTGCTTCATTTCTTTCTTCTTGGAAGCCAGGAAACTAAAGATGAAACTAGATTCGTGATGTTTGGGGGTGTGATTAGCGTCTTCTTGCAGCAGTTTGTCTTTGAGCATTGAAGAAAACAGCAGCAACAGGAAGGCCAAGTTCATTTTCTTGAGCAAATTTTATGGTGTTGAAGTAGTCTCTTGAAGAAGGTGGAGTCACTGATTGTCTGCATTTCTGCTTGAACAGAACAAATACAAACCTGTGGATCCCTATGCGAGGCTGTGGGATTTCATAGCTCACTATTTGCCTGCCTGTTTTTGATATACAAAATTGTCAAAACCCAAACAAATCAAACACAAACACTAAAAAAACTCCCATATGAGTATGTGAAGAGAGAAAGAGAGTGAGAGACTTGTAACTTTGGTTTAGGTTTTCCCCTACTGTTTGTAGAGATGTGCACTGTGCATGTATTGTGGCTAAAAAATAAGAGAGAAACCTACCAAACATTGAATCTGTTGTGCCTGGAATGTCTGTTACAATCCTGCAAACCAATTCAAAAGAGAAAACTTTTAAGTTAATTATCTAAAAATCACAATGGATTCAACACAAAATCTACAAAGGTATAAAAAAAAAAATTTCATTTGTCTCTTGGTAGTTGAGGGTTGGGTAGATGATCGGAATGAGCTATATGACTTTAGGTATAATAGTCACCTTAACGAAGGAAGAAAGGATTGATAAAATTCTATCGAGTCTGATACATATTAAAATCTTAAACTCCATTTTACTCCAGAAGCTCAAGCTTTTAGGATTCGATCCCTGCACTCGTTGGGTGTGTCAAATGTGCATTTCAATCGAACTTTTGACAGTCAAAGGTATGATGGCTCAGTGGGTTGAACAGTGGCGAATTGTATCACTAGTCACGGCGTCGATATGAACCGACGGTATTTGGGGCGGGAGGGGTGAAGAAAAAAAAATCGAACTTAAAAAAAAGATTTTCTTCATCAATTTATGTCAAAAAGAATTGTTCAGTTTTAGTGAGCAATACCAATGTAGATGTTCCTTCAGATATGGATCACTAGGTCCAGGAACATCTGGGTCAGTCATCACCTGAAAATTTTGCACAAAAATACAACTAAGAAGGAGTCCTCAAAAAAAAAATTAAGAACCAAATCATAAATGAGAGACCTAATTAACTAATTAGTGTATAGCATTAATTGTATAGTACCAGTGTGAAGAATGATCTAAGATCACCACCATGAACCTCAACTTTAGGTTTAATAGTGAGTGCGGAAGGAAAGAGCTCTTGACCATTGCAGACTTTCTTGTTGTTGTAGTAGCTCACAACCATCTTGATACTTGGAGAGAAGAAATCCAACACATCTCCAATGACTCTCCCAACAATGAGAGGCTCTGATGTTGTTTCTGCCATTAATAAGACAATAAGACTTAGTAGAAAATATCACACACTTTATATAGTGTTTTGAAAAGGCAGGTAGACAGTTTTCAGAATCCAAGTTGCATGAAGTGATACATGATCAAATAATACAGCATGGGCGGTATCTGCATTTTGACCACTTTAGTTTATTGGTCTGAAGAACTGGGGATCATCCCATTGGGGGATATTAATTATTGTTTTTTTTTTTTTTTGAATCGAGTATAGTATAAACACAGCTGTTGGCTCTTGGGTTTGGCATTCCATCCCAACCCAACCCTTCATGGCATGCTACATTTTTGTAAAATTAATGTGGTTTTGAAAAAAATTTAGCATAAATATTGACTATTTATGTGAAGACTGAATAATCCAAATGAAGAGCTTAGGGGTTTGACAAGAGGCGTGAGGTTGATCTGATTATGGATTAATCCATTTCGATATTGGATAAATCTTCATGAAAGCTAAGTGAGGTTTTCATTTCAATTTATGGTAGGGTAAGACAATTTTCCACAAATCTTTAGATTTGTTCTGGAATTTACTAGGATCTCTCATAAAATGTTTTAAAATACAGAAAATCAGGGTATGAACTGAATCAGGGATCTCTGAACTTTGTTCTGTTTTTATAGGATTACCTAATAAATCAACTTTTACTGCATTAAAAATTGATTGTTGCTCACCAGGCAAATAAAGAAAAAACAAGTGTTATTGTTCCAAAGACAATCCACTGAAACCAAATCACCCTTCCAGTCACTTGGCAGGTTCCCACTAAACTTAGAAGACCTGTTCCTAGTCGATTGAGTCAAATCCTGACTCTTGAAGACGGAACGATTGAGTTACAATTCTCTAAGTCAAGAACGATAAGTTTAAATTTGTCTGACTCAGGAAGAAGATCAACATCTTCTTTCAAAACAGCACCATCACAAATCCCAAGGACCCAGACACCTCCTGATGTCCTTCCCCACTTAGATTTTGTCAGTCTGAGAAATAATTCACAATTTCCTCAGATACCGCAACCAATCTACAATCCTGAGTCTCCTACTCAATCTGAGATGGAAGATCATCTTCCTTCTCATCCTCAATTAAATGTTTTACAAACAGAGTTTATCCTTGACAAAGAATGGATAAAACAAGACTTTGTAAAACCTTACAATAATCAAAGAAAAGAGCAATTGTATGCCCAAACAACAGAAGAACTGAATTAGGAAAACAGTTTTATGCATGTTGTGAAGAAGTGAAATTTTTTTTATCATTTTGAGATTGGTATTTTTCTGATTATCTTCCAAGCATAAATGTTATCAAAACTAATTCAAATTCTGGCATACAACTGAAACAAATTCCGCCAAAGAATCCATCTTACCACCTTTAGAAAAAATTAAATTTTCAACTTTAGGTTGTGATGTTTTGGCGTCACCATTCAAAGATCCCCTGATTGATAATACATTCAAAGGTCTTGGTAAAATTATTTAACAGAATAATTACACCAATATCTTGCTTCATGAGATTGGTGATAAATTAATCCAAGATCATGTCACGCCCCGATTTTCGAAGAAAACGAAAATCCTAAAATCCACGTAGGATTATCCGTTTCCCCCAAAACTCGGGACGTGAAAATTCAATAACAACATAAACAAATAGCAGCAACAACTAAAACATGATTTAATTACTGAAATAAATAAAACTCTAACCCGGAATGGACTGGCGTGGCTAGCTCACTAGCGGAACTCCAGTAACGCAGCTTATAATCTCTAAACCTGAAAGGCTAATCGGCTACATTCCAAAAGGAATGTACCCAAGAAGCAAAAGCTCACTTGGGTCAGCAATAAAGCTGGTGTGAGAAATCTTCATCCAAAAATCAATAAATCCACACGTGATAACATCAAACTAAACAAAAACAATAACCAACCACACCAACAGGTAGTTCCTCAATGAGGCAAATGTGTTATCATCCTAATAAATAAATATGCATTATTTATTACTAATAAATAAAGTTTATGAATTATCCATCCTCATAAATGCAACAACAATACAATTCATAATCATATTAGACTATTATTGAAATATTAACAACACATTTCTTACCTTTAGGAAGACATGTAGTTCTCATTCAATGGTGGAATGAGCATTTAGTTTTTTCCTTTAAGGTAATCACGCACATACACAAAAAGAAATCTCACTTCTTTTCCACAATCGCACTATCCTCCATGTGTCGAACACACCTCACCCAAGTGTGCCTCCCTTGCCATCGAAGCCACTTGGAGTGTACATGACCCAAGTGGGGTGCCACCTCGAGTGTCATGTCATCTCACCCGAAGTTCGATCACTAGCAAGTATTCTCCCTAAATCTACACGTACAACCGAACTCACATGGAACGATGCACCGATATGCAAGCAAGTCTGCATACCCATAATAATATCACACGTATACAAGCAAGTCCGTATACAAAAATTTCTTTTCTTTTCACATTTTTTTTTTCTTCGGAGTTGTGGAAAAAAACATAAAAAATATCAACTAAAACTCAAAACTCTTTTATGGTAACACTTTGTCAACCATAAGTAAATCAACCACAGTATCCACCATTCTTTCGGGGAAGCATAGCATATTCATAAATCATGCTTTATAATAACATGGTGATCAAGTGACATTTTGTCATTTATAATGAAATCCACCCCTTCCTTTGGGAGAACATAACCATTTCAAGATGCATACATACAGAGGAACGTCATTAATTAATAACATTGTTATCTATATAAAAAAGCCAACATAGGTGTATATGAAACCATACTCAAATTCTCATAATCATACCTTACCACATGTAGCAAATGAATTCAAAATGCACGCAATGACATTTACTAAGTTGCATTTATACCCACACAGATGATAAAATAAGCAAACAAAATGCAGCAGTATCACAAAGGGTTTGGCATATTAGATCAACCAAATTATACACCAATCAAAGTAACGAAACCCATTAGAAAAATCTCTAAATTCAGCAAGGCAACCCCTTATTTAAAACAACCACTTGTATCATCTAGCCCAACCAAAATGTCTTAAACTCATTTTAAATGTATCCTAAACCCAACCAAAACTTTCGCCTTAAGCTTTACTAAAATCCATTGTGAACCATCCAATTACTTGTCCTAAACATAAACCCAAAAATTTGTTCCTATACCCGACCAAAACCCAACTTAAATCCATCCAAAACCTGCTCTAAAACTCTACCAAAACTTGTCCCAAATCCGGCAAAAACATGCACTAAAATCCCAGCCAAAGTATGTCCTAACTTCAACCAAAACATACTCTAAAGGCTCAACCAAAATATGGTATAACTTCAGCCAAAAACGTGCTCTCAAATCAACCTCAAAACAACCCTACAGACTAGCCATATTTGGCCACAAAATACAACTCAATTCAGCCATGAAACAACTTGGCCAATAGCCTACACACAACCCCATTAGACAGATACACTAGACAAATAGCTTCCATGAAGTCGAATTTAGAACTAATGCATAAAGCCATTTCATACCAAACCAAAGGCCCCCCCTTCACGAATTTCTAATTTCCTAAGGCATCGCGTGCAATACTCTCAAATCTGAACCCTAATATCTTTTTCTATTGCTTACAGAAAACTTCAGGCAGCAATACAAAACATCACTAAATGGTAATCAAAACAACAAAAAAACAAATAAAACTTTCAGAGATTGACGTATCACCCGTGGAGATATTAAAGTGACCCAAATGACAAAAATGGATTAATGGGTCTGATAAAGCACGTTGTCTCTATTTATGAAGAATTCAAAGAAGGGTTTTTATTTGATTGACCGAAGAGCAATAAAAATCTAATCTTGCAGAGTTGTTGAGGAAGGTTGAGAGATGGAAGGAAAACCCATATCAAGAATCGAAAATGAACTCACAGTAAAAGTGAAGGAGATGAAGAAACTCACTTGATGAAATCACCAATGATTTGCGCAACCAATCCACGTCCACACGATTCACAAAGCCGCCAACACCTCATCGCAATCACTCTATCTGTCACCTCGCCCTCAATTTATTCTTCCATTCATGCCACACAGTCAAGCAACATTCACCCTCGCAACACCCAAATCACAACAGAGCCACCATTGTCCACCCTCTATCTGCCATCTCGCCTCCTGATCCACAACCTGATCGACCACTTTCCCCTTCGAGTTCTCTTTCTCCACCGGCCTCCATCTTCTTCCCATCTTCATCACCTCGCCAATGTCAGCCGCCATTAAGAAGAAGGAAACGAGAAAGACAAAAGAAAAGCTTAAGGAAAAAAATGTTTTTTTTTTCTTTTTTTTTATATATGGTGGGTGGCTATTCGCCCCCACTAAAATTCTAAAGGCAGTCCGCCCTTTAATCTTCACAAAATAAACCCTAATCATTAGTTTATGAAAGCCCAAAACCAAGCCCAAATACAATTGAGTAACAACCCATCAACATTAGGATTTTACAAATGAAATTTTTATATTTATTTAATTAGGCGGGTATTACAGATCAAGTCCACCAAGATCAATTGGCTCATACCCAATTAGCTCAAAAGTAAGCCTTTAATGTACCAAAACCAACAACGTACTTCACACCTACATCTGTTGAACAAAATGTGTTAACCACACCAAATCAATTAATCAAAGATATTGATCTTAAATTGGCTGCTCTCAATTTAAAATCAAATCTTCAAATCAATACATTGTCTTCCCGAGCAATGAATTCGGATAGTGATTTTGATCCTATGGCTGCACTGGATAGTTTGAAATACATCCAATACCAAGCCAATCCCATTAAGTTTGCTAAATCTTATGGGAAAAATCAAAATCCACTTCCAACAACTAGAAATTTTTATCCAAGACCATCACTCCCTGACATGCAATATGAAGATAAATCTCTTCAGGTCTATGGGTCGTTTTCTACAGGTAACCTCAATACTTGGAACATAGATGGTTTAACTGAAGAAAATATTATTGAGTTAACCCAGGAAATGGTTATGATGGCTTCGGCTCATTGTAGCGAGGGAAAGAATGATAGGACAATTGCATCCCTTATCATTGCTGGCTTTTCTGAACTGCTCAAAGGATGGTGAGATAACTATTTAACAATTGGTGAGCAACAATCAATTTTTAATGCAGTAAAAGTTGATTTATTAGGTAATCCTATAAAAACATAACAAGGTTCAGAGATCCCTGATTCAGTTCATACTCTGATTTTCTGTATTTTAAAACATTTTATGGGAGATCCTAATGAATTCCAGAACAAATCTAAAGAGTTGTTGATGATCCACAAATGCCCGACTTTGAGCCACTTCCGGTGGTACAAAGATATCTTCATTAAAAAGGTTATGTTTCAATCTGATGCAAATAACCTTTTTTGAAAGCGAAAGTTCATTTCTGGTCTTCCACCAATCTTTGCTGAAAATGTTAGAGAAAATTTACAAGAAATCTATCAAGAAGACATTCCTTATGAACGTCTTACCTTTGGAGATATCATTAGTTTCATTAACAAATGTGTTTTACGTATTTGTAATGATTTAAGACTTAAAAACCAGTTAAAGAAACATAATATCAATGGCCCAAGAGAACTTGGCGATTTCTGTCAACAATATGGCTATGATGAATTTAAGCTCCCTCATCAAAAGCATTCTCAATCCAAATTACAATACAGGTCCCATTCTGCAAGACAGTTTAAGTCCAAAAAACCTTATGGACCCAAACAAATTCATCCCAAAGACTATAATCAATATTATAGTCAGCCCAAGAAACATGGTACGCATAAAAACAAGCCTACCAAACCATTCAAGAAGTATCCAGCCCATACCAATTCAAAGATTGTTTGCTTTAAATGTGGTCGTCCTGGTCACTATGCAAAGAATTGTAGAACAACCCAAAAGATTCAAGAGCTTCAAGCTCCTGACGATATTAAAAACATGTTTCTACAAGTTTTAATGAACTCTGAATCAAAAATTTCAGACGAAGATCTTCAAATTCTTAATTTGAATTACTCTTCTGATTCTGATCAATCTGACAAGGTTAGTGATGGAGAATGCGCAGAGGCATGCCATTGCTATAACCTTCAAAGTATCAACATGCTTTCAAAAACAAAAGAATTCAGTATTCTTTTAGATTTTGTTGATCGTATTGAAGATCCTAAGCTTAAAACAAAATATTTTCAACACATCAAAACAAATTTAACCACAAAACCAACCCCAGAGGTCATAAATCCATTTTATGATCACAAACAGATTATTGACAAATTTAGAAGATCCACCTCTTCTATCCCTGTCAATTTATCTGATCTTCAGCAAGAAGTCAATCATATCAAAAAAGACATTATGATTTTAAAACAAAATCATTCTCTCATTGATTTTCGTATCAATGGACTTCAAAATACGTCTTTACCAGATATGCCCTCTTCTTCTGAAACTCCTATAGAGATTACTCCTCCTCTTTTTTCTAAATGAAATCAACAAAGTTACACATCAGCGATGGTTTTGCAAAGTTAACCTCGTTATCAATAAAAGAGATTATTATTCCATGTAAAGCTCTTATTGATTCAGGTGTTGATCTTAACTGTGTTGCAGAAGGATTAATACCTACCAAATATTTTGAACTTACAAAACAAAAATTGTATACAACCACCTATTCCAAGTTGGCTATACAATACAAATTAACAAATGCTCATATCTGCCAAGACAAAGTTTGTATCAAACAAGATTTTTTGCTTGTTCAAAACATGGTCCAGAAGATGATTCTTGGAACACCATTTTTTGCAGCAATCTATCCGTTTTCTGTTACAACATCTAGCATCAAAACCCAAATTCTTGGAACAGACGTTGAGTTTCCTTTTCTTTACAAACATGAAATTATAGAAATAAACAATATCAGAAATGATACTTGTTTTCTTAATTTCGTTTCCCAAAAACAACAACATTTGCAATCCCTCAAAGCAGACATTGCATTTAGACGCATTGATCAGCAAGTTCAAGACCCCAAACTCCAAACTCAAATTGTTTAATACCAAGAACATTTGACAAAGGAATTATGTTCTGAACTTCCTAATGCTTTTTGGCATCGCCAACGTCATGTTGTTCGTCTTCCTTATGAACCCACTTTCAAAGATTCAATGATCCCTACCAAAGCTCGACCAATTCAAATGAATTCTGAGCTCATGGAACATTGTAAAAATGAAATCAAAGCTTTGCTTTCAAAGAAACTTATTAGGCATTCCAAATCTCCTTGGAGTTGTGCAGCCTTTTACGTTAACAAAGCAGCTGAATTAGAACGAGGAAGTCCTCGCCTAGTTATCAATTATAAGCCCTTAAACCAGGCTTTGCAATGGATCAGGTATCCTATACCTAACAAAAGAAATCTTCTTAAAAGATTACACTCAGCCTATGTATTCTCAAAATTTGACCTCAAATTTGGATTTTGGCAAATTCAGATCCATCCCTTTGATCGATACAAGACATCATTTAATGTTCCATTTGGTCATTATGAATGGAATGTTATGCCCTTTGGTCTTAAGAATGTTCCTAGTGAGTTTCAGAATATTCCCCATTACAAACCCTTACAATCGTGTATATCGATGATATACTTGTTTTCTCAGAATCGATTCCAACCCATTGGAAACATTTATATCAATTTGAAAGGATTATCAAAGAAAATGGTTTAGTCCTTTCTCCAACAAAAATCAATCTTTTTCAAACCAATGTTCAATTTCTCGGACATAAGATTTTTCATGGGACTCTCACACCCATATCTAGGGCAATTGATTTTGCAAACAAATTTTCAAAAGAGTCAAAAGATAAAAACCAGTTACAAAGGTTTTTAGGATCTCTTAACTATGTTGCAGATTTTTACAAAGGCCTTAGAGTTTTAATAAAACCTTTGTTTGCCAGACTTAAGAAAAACCCAAGCCCATGGACTGAAGCCCATTCCCAGGTTGTCAGACAAGTCAAGTCTAGAGTCAAGCATCTCCCTTGTCTTAGGATTTTCAATCCAGAAGCCTACAAGATCGTAGAAACAGATGCGTCCAATTTAGGATACGATGGTATTCTCAAACAGCGTCTTTCTGATTCTACCTCTATCCAATTGGTCCAATACCATTCTGGTATTTGAAACTCTGTCCAATTCAATTACTCCACAGTGAAGAAAGAGGTTTTATCAATTGTCTTGTGTATAATGAAATTTTAAGATGATTTAATAAACCAAAAGTTTTTATTACAGGTTGATTGTCAATCTGCCAAAGAGATTTTAACAAAAAATGTTTTAAATCTCGTTTCCAAACAGATCTTTGCTAGATGGCAGGGTCTCCTTTCAGCCTTTGATTTTGAAATAAAGTTTATAAAAGGAGCTGACAATTCTCTTGCAGATTTTCTAACAAGAGAGTTCCTGCAAAGATGAGTTCTTCTAACTCATCTTCCTCTCGTCCTCCTCCTTTTTCCAAACCTAAATCAAAATCCCAATATGCTATGAAGCCTTCTGCCTCACAGCATCAAGCCCCTCTTTCTTATGCCCTTTCTCTTTCACAGAAGTTCACTCCGTTGAACCAAGAAGCAGAAGTAACTGGTTCCACCATGGCCAGTTTTACAAATTCGTACATTCCACCGCAAACTTCGGCATCAAATTCGTACATTCCTACAGAATGCCTTGATTATATCACTATGATCAAGCCATCCATGTATGCTTTAGTCAAAGAGCCCCAGCTCATCGCCAAGAATCTGTTTCCTCAACAACAACAGTTTGAAGAAGCAGACAGTACAAAATCACAGGAGTTCTATGAGTTCATCCTCGTAGATTCTGATTATGTGATCATTACCCATCATCAAGGCAAAGACCACCCAGAAAGGATCACACATTCCAAGTGTCAGATCCTCAAAGTTCTATCAGAAGCTGACTGGCATCAACTCCCTCACTACCACAAGAAGTTCTCCGTGAACTATGTTCCCCAGACATACAATTATCTTGACTACAAACTAGCTTGGTCAAGAGCCTTCTACATACAATCGCAAAATTGTGGCCATTCATGGTTCTTCTTATTCTGCTAGAAGTTCAAACAAAAGTCCGTTCCTCTTTGGTTCCAACACATTTGGTGGAGCCATTTTGGTCCGATCCAAGATATCCTTCCTCCTGCTGTTCTAGAAGGATGGAAGATTTTTCAAGAAAAGTACCAACCTCCAATTCCTGTTACAGAGCAGGTTTTGTCACTTTGGTTCTTCATTAGATTTGGTTTGTCCTGGATTTTATGCTGGGATTATACCTGCTCAGCATTGAGCAAACCTTATCAATCCAAGAACGCTCCCATGTGGTTCTGCCGCCGTTTTAAAGTCAAGTGGTGGGCACAGTTTGACCACTCCGGAGTTACAAAAGAAGGAGTTCTCCGCTTCTTCTCAGGCAAAAATCATTCTCCTGCTCCTCAGGTGAATCCCATTGAACCCATTTCAGATGCTAAGCTTCTTCGTCAACATATACGACAGCAGCTTAGAGGAAAACCTACAAAAGCTCAACTCTTTGAAACATTGTCAAAGATTTGTTCAGAAGATTCTGATGAAGACGATGAACCAACAGTTCCACTCAATGAGGACGACTGTTACAACGTCTTCTCTCCACTTGATTGATGGACCCACCGTCCGCATCACCAAAGGCAACATCTGCCAACAACCACTACAAAACAAGATGCTTTCGGTTCCGACAGCCCGACAACATCTCTCTTTACAAAGGCATCCACGTGAAGCCATTGTTCACTCAGTACAAAAGCAGCTACAGTCGAAGCATCTTCAACAGTACCTGCCGACAATCACATGCGAATAGTATTCGCATTATCTCAATTATGTTTACAAAGGACAAATAGTCCACCAACCTTATCCTCCAGCAAGGCTTATCTTCGCTTGGATCCCTTCTATTTAAGTAAGTTGTTTTCAAGTTTAGGGAAAGCGAAATTCGATATCTATCTTTTAATTCTATCTTTTATAATTCAATAAACTATCTAGCTTGATCTTACAGTTAATCCCCAAGTGTAAACCAAGAAATTGGCTTGAGGCTGTATCGATCTCTAAGATAGTTTTGAGAATCTTTGTATTTATCTTTTCTGTATTTCAATTCTTTTCTGGTTTCTGCATTTTATTTGTGTTTTCCGTCTATCTGTGTCTATCTTACCTTGTGGGTAGCAATCCTGGGTAGAAATTATTTTTCAATTTATGGTAGGGTAAGACAATTTTAATCCAATAGGAGTTTTTCGGGGCCCAAGTTTATTAAAACGGTCGTTCTTATAATTGTATTAGCTATAGCTTAGGGGTAAGACAATTTCAATAGGGTTTTGGTATGTCATGCTTTTCTATATTAACTTCCGGTTTAATTTTTTCTATAGCCTCTATTCTAATTTTTTTATGATCATTTTCAATAGAAAAGTTTAGTAATGTGTGGTTAGAAACATAAATTTAGGTCTAAGGCACTTTCTATTGGGTTTTAGGACCGCTCTTAGTTGTAAACACAAAAATAGATAATTGTTATATGCATCACTATTTTCTTAATTGTTAGCCTGGATTAGTCGACTAACGTCAAGGTTAAAGCTTATAAGCTGCGCAAGGTTGAAATCAAATGTGGTAAAACTCAAAGTCATTCAAGGTCAAAGTGTATCAAGGCAAAGAATAGTTAAAGCATGTTGATAATTATTGACATACTCAATTTTTGTACAAAAAAACTTTTACTCAATAAAGTAAAAATTTTGTGTCATCATTGTCGACGAGGTACTAGTTCACCTGGTAGACTTGTGGTAGATGGTATCACAATATCAGAAAATGGTTTTGAGATCCAATAAAAAATTGTGCTCGTCCTTCACATAAAAAAAAAAAAAAAAACCCAAAAAAACAAAACAAAAACAAAAACAAAAACAAAAACAAAACAAAACAAAAACAAAACAAAACAAAACAAAACAAAACAAAAAATTGTGCCATCGTCACCAATGACTTTGGAGATCTCAATTTTTGAAAACAAACATATACTCACAAGGTTTGATTTTAAGAGTATCGTTTTATTGTACTCATTCCCATTTGATGTTTAATACTTTAAACATCAATTATGATAGAAAATTTACTTATTAATTTAGGATAAGTAATTAGATTTGTCTATCAAGTTACTTCAATCATAAATAGAAATGTATTTGTCATTTTTTTTTGTGATTATTTTTCCTCTTGCGTTTTCATTGATCACCATCCTAATATTGGTAATCAATTTCTGTTTTTTTGTAGTTTAAAACTGACGCCGGGCAGAATAGCGATAATCCTGCAGGCTAGTTCTAACAGATAATTCACAGAGAAGAACACAAGAGAATTACCCAAAACACAGAGAAATACTCTAATGTTCAATTCAAATTATCAAAATCAAAAATATGTCTAAATCAGCCCACAAGCCGGGCTATATAGCTAAAATTCGACATTATTAGAATTTTACCAAAAATAGAAAAATCCCAATAATCATGCTAAAACGAAATACGTAATAAAATAAACAATCTACCAAAAATCTGGCCCAAATCGGGTTCAGAATCACTTCCTAAACAATAGTTGAAATATTACTAGAAAAGGGAAAAAACTACCAAATTTGTGGATTCGGAAGGAAAAATAGTGGATTTTAGCCTTGAAAAATGTGCACCGAGCATAGCTCCATGACCACGATGTGCGCGCCGCCAAGAGCTTTTCGAATTGGGGTCATATGCGTGATTCTGATAACCGTAGCCAAAGTTATGGCCAAAATTTTGAAACACACCAAAAACTGCCCCAATTAGGAAAAAATCACGATTTCCTGCTATCTTTGCACTGATCTGCCTACTTATGGTATCTTAGCTCCAACAACGTGCTATCTGACAACTCAGCATCATCTGACTTGGATCCTCCTGCATCAAAAACCCTAACCATTATACCATATCCTTGGTA
The DNA here is from genome assembly GCA_963556465.1 of Berberis vulgaris. Taxonomy (NCBI): domain Eukaryota; kingdom Viridiplantae; phylum Streptophyta; class Magnoliopsida; order Ranunculales; family Berberidaceae; genus Berberis; species Berberis vulgaris. The sequence continues at coordinate 5,164,226 of OY747135.1, forward strand.
GTCGACATAAAAACATGAGGGTGCAAGGTCATATTTTGTTTTGACATGTATCTTCATAAGTGTGTCCAATTTAACAATGTTATTAACTTGAGGTGGGGGTATTCAATTCGAGATTTGAATGGACTCTGAAAAATTTTAAATCTCGTAGATTTTAAAAGGTTTTAATGAATTTACAAAATCCACTGGATTTTGATAGATTTTAAAAGATTGGATTTTGTAGATTTTATAAAGATTTGTTATGGATTTCTATGGATTCTTATAAATTCAATGAATTTTTATAAATATGTTATTAATCATAGGAAACAATGAAAGAACATCACCTACATTGTTATTCATGCCAACACAAATCATAAAACATCAATTAAACAATTGTTTGTATGTTACGAGAATTTTACTTCAAGTTTTAAAAAAAATAAAAATCAAATACATTGAAGATGGTTCAAAAGTAATACAAATAACTATCTTAGTTCAAATTGTTATCCCCGCCACCTCTTCTCCCGTCTTCTTCTTCTTTAATCACCACTACCACCAAGCTACCACCACATTTCTTCCTCCTCCCCCTCTTCTTCTTCTTCGTCTTCTTCTTCTTCTTCTTCTTCTTCTTCTTCTTCTCAATCAATCACCACTGCCACCTCTCATCCCACCTCCACTCATTTTCATCTTCTTATTCTCAACCTCCTCCCCCTCACCTCTTCTTATTCTCTGTTATTTATTTTTTCTTCTTCTTCTCCTCCCCTCCACTTTTTTCTCTCTGTTTTTTTCTTTTTGCCCTCGCAAAGGTTCTGGAAAGTGGGAAACTTCCACTCGAAGGAACCTCTGCAAGAGCGAAGAAAAAAAATGGGAAAAGAAGAAGAGAGGAGAAAAAAATAGAAAAAGAAGAAAAACAAAGAGAAAAGTAGAAGAAGAAGAAATCAAAAGTAAAAAAAAAGAGAAGAGAAAAAAAAAAGATGAAGAGAGGACAAGAAGAAACGAAAATAAGATGAAGAGAATGAGAAGAAGAAGAAGAATAACAAAAAAAAAGAACAAGAACAAAGAAGAAGGGGAAGTGCGGGTGGTGGTGCAGCTAGCAGTGGTAGGGCATGGTGGTGTGGCCAGAAGTTGTGGGGCAAGGTGGTGCTGCTCCCGTGAAGAGAGAAGAGAAGGGAATGTGGCGGTGTCCTTTAGCAGATAAAAAAAAGGGATGGTGGTGTCCTTTAGCAGATAAAAAAAATGGGATGGTGGCGTCCTTCAGCGAAAATGGTGATGTTATTTAACAATAGCCAATACAAATCCTTTGAAATATGAGGGGGGAAGGTTGGATTTGGAATAATTCTTGTTATATATACTTTCCACTCACAAATTCTTCAAAATCCACAACTTTAACAAATCCATTACTTCTTGAATACCCCCCTGATTTTGGTGGACTTTTGAAAAACATGAATTGAATACCCCTTGATTTTGATGGATTTTAAAACAATCCTTTAAAATCGGTATTTGAATACCCCTAGATTTACATGTATTATTTTAAATCCTTAATTGAATACCTCTGAATTTTAAAATCCTTCACAATCCATTAAAACTCGTAATTGAATACCACCCCCTTAATCCCATACATTCCCCCAAAACTTTACCTCAAACAAAGAAAAAAAAATACAGTTCATCATGTACATGCAACCAGATCTGAATTAAGTTGTTATCACAATGATCTTTTGTTGAATCCAACATAATTTCAACAAATTATTCTTGGCATTAATTTGCTTATATTCTCAAAATTTCAGCTCAAATGAATTAACGAAAAACATAGTTCTTGGGCAAGTTGGTCCAAATTTGTCTTTTAGAAAAAATCGTTTTTGATGTTTGGAGCCTTTGAATCCCATATTCCAGTGTCCTTCATTTTCTTTTTGATATCAATTTCGTTACAATTTTTTTTTCTTTTCTGCAGTTAATTTATGTTCTCTTAGCATGTATAATATTTTAGACGTTATCGAAATTTCACACTAGATCTGTTTGATTTGGGCTATATATCAAAAGATGACAAGCAAAGGCCAATGATTATATATATTTATATCACAAGAAACTGAACAACAAAACACTCATGACCATATATGGTTATAGAACTACTGCATATTAGTATATTACAGTACATCACTCAAAGCCATAATACCTGACTGGCTTATTTTACTAAGAACTTTGTTGATAACATACTATACTGTTGCTGTAGAAATGCATGTTAGCCATTGTGATCTGATAAAATTGCTGCACGAGTAGTTGCTCCCAGTCCACTCCAGATTCCCATTGCAGACTGTGCACTTGTTCAATGGCCCATAGAACATCATGTCTTGGCTGTTCCAATCCAATGACATCAAAATTAACCTAAAACCTGAAAAATGAAAGCAATGTGGTCTATTACTAACCATCGTATGATTACAGCGTGATCAGAACCAGAAGTCTCTTGACCATTTATTTTCAGTATCTCTTTCATTTGTTCAATTGAAAGGTTCTCTCTGATAACCTTGCAAACTCTTCAAATTCGGCTGTTGTATCTGCTTTAGATTTTCCATTAAGATCACCATTGTGGTCGTTCTCGGCCTTGGTTTTCTTAGGTGTCTGCTCATCATCATGTCCCTTGGTGTCTATTTCGTGCTTCCTAGTACCCACTTTCTCATCTTCAGTAGTGTGTGCATGGGCACAGGACCTTGTCTCTGGAGCCTTCATTATGCAAATAAATCTCACTATATGGCATCCTACACCAAGTCCTCTTTAACCATCTAATTTGATATCACTTTTGAATTAAACCATATTCCTCTACTCGTTTTCCTTCTCACCTATTGCCGTGTTTGGAATGTTTCCCTTGAAGAATAACCAAACACAACCTTAATTTATGTAATTCAGTAGTTATTCTATCATGGTCATATATTTAGGCGGTTACTATGTGTACCCACTGTTTGTCTCGATTACATCAACTCCAACTCTTTGTTGGACCGGTATTTTGGGGTGTTTCAACTTTATTGCACCAATTTAAACTATGTATCACTGAACTTATTATTTTTTATTATTAATACTAGTGAACCAGCCGTGCCATTGGCTATACACTTTTCACATATAGCATGTGCCCGTGACGTTGGCATGACACCCTGGTCCTTGGGTCGTGCCTTCAACACTCCCCAAATAGGTCATTAAATGACCAAATATGAAAATAAATTATTGTTTACCAAAACATTGATTAATGATATTTTTTTCATTCTCATCGATCTACTATTATAATTTATTTATACATATCATCACTATAATATACTACTTTCACATTCTCTTTGTTGGGGCTTTGCTCCCAGCTCAATAAAACATGTTATTTCTAGAGGGAAAATAATGCTTATTTTGATTTAATAAAATGATTAAATTAAAAAAGTTGATTGCTATTAGATCTCTGTCTTCATTGGGCTTAATTTATAGGCTTGTAGGCCATAATTTTGCCCATAAGTAAAATTAGGTTGAATTGACTTATAAAATAAAAAGGGGACAATCTTAAAAAACCAAAGTCTTGAGGAGTGACATTTAGCAATTTAGCGAATTGGGATGGGAGGGACATCTTTAGGATTTGGTGAAGGGGGTGGAGCAATTTCAAAATTTTGCGAATGGGTAGGGGCAATATCCTAATTTGTAAAGGGAGAGACATTTTTGTAATTTGGAGAATGATAAGGGGAGGGATGAAGGGCATTTTCAAGATTTGGTGAATGAGGAGGGGTACGTTTGGAATTTTTTTTTTTAATGGGTAAGCTCAATATTGGGGAAGGCATTTTCGAGATTTGATGAATAAGAAAGGGTAAGTTTGAAATTTTGTGAATGGGTAGGGGCAACATCATAATTTTTGTTAGGGAAGGACATTTTCGTAATTGAACGAGGGGGCTTTTCGGAATGTCCAAAAGATGAGGAAGGCTTTTGGGGGTTCCTGAAAAACTCAGAGTACTACAACTTTTGTGTTTTGATCAACTTGAGAATCTGTGACGACCCCCTTCCGCACTGTATCAATCCGCTTTGGGCTACCATCTGACCCTCACGGCTTTAAAACGCGTCAATACAATGGGGAGCTGACCCCGAACATATAAGGATCATCCTCCTCCCCTACCCAGGCGATTTGGGACTATGATTCCCCTTATAGCTCGTCCAACCCCTCACGGCCTATTGGGCATCTTGGGCATCTTGGGCTCCAACCCTCACCCTCACCCTCACCTCAGGTTCGCCCACTCAGGGTCTCACAATCCACTCCCCTTAAGGCCCAACGTCCTCGTTGGCCACACAGGCACAACGTCCACGTTGCCCGAGGGCTCACCTCCACGTGGCATACTTCCGGCTGGGTCAGGCTCTGATACCAAACTGTGACGACCCCCTCCCGCACTGTATCAATATTGTCCGCTTTGGGCTACCATCCGCCCCCCACGGCTTTAAAATGCGTCGATACAATAGGGAGCTGACCCCGCACATATAAGGATCATTCTCCTCCCCTACCCAGGCGATATGGGACTATGATTCCCCTTGTAGCTCGTCCAACCCCTCTCGGCCTATTGGGCCTGTTGGGCATCTTGGGCCTGTTGGGCTCCAACCCTCACCCTCACCCTCACCTCAGGTCTGCCCAGTCAGGGTCTCACAGAATCTGTCTCGATTGAGCACATAAGTTGGCCGAAGTCAAGAACACTATCTCGTTTTCATTTTTTAAACAGATTTACGCAACTTTAGTAAAATGACCATAACTTGCTCATTCAAAATATTTTCAAGTAATTCAAGTTGTGTTTATTAGATAGCTCAGAGTACTACAACTTTTATGTTTTGATCAAGTTGAGAATCGATCTTGATCGAGTATATAAGTTGGCCGAAAGTCAAGAACACTATCCCATTTTCATTGTAAGACAGATTTGCGCAACTTAGTAAAATGATCATAACTTGCTCATTTCAAGACATTTTCAATTGATTCAAGTTGTGTCTATTAGATAACTCATAGTACTATAACTTTCGTGTTTTGATGAAGTTTTGTGTTTTTTTCGTTTTTTGTTTTGATTTCTCTATTATGCATATTTATTGGTGGTGTGAGAAAGTAAAAAAACAAAAAACAAAAAACAAAAAAAACTCAATGATGATGTGAGAAAGAGGATTTGGTGGTGTGGTGTAGTGGTTGCCAAATAGAAATAGAAATTGCTGAAAGAAAAGCAACAGTTGTGCACCAACAGAGCAATTGAACACATTGCTTGAAATAATATTGCTCTGTTTCAGCAACTTTTACTTTGTACTTGCTGAAGCACATTCCCTACACCTGTTCAAACTCTCCATTAACCTATGGCAGACTCTGCGGCTGAGATAATCAAGTCTTGTAACTAGCGATCAGTATATCTATGTTAAAAAACAAGTATTTATATCTACTTGATTAATTTAAATGAGAAGGGGTTTAGTATAGTTTACTAGTAGGATTGAACAAAAAATCGAACAAAATCGACCTGACTGATCGTTTTGGTTTAAGATTGGTTTCAAATTGGTTTAGAAAAATTTGAAACCGATATGATCGGTTTGGTTTTTAAGTGATTTTAACCACAAAACTGAACCGACCGAATATAAATATAATGTATAATGTAAAAATAATATAATATGTTTAATTTAGTCGGTCGATTCGGTTTTATTTCAATTTTAATAACATTTTAAGCGAGCAGTTATGTTTACATAAATTGGAAACCGATATGATCGGTTCAGTTTCGATTGAAAAAATTTGAATTTGATTTACAACCCAATTGCTAGTTTTGGTACTGTAAGTTGTACATGTAATGGCAAAGTTAAACCTCTTCAATTCTCTAACAGTAATTGTTTTATTTTGTTATTTTTGTTAGGTTGTTGCTAAATAACACCATCAATTGTGCTGAAAGACACCACCAACCCCCTTATTTTCTAAAGGACACCACCGCCCGTTGAAGAACATTACCAATATAAACAAAAAAAACCTATCCTCTATTCTCCATCAATCACCACCGCCACCTCTCATCCTCCTCCACCCTTTTTTTTTTTTGCAATCACACCACCACCACTGTTCCATCAATCACCACCACCTTCACCTCTCATCTCACTTCCTCCCATCTTCTTCTTCTTCTTCTTATTCTTCTCCATTTATTTTTTTTCTACACGTGTTTAGAAGCATCAATCATAGGCTCCACAATTGCTAACAATTTCACATTATTCTCCTGCACGAGCTTCTTTATTCTGCAATGGGTTGCCCGATTTCCAACTCCCCGAGCATTCCAATACATAATATTATCTATCATCACTAACCGTTGGGGTTGAAATATTCATTGTCACTCAGCGCTCCCCCACAGTCGGAACTGTTCTAGTACTTTTCTTTTTCTTCTTTCGCTTGGCCCAATATGATTGGTACCCCACTTCTTTCGCAGATTTGGAATTAGTATTAAGATTTGGAATTAGTATTAAGATTTGGAATTAGTATTAGCATCAAACTCATTGTCTGATTGCCAATCTGTTTCATCACATCCAAGCAAAAAAAAAATTTCACCCATATCTCCATTACCCTGCTCAAGCTCTTTAACAAAGGTCACATTCTTGCCTGATCTCACCGCATCGAAAACCTCATTCACAACCACTGAATAAGACGAAGGGTGTGGGACCACTTTGAATTGGTTTTCGACATTCACACACATAGACCGGGAGAATTGTATAATATACTTTGTGTTTGGTTTGGAAAGGCGAGTCCACTAACGCAGTCAGGTATTCTGTTTCATCTTACTCTTCCTTTTATCTTATGGGAAATCTGGATTCAAAGAAATAAGAAATTATATGAAGGAGATGAATGGTCGGCTAGCTATGTGATTATTAAGGTTTTCCATTGGATTAGATGTGTGGTAAAAAAATTTACTCCCAAGAAAAAGGATGAATACGGTGTGTTGATTAGGAGATTGGGTATTCATATCAAACTGGTGGCAAAACCCCTTATCCGTATAGTTTACTGGTCTTTTCCGCTTGTGGGATGGGTTGCTTTAAATGTGGATGGGTCTTCTGTAGAAGATACTGCGGCGGGCGGATTTATGGTCAGAGACAAAGAGGGATCTTTTGTGGTTGCAAGTCAAGTTTTCTTTGGGTTAGGCTATAACAATGTTGCTGAAACAAGAGCATTACTAGGGGGCTTGAAATATTGCAAACTTAAGGATTTTACAAAATGTATGATTCAAACGAAATCTTTGTTGGTGAAGCAATGGTTCTTTCGGGAAATTAAAATTTTGTGGCATATTAATGATTGGTAAAGGGAGATTTCAGAAATTTGCAGGGCTATGGTGTGCCATTGCAATCATATTTTTAGAGAAACAAATTTCGTGGCGGACGCATTGTCTAGTTTTGCGCAAAGGGAACAAGTCACGAGAATTTTTACATGGTCGTCTCTTCCAAATAGACAAAAAGGTTTGCTTATTTTAGACAAAAAGAAGACGGAGTATTTCAAAAAATCTCCAACATGAATTGGCAGGTGAACGTGTGGGGAATCAAGGTTATTTATGCGTTGTTTCAGCTTAAAACAGAGTCTATGTTTCAGCTGATAACAGAGATGGTGTGTGGAAGATTGTTGTTGTGGAAGAGGATGTTGCTGTGGACGGTATGCTATTGTGTAGATGTTGATGTTGTCGCTGCTGCTGTTTGGACGGGTGTGAATGATGATGTTTTGGGTGAGCATTGCTAAGTTCTTGTAGATGCTGTCCTTGTTGCTGTAGGTTTGGGGAGCTATGTAGTTGTTGTTCTTGTTGTTGCAGGTTGGCAGCTGGTGAAGAATAGTTGTGGCCTCTATGGCAATTGCTCAATAGGAAAATTGCATAGAGTTGCAAGATTATAGTTCAGAAGCTTTGGCAATTTCACTTGAAGTTACGGATCAAAATTCATTTTGATTTTTAAGTCTTTCTTTTGGCGATTTAGTTCCTTGGTGAATAAGGCCTATTCCTTTGACTAAGGCCTAATATCTTGAATAAGGCCTAATCTCTTGGATAAGGTCTAACTCTTGAGTATAAGGTCTAGATCTTTGGTGAATTATGTCTGGTTTTTGTTTTTAGTTTTTCTGAGTATTTTAGTTAGTAAGGGCTTGTCCCATAAGTTTTTTATTCGGGTAAAGTCGTAATGTACCCCCGAAGAAGTGTAAAAGTTTTTTCTCAAGTAATAAAGGTCTTGCATCCCATAGTTGCCCCTCCACACTGGAGGTTAATTTGAAAAAGAAAAATTCTTTTTATTGTATTTTCCTTTTTTTTTCTCATTCGCCCTCATAGAGGTTTTGGCAAATGGGGAACCTCCACTCCCAATAACCTCAGCAAGGGTGAAAGAGAAAAAAACAAGGGAAAAGAAGAAGATTGGAGAAAAATAAGAGGGAAAAAAATCAGAAGGAAAAGAAAAAAGAAAAGGAGAAAAACAAAAAAACAAATATGAAGATAAAAGAGAAGAAGAGAAAAGAAAAGGAAGAAAATGAGAAAATAATAACAAAGAAGAAAAACAAGAACAAAGGAAAAGAGGAAGAAATGAGTGGTGGTGCGGCCGAAAGTGGTGGGGCGAGCTGGTGGGTGTTGCTCCTATGCTGCTTCTGTGAATAGAGAAGAGAAGGTGGAGAAGGAAATGTGGTCGCGTCCTTCAACAGATAAAAAAAGTAGAATAGTGGCGTCCTTCAGCGAAAATGGTGATGTTATTTAGCAGTGGGCTTTTTGTTATTGAGGTAGTTAGTCTAATTAATTATTTTTGAAAGAAAAGAGATTAGTCTTTTATAAAATTAGGGTTTCTTGAGGAAGGGCATGCCTTGAGTTAGGTTAATATTTTTGGAGGTTGTTTGACAAGATGATGCAGGAGGGTTTCTAGGGTTCCTAATTTGCTCTCAAAATTATTTACTAAATAATTTATTCGTAATATTTCAATTTAATTAGGAGTATTTTTAGTTTCCTTTTAGGATTAGGCTTTACTTTTTCTTTTAGGAATAGACAGCTTGTTATTTTATTATTTGATTATACTTTTTCGTTTAGGAATATGCTGCTTATTATTCAAGTTATTTGAACACTATAAATAGAGCTCTTCATCAATATTGTAAGAGACTTTGATTTGAATAATTTTAATTGAACATTAGAGTTGTTTCTCTGTTTTTTGGGCTATTCTCTTGTGTAGTTTTCCTGTGAATTGTTTGTTGAAACTAGCCTGCAGAATAATCGCTATTCTGCCCGGCGTCAGTTGGTATTAGAGCATCAACATCTTATTGGGGTGAGATTTCATCAATTTCTATAGCTGGTGGTCGTGGTCGTCGTGGGCAGGTTCCGAACGAGGAAGCCCCAAACCGTGATTGTAACGTTAAGGATGTGATGATTAAGGATTTACAGAGGCAAATTGCAAAGTTAACCCAGCATCTAACGACGCAGGATTTCGGTGATCGTGAGATGGAAGATCACGATTCTGATTCCAGTTTCAAAAACTCGTATCACCATCGTGCTCGAATCTGGGAGCGCCGTGGTCGAGAGGATCGTCATGGAAATCTCAGTTTCAAAGTGGATCTACTCGAGTTTTCTGGTACGTTACAGGCCGAAGGATTCGTGGATTGGTTGAATGAAGTAGAACATATTTTTTAGTATAAGAAAGTCTCAGATCATGTCAAGGTGAAATTGGTCACCAAAAAACTCAAAGGCAGAGCATCTGTGTGGTGGGAGCAGTTGAAGCGAGCACGAGACAGGCAGGGCAAGGCCAAAATCACTAATTGGGAGAAAATGAAGGGTCACTTCCTTCCTTTCGGCTACACTCAACCCTTATTTCAGCGACTTCACTCGTTGAGAACCGTTTCTGAAGCATACCAGCGTGCACTTGCTGTGGAAAAACAACAGAGTGGGAGGCCAATAATTAGCAGTGATCAAAGCGGTTGGCCAGTTCGCCCTCAAGAATTTAATCCTTCCTAGCAGCCACCACAGGGCAATTCTAGCTCAAATATTATATGTTTTAGATGTGGTGAACAAGGACATAGAGTGACTGAGTGCAGACAGCCTGCTATTCAGAAGGGCAACAATCTCCTAATTGAGGAGGACGTGGTAGACGAAACTGAGGAGCTTGGAGAGTGTGTATGATGATGACGAAGATGGAGATGTGCTGTATGGAGATGGCCATGAGACTCTAGTGGTTCGTAAGAGTCTACTGACTCCCAAGGGTGATTCAGGGGACGATTGGTTGAGAACCAATATTTTTCACACGACCTGCACAGTTGCAGATAAAGTCTGCAAGATGATCATTGACAGTGGCAGTTGTGAGAATGTCGTGTTTGAAGAGGTTGTCCAAAAATTACAGTTGAAGACAGATCGTCATCCCAAGCCATACAAATTATCATGACTGAATAAAGGCAGTGAGGTAACAGATAGGCGATGCCTAGTGTCTTTTTCGATTGGCAGGAAATATTTTGATAATGCTTTGTGTAATGTTGTGTCTATGGATGCTTGTCATGTATTGTTAGGCAGGCCTTGGCAGTATGATCGCAGTGTTATTCATGATGGGCGGAAAAATACATATTCCCTTAGCATCAAAGGGACGAAGATTGTGTTGGCACCTCGTCGGGAAATGACCACTCCTACCCCGATAGCCAATAATACTAACATGTTTTTTATGTCCAGGTTTTTGGGTGAGATTGAGCGAGGAAACGTGGTATATGCTCTGCTGCCTTATGGGAATAGTGTTGCTGACATGAATCCAGATTTGCCAGTAGAGATGCAACATCAGTTAGCAAAGTTTTCTGACCTGATACCAGAGGATTTTCCTCCTGAGCTGCCGCGAAAGGATTTCGATGAAGCTGTTGTGAACTCGAGGACGAGTTCTTTCCAACCCTGGGCGACTAATGCAGGAGGGATTTTAGGGTTCCTAATTTGCTCTCAAAGTTATTTACTAAATAACCTATTTGTAATCTTTCAATTTAATTAGGAGTCTTTTTAGTTTCTTTTAAGATTAGGCTTTACTTTTTCTTTTAGGAATAAACTGCTTGTTATTTTAGTATTTGATTATACTTTTTTTTTTAGGAATAGACTTTTTATTATTCAAGTTATTTAAGCACTATAAATAGAGTTCTTCCTCAATATTGTAAGAGACTTTTATTTGAATAATTTTAATTGAACATTAGAGTTGTTTCTCTATATTTTGGGCTATTCTCTTGTGTAATTTTTCTGTGAATTGTCTGTTAAAATTAGCCTGCAGAATAATCGTTATTCTGCCCGGTGTCACAAGACATTGAGTTGATGGTAACAGTTAGTACATTTATGACATATCACATCAACCGACCAACCCAGTGAATTTGTGACAGTGACTGAGTTAGCTCGTGAGTGAGTGAGTGAGTGAGAGAAAAGATATAGTTTGGTTTTGATATTTTTGGTAAAATACACAGAAATATATTAACCCTCAACTAGCTAAAACTAAAACAACAAATCCACTAGTACTTTAACAGAAAGCCGTAAATATTTGAGCCAAATTGAGTACATTGATCTGATAGAGCTATAAGATAGCCAAAAGGATGGGATGGGATGGTTTCTGTAAATGACTCCTACACCCCCCACTTCTTATTTTTACCAGAAACCCTAATTGCTTCATTTTTTTCTTCTTGGAAGCTAGGAAACTAAAGATGAAACTAGATTCGTGATGTTTGGGGGTGTGATTAGCGTCTTCTCGCAGCAGTTTGTCTTTGAGCATTGAAGAAAACAGCAGCAACAGGAAGGCCAAGTTCATTTTCTTGAGCAAATTTTCTGGTGTTGAAGTAGTCTCTTGAAGAAGGCCAAGTTCATTTTCTTGAGCAAATTTTCTGGTGTTGTAGTCTCTTGAAGAAGGTGGAGTCACTGATTGTCTGCATTTCTGCTTGAATAGAACAAATACAAACCTGTGGATCCCTATGCGAGGCTGTGGGATTTCATAGCTCACCATTTCCTTGCCTGTTTTTGATATACAAAATTGTCAAAACCCAAACAAATCAAACACAAACACTAAAAAAACTCCCATATGAGTATGTGAAGAGAGAGAGAGAGAGTGAGAGACATGTAACTTTGGTTTAGGTTTTCCCCTATTGTTTGTAGAGATGTGCACTGGGCATGTATTGTAGCTAAAAAATAAGAGGGAAACCCACCAAACATTGTATCTGTTGTGCCTGGAATGTCTGTTACAATCCTGCAAACCAATTCAAAAGTGAAAACTTTTAAGTTAATTATCTAAAAATCACAATGGATTTAACACAAAATCTACAAAGGTATAAAAAAAAATTCATTTGTCTCTTGGTAGTTGAGGGTTGGGTAGATGATCGGTATGAGGTATATGACTTTAGGTATAATAGTCACCTTAACGAAGGAAGAAATGATTGATAAAATTCTATTGAGTTTGATACATATTAAAATCTTTAACTCCATTTTACTCCAGGAGCTCAAGCTTTTAGGATTCAATCCCTACACTCGTTGGGTGCTTCAAATGTGCATTTCAATCGAACTTTTGACAGTCAAATGTGTGATGGCTCAGTAATTAAACAGTAACGAATTGTATCACTAGATCACAGGGTTGATATCAACCGACAGCATTTGGGGTGAAAAGGGTTAAGAAAAAAATAATCGAACTTAATTTTTTTTTCTTCATCAATTTATGTCAAAAAAAAATTGTTCAGTTTTAGTGAGCAACACCAATGTAGATGTTCCTTCAGATATGGATCACTAGGTCCATTTGAAGATGTTCCTTTATATAGTGTTTTGAAAAGGCAGGTAGACAGTTTTCAGAATCCAAAGTTGCATGAAGTGACACATGATTAAATAATACAGCATGGGCGGTATCTGCATTTTGACCACTAAATATGTCTCTTTGCAGGGTCCACTTTAGTTTATTGTTCTGAAGAACTGGGGATCATCCTGTTGGGGGATAATAATTATTGTTTTTTTTTTTTTTTTTTGTTGAATTGAGAATAGTATAAACACAGCTGTTGGCTCTTGGGTTAGGCATTCCATCCCAACCCAACCCTTCATGCATGGCATGCCACATTTTTGTAAAATTATTGTGGTTTTGAAATTTTTTTAGCATAATTATTGACTATTTATGTGAAGACTGAATAATCCAAATGAAGAGGTTGGGGGTTTGACAAGAGGCGTGAGGTTGATCTGATTATGGATTAATCCATTTCCGATATTGGATAAATCTTCATGAAAGCTTTGTGAGGTTTTCATTTCAATTTATGATAGGATTTATTCAGAGGCGGAGCCAGAATTGTAGATAAAGGGAGGCAAACAGTACATAACTATTTACGAAAATACTAAAAAATTGGATTTTTACAATCATAATTTGCAATCAGGGTGACATGGCGTGATCGTGAAAAAATGATGATTAATTCAACCATACAAACAATATACATGACATGATTAATTCAATTGTAGCTAACTAATTAAGAGCTTCCCTTTTTACTTGAAGAAAACAGAAGCAGACATAGTGGTATAAAATGAGAGTTGGCGAGGAGCATACCTCTGGCTTTGAGGTAGCAGGACGGTATAGTCCAAGTCCAAGGAATAGTAGCAGCATTAGCTTGACTGGACTGGATGGATTCAAATGAATTTGTCGAACAACAATTTTATTTTTGGAATCCTCCTTCCTTTTCTCTTCCTGCTTTATCTGTCCGTCCGTCTCCTATTCTTTGAAACTCACTCCTAAATCAGAGCCTCCGAGGATAACACTTACACAACTAGCCCACTCTCTTTTGTCTTCTTATTCTTGTCCGTCTTCTCGAAAGGGAAATATATGTGTGTATAGAGAGAGAAAGCTTTATCCTTTTGAGTTAGCTCAGGTGAAGCATACAAACAACAACTTAACTGAATCGGCCTACGACCATCGTATTTTTCTAACCGCTCCAAACCCAACTGATTACTTTTAATTTTGAAAGATCAGAGATAAAGCAAAGCAGATCAAATCCCAACCCCCAATTAATCTAATATGTTAACTAATATTTTATCACTCTTACCACCATATGTTAGCTGAGTCAGAAATAAGATATAATCTTTTTTTTTTTTTTTTTTTTTTTTTTTTTAACAAAAGAAAAGAAAACCAATGATGATGACAATGTAAAAAAATTTCGGCCGGTCCCTAACCCAATTAAAATTTTTAATATGAATATAATAACATGAGAAGCAAACCCACCATGTATGGTACATTTCTTCTGGTTTCTTTGTTGCTCTCTGCGTGTGTAGGGGGTGAGTGGATTAAAATGAGTTGGTGGAAATTAAGAGAGAGATTAAAAAACGAGAAAGAAAGAGAGAGAGAGAGGGTAGGAATTAAAAAAAAAAAATATATATATATATATATATATATATATATATATATATATATATTAAAAAAATAGAGAGATTGAGTGGGATTGGGATTGGTGAGGGTGAAGTTAAAAAAAATATTTGTTGTTTTAATTTTTAGTAGAGTTAAAAGTCAAGATTTCATAAAGGGGGGCAACATAAAATTTTAAGAGGGGACAATGTACAAAATATAAGTAATTTAGTGAAATTTTTTAAAAATATAAGGGGGGCAATTGACCCCCTTACCTAACACATGGATCCGCCCATGGATTTATTGGAGTTTTTCAGGGCCAAGTTTATTAAAATGGGCGTGCCTATAGTTGTATTAGCTAGCTTAGGGGTAAGAGAAAATTTTGGTATGTCATGCTTTTCTAATATTAACTTCCGGTTAAATTTTTTCTATCGCCTTTATTCTAATTTTTATGATCGTTTTCAATAGAAAAGTTTAGTAATGTGTGGTTGGAACCTATTCAAACTTAAATTAAGGTCTAAAGCACTTTCTATTGGGTTTTAGGATCGCTCTTTAGTTGTAAACACAAAAATATCTAATTGTTATATGCATCACTATTTGCTTAATTGTTAGCCTTGATTAGTTGACTAACGTCTAAGTTAAAGCTTATAAGTTGTGCAAGGTTGAAATCAAATGTGGTAAAACTCAAAGTCATTCAATGTCAAAGAGTATCAAGGAAAAGAATAGTTAGACACCTAAGCAGAAAAGATTCAGAAGCATGTTGATAACAATTGACAAACTCAATTTTTGTACTAAAAAAGACTTTTACTCAATAAAGTGAAATTATTTGTGTCATCATTGTTAACGAGGTACTAGCTTAGCTGATAGACTTGTGATAGATGGTATCATAATTTCAGAAAATGGTTTTGAAATCCAATAAAAAATCTTGCTCGTCATTCACAACAAAAAAAAAAAAAAAAAAATTGTGCCATCATCACCAATGACTTTGGAGATCTCAATTTTTGAAAACAAACATATACTCACAAGGTTTGATTTTAGGAGTGTCGTTTTATTGTACTTTTTATTGTACACTCATTCTCATTTGAGGTTTAATACTTTAAACATGAATTATGATAGAAAATTTACTTATTAATTTAGGATGAGTAATTAGATTTGTCTATCAAGTTACTTCAACCATAAATAGAAATGTATTTGTCATTTGTTTTTTTGTGATTATTTTTCCTCTTGCGTTTTCATTGACCACCATCCTAATATTGGTAATCAATTCCTGTTTTTTGCAGTTTAAAACCCTAACCACTATACCAATATCCTTAGTCGACATAAAAACATGAGGGTGCAAGGACATATCTTGTTTTGATGTGTATCTTCGTAAGTGTGTCCAATTTAACAATGTTACTAACTTTAATCCCATACATTCCCCCAAAATTTTACCTCAAACGAAGAAACAAAATATACATCATGTACGATGCAACCAGATTTGAATTAAATTAAGTTGTTATCACAATGATCTTTTGTTGAATCCAACATAATTTAAACAAAATTTTCTTGGCATTAATTTGCTTATATTCTCAAAATTTTAGCTCAAATGAATTAACGGAAAACATAGTTCTTGGGCAAGTTCGTTCAAATTTGTCCTTTAGAAAAATCGTTTTTGATGTTTGGAGCCTTTGAATCCCATATTCCTGTGTCCTTCATTTTCTTTTTGATATCAATTTTGTTACAATTTTTTTTTTTTCTGCAGTTAATTTCTGTTCTCTTAACATGTATAATATTTTATACGTTATCTAAGTTTTCACACTAGATCTGTTTGATTTGGGCTATATATCAAAAGATAACAAGCAAAGGCCAATGATTATATATATTTATATCACAAGAAACTGAACAACAAAACACTCATGACCATATGTGGTTATAGAACTACTGCATATTAGTATATTACAGTGCATCACTCAAAGCCATAATACCTGACTGACTTATTTTACTAAGAACTCTGTTGATAACATACTATACTGTTGCTGTAGAAATGCATGTTAGCCATTGTGATCTGATAAAATTGCTGCGCTAGCGTCTCCTTGCAGCAGTTTCCCTCTGAGCATTGAAGAAGACAGCAGCAACAGGAAGACCAAGCCCATTCTCACCACTTCTTTCCCTGTTTAATTAATGCAATCATCGGTAAGTATTTCATAACATTGCATAATTTTCAGTTCATCAATATATTTCTTTGTTCAGAAAGAATAAGTGAATAAAATGTTACCAAATGTAGCATCCGTTGAACCTGGAATGTCTGTCACAATCCTGTAATGCTCCCAATTCAAAAATGTAAGCCATGTTTCGAATATGATGCATATATGCCAAGCTATGGAGATCTATATCATAAAAGAAAATCCAAAACACTTCAATTTTATGTGGATATAAAAAATGAAAATAAAAACATATTGGCTTTAGATACATGAAATTCTAAACTATGGCGAATTTATATTACCTCTATGATTGTAAATATGTTGAATAACTATTTACTTATATATCTTGAAGTAGTATAGGCATAGAGCAAGGTTTTGCATGTTGAAATGATCAATATCATCTTGAACAACTGAACTTAACATGATAAACTTTGAAAGTTATATGAATTCCAAGTACGTGCTAGAAGGTATACCAGTGCAAGTGCTCCCTTAGATATGGATCGCTTGGGCCAGGAAAATCAGGATCAGTCATGACCTGTGGTTAACATAGGAGATCTAAGAACCAGTAGGCGAATGTTATTAGTATAAATGAAATAGAGTATACGAGTGTAGAAGTTACAATACCAACGTGAACAAAGACCTCATATCGACACCTTGAACCTGAACCTTAGGTTTGGTTGTGAGTGAGGAAGGGAAGATCTCATAACCATTGGCGACTTGTTTGTTGCAACTGTATGTTATGGTCATATTGACTGTTTGAGAGAAGGAATCAATGACATCTCCAATCACCCTCCCAAGCCTAAGTGGTTCTAGCATTCTTGCCATCTTAAAGAGTGGAAAATTAAAATCTTTAGGGAGACTACAATGTTTTGGCAATTGAAGGTGTTTTGATTGGGATAGAAGTAGAAACCACATATTTATAGTCTCATAAAACAACTTTGTGAGGGAATATGAGATCTAAGTAAGCTTGATGAGAGTTGATCAATATTATAGGAAGTGGGACATTGAGAATAAATCTTAGTGGTTTGTTTTAGTCTATATATATATCAAATTAACAAGCCCCATGGAAAATATGTTTAAGTACTTTGTTGGAGTCATTTCTTAGCATAAGAGCATATGTAACACCCCTGCTTTTTCAATACAATAAATATTTATGTTCATAAAATATTCAAATTGAAATTTATATTTTAAAACCTTCTTTCGTTTGACAAGTCGTATTTTCTGAATTTCAATCAACTTTCTTACCTTCCGAATCTCGGGACGAGATTCCATTTAACGTGTGTATAATGTAACACCCCTGAATTTCATAAAATTAATTTATTTTATTTTGAATTAAATAAAATAGGGTTACATTTAATTGAATGTGAATTTGGAAATTTAGGGTTTTATTTGGTGAGTTTAGAAGGTGGGTGCTTTCAGAAGTCCAGTGGGGGCGAATAGAAACCCACACTATATAAACAAAAAAACCTTTCCTTCTTTTCTTTTCTTGTGCAACAGGAAGAATTGTTTTTCTTTTTTTTTTCTTTTTTTTTCTTCTTCGATGGCGGCGATGGGGAATGGCGGATGAAGCGTGGACGTTGGGGTCCAAGGCGTGGCAAGAATTGGAGGAGGAAGAGAAGGTTACTAGAGAGGCAAGAGGAGCAGCAGCAGCAGGGTTCGACAGCGGTTTCGGACGATTTATCGAACCAAGATCAACAACGACAGGTTGATGTAGTAAATGACGAGAAGGGCCAGAAATTGGTTGTTGTGGAGGAGAATGGCTCTGTTTCGATTTCGAGGTCAGACAATAATCATGTTTTTATTAATTTATCTTCTAGGTCAAAACAGGAGGTTAGAGAGCTTAAGAGAAAGCTTGTCAGTGAGCTTGAGCAGGTTCGTAAGTTGTTGAAGAAGCTTGAAGGTAAGGACTCCCACGTAAATGGGTATTACACCAATTCGCAGTTGGATAATGTTGTTGTTGACAACAGTAGTGGGTTAATGTTAAGGAGTTCGTCAGTGGATCATGCTGTTGATATCAACAACATTGTTGGGTTAAGGAGTTCACCATTGGATCATGTTATTGATGACAATAATGGTGGGTTCAGGAGTTCGCCATTGGATCATGTTGTTGTCAATGATGGTGTGTTAAATCCGCAGTTGGATGATGTTGTCGACAATAGTGGGTTATGGAGAAACAATTCTGAGGTAGTTTCTGTTGGCAATGGCAATGGCGCGACGAGGTTGTTGCATATGGCTGATAATGTCTTTGATAATGGAGAGGTGTTGGTGGCTTTGTTGAATGGTGTGGACGCCATAAGATTTAAAATCAGTGAGTTTCTTCATTTCCTTCTCTTTTACGGTGAATTTTTCTTTTTACATTTTCTGATTTCATTATTGCTTGATTGTTTCAGTTTTTGTTATGTGGATTTTAATACCTGGGGTGGTTTGAACTCTTTCATGAATTTATCGGTTGTTTAGTTCAAATCTTGAGTTTATTTTTCTGTTGCATGGGCCTTATGTTTATTGATGGATTATTATGAATAATATGGACTTGGGAATGCTTTAGTAGTTTTGTCGATTGAGAATGGTTCTATCATGGAGTAAATTCCAGTGTATATGAATAATTAGCTGGAAAGGAGTCGATTTTCTGAGTGATAACTTCATCCTGGATGCATGAATTATGGAGATTGGAAATCTGAATCTTGTAGGTGTTTGGTACAGGTAAGTACTTTTCATGTTCTTGGTGTTAGTTGCAAAAAGGAAATTGTTTTTTTTTTTGGAAAACCTTCAGGTGATCATCACTAAATTCATATGCATGTCCAAATGGGAGCCACCGGAATTTGTAAAATTGACTTGTGATCTTACTTTGGTCCTCATCTCCATGAGGAACTCATTTATCAAAAAGTGTTAGAATTGATGGATTTGGGGGAAATATTATCTGTGGAGTATTTCTTTGGACCTATTTACTTAGGATAGTTTAGGTGAGTTTATATTCAGGTGGTTTGTGTTTAAATGACTAGTATTTGCCTGAATGTATCCATTACTATGGGCAATAGTTTATGACTACAATTTCATTGCGATTGGGGTGGGAATAGGCTATCACTGTGCATGTGGTTGATACCTACATCTTCCCATGTTTAAAATTCATGGTTGTATTGAGAATTTTTAGTTGAGAACATGAAGCTAGGGAGTTGTGTATTGGATAATTTGGGTCACTAATGGAAGTGTGTGGAATCTTTTGAAACAGCTGTATATCATTTAAGTTTGAGTTTGTAATGATTGGCATGGTAGATTGTGCTATGTATGGTTGATGTAATTCGAGGAAGCTTTGATTTTTGAACAATGGATTGGTTGAAACATTCGATAGGTCAAAGTAAGGTGGATTTCTATGGATGTTTTTGTTGGCAGGTAACAATAGTTCTTCTCTGGGTAGCATTGTGCATAAATGCTCATATGGAAAATTTGAGGTTTGTATGGAAATGATGGGTTTCATTTCAGGTAATCCGTTATGAGATTTTAGGCATGTTTGAGAATGAGGTTGCCTTATTTGTTGGTGTTTTGTGTGGCAAACGCGTGATCTTTACTATTGTGATTTATTTGATGTATGAGTTTTCCTACCTTGGTAGGTTCATATTTTGGGGTATTTGCATGATTCTATGAGTTTGCATTTGTATGTGTATGACTTAAATTTGGTTGTTATGCAATTTGCGTTGCTGAAAAGAAATTTATTTATGGTATTAAATGGGCATTGATCCCCCGTGTTGGTACATAAAGTTTATATATGAGAAATGTAAATTGCCCCAGAACAATGAGAGGATATCCTGATGAGATGGATTATGATTTGGTAATGTGTCAAAAATGCTATGTTTTTCCCCAAAAATGTGGGTGGATAGATTGTGAATCAATTTATGTATGACAAAATGTCATTGTGGAGGAATTCTGAATTATCAAAAATAAATGATATTGGTAAACCTTGATTTCTGAAAATTTAAACCACTTGGACTTGTATCACTTAGAACTACGACACCTCTTTTGTTTATTATTTCTCCTCTCTTACTAGATAAACTAAATAACCTGCGGGTCATCTTGCGGAGTTGGGGCACCCATTTCCTACTAGAGAAACTAAAATAACCTTCGGGTTAGTCTTGCGGAAATGAGGTGAATTGTTATGCCTAAGATAAGCTTTGATATTTATCCGTAAAAAATGTGACGTGAGTTTATGCGCATTGATAGCCCAAGAGTGGCTTTTGGTACTCATATAGTTAGGAGTATCCGTGATGCATGCCTGTATATGATGCCCCCCCCCACTTAGGCATGGATGACGGAGTAGTATTCATTTATATGAGAGAGGCATACGGGCATGTATGTTCGGCACAGAGGTGGTGCGAATGTGGTATCGTCTAAGTGATTAATCCGTTAAAAAGATGAATCAAATTCAAATGAAAATGAATAAAGTAAGTTTATATTACTGCTAACCATTTTCATGCAGGATGGCAAGTCCACTAATATTTTTGCATGTCAGACTTGCCATAGTCAACTTTTACTGCGTAAGTACAAGTACATGCATATTTACTTATTAGGATGATGATATGATTGTCTCGTTGAGGAACTAAATTTTTGGAACAGTGTTTTCTTGCATCACATCTTTGCCTCGTTGAGGAACTACTTATTGGTATGATGGTTTGTTGTGTGTGTGTTTAGCTTGATGTTTATCACGTGCGATTTTATTGATTTTGGGATGAAGATTTCTCACACCGGCTTTATTGCTGACCCAAGTGAGCTTTTGCTTCTTGGGTACATTCCTTTGGGAATGTAGTCGATTAGATTTTCAGGTTTAGAGACTTTTGAGCAGCGTTACGGGAGTTCCGCTAGTGGGGCTAGCGACGTCAGTTTCTCCTGGTTAGAGTTTTGTTATAAATTTTAGTTGTTCCTATTTTCTAAACTATATTTTGTCATTGCTGCTAAATGTTTCTATTTCTATTGAATTTCACGTCCCTAGTTTTGAGAAAATGAATAATCCTACGTGAATTTTAAACGAAAATCGAGTGTGACAATATGCATGTACTTTGTTCAAGTCTTTTCTTCTTTTTTTGGAAAGTTGTTCAAGTTTTTTCTTGGCATAAGAACATGACACTTGTGATGGTCTTTAAGACTTGGTGATAATATATAGATGGAAGACAAAATAAACATGATTTTATTGGTCATATGTAAATTAAAACATGTTTCTGTAAGAAATTCTATCATTCCATGCTAAATTAGGATTCTACCAAGAATGAATGTTTCAGTGTGGACGAAATGCCCAGGGTACCACAAGAAAAAATACATAATAAACAAAAAATGATGGAGATCGTCTGAATGTGGTAAAAAACTTTATTAGTTAAGGCACTAGATTAGTTTATAAAACTTGTAGTAAATGATCTCACAGGCCCAAGATTTGAACCCTGTCATTTGAGAAGGTGGTAAGTCATTTCCATAAGACTAGTGTCTAGCAATCACTACGCCAAATTGACATTTTTGTAACAATCTAAAAAACAGTAACACTTTTGAGCTATAACAATTCACAAAGCAATTTTACACATTTTCACAAACAAAGTGATTCAATAATTGTATCACCACAAATAGTATGGGCTTATAAGTGATGCTATTCATGGTGATCTAATTTATTGTATCACTTTTTTTTGTAGCTATTTTTCATTTTGTTGACTAAATTTAGTTTTGACTTGAAATTATTTGGTGGATTGTAATAACTCAAAAGTGTTACTGTTTTTTAAGTTGTTACAAATATGTCAGTTTGATGCAGTGAATGGATGGTATCATGGTAGTCAAAAACAAAATGGGGGCAAACCATATGACACATATTTGTAGCTTCTATTATGGTTGGAAATCTTTCCATTGTTCAAAAAACATTAACTAGAGAAATCTCTGAATCTCTACGGAGACTCAATCCCTTTATGATGTGATTGTGATTAACTAAACCATTACAGATTATTAACCTGATGAGGTGTGTATGCAATTTCTCTTCTGTACGCAGTAAAACTGAAATTAACTTCTTCGAGTGAGCAGCATCAGGTAAGTGTGAACCCAAAACAGTATTCTACGTTTTAGGCTTTGTATCGTATGTGATAGCAAAAAATTCAATGGCAGGTTTTTCAGTTGGGGAATTCTAAATGTCGAGGAAATGAGCAGGAAATGAGCGAGGTGGAGGGAGGAGAACCATTCCCTCCCCTTGGGATGCGTGCAAGAAAATTCAACGCGCGCATCCTGAGGAGAGGGAATGGTTCCCCTCCCTCCACCTCACTCCCCTCGCTGGTTTCCTCGCTCATTTCCTCGCCATCTAGCCTTACTCTTTTCAGTTTATCAATGGCAGGCTTTTCAGTTTAAAACAAGTGATCTACATCGATTTGGTAAGATACCCCTATCCAGGCCTGGCTTGGGTGGGGTCATTTCTGGCTCAGCAACTTCACTTCATGAACACTCCTCAGCAGCGAGGAAAACAGCGAAGGACTCCACAGGGGGAGGGGAGTCGTCCATTCTTTTGGGATGCGCATTTGACTTTTCAATATATACATTTTGAAGATTGAAAATGCGTATCTCAAAAAAAATGGACGACTCGCCTTCCCCTCTGTGGGTCCCCCACTGTTTTCCTCGTCATTTCCCTCGACAATTAGATTTTTTCCAAATTTACATTGAAATTTAACAACTTGTATCTTTTAAAAAAAAAGCTAACTATTTCCAATGCAATGCTCATCTTATATGGTAATTTAAATTTTTGACAATTAATTCTTGTGTAGCATAGCTGCTATAACATGAATATCTTTGAAGTGTGTGTGAATATGAACATTTGACGGCATACACCCTCATCAGAGATCCGCTCCTCATTGATATTTTATTACCTTTAATTTCCTCCGCAAAAATATTATGTTCTAGAAATGCATGACCTAAGATTATAACTAGGGGGCTACAACATAATAATTTATCAGTTCAAATTGCGAACAAATGTTACGCACCAATGAAAATATCCTCCAAGAGGGTCTTCGACTAGGTACACCTAAGGGCGAATTTTAGGCAAGGTTAGACCCCCACTAAGCATATTATTGAGAATATTCTCATGATTATGCTGTTGAATATGGCATTAAGAATATTCTCATGATTATGCTCTCAATTATGCTATAATTATGCTATTGAATGTGGTATTGATTATGTAATATTGTACTTTAGGATGATTCCTTTGTATAAGGAAGATAGCAGATTGTTAGGGTGATTAGGAGTTGCCTATATTGGCAGAATAGCTTGTATATAAACAACATAGAAATGAAAATGTAGAGCATGATTCTCACTGTTATTTGTCATGGTATCAAAGCTAGAGGTAAGAAGGTATTTCAAACATACCTTGAGGCAACACGTCAATCGATCTGAAAAAGAGGAAAGGCGTCTTCGTCTTCTTCGTCTGAAGTAGCACTAAGCTTCAATTTCTTCTAAGCTTCAATCGATCTGAAGCAGCACCAACCACAATCGCCCCTTGCTCGACCGCCACCCCTCGATCACCTCCCTACTTGCTTCCCTGGACGCCATCCAATCCCTGTTGAGAACCTCCCTGATCGACCTCCTAGAACGATCGATCACACTTGCCAGCCCACTAAGCAGATTGATTGACCTTGCCCCCAGGTTGCTCGAAAACTCTTGAAACCCTTCAATACCCTTGATAACACTCTGGAACAACCCTCAAACAGATCCTGAATCAACCCCAAATCAAACCCTGAAACAACCTTAACTCAGACCCTAAAACAACCTTGAATCAACCTCGAATCATACCCTGAATCGACCCTGAATCAACCTTTGGTCTTGGTTGTGTGCGAAGACCTTCTTCTTCTTCTTTGTTGTTGTTTGCGTGAAAGTGAAGAAGACGAAAAGCTCTGTGAGGGAGCTATCCTCCTTGACTACACTTGTTGTGTGATCTCATTGCTCCATAAGAGTGTCATAAAGGGAGGAAAGGTCCCTATGTACGATTGGATCTTCCTCTAACTGGGCCTTGTAATCTCGGAGTGTAGTCTCAATGAACTTTAGGGATCTCTTTGAATGAGCATCATCCACAGCTTTCATATCATCCAGCTCTGGTCCCACATATTGCAATCCTGCTTTGGATGATATTATCCATGCCACATCATCAGCTGCAGCTGCTCTTTCAGCTTGAGCACGACTGAGACCCTTTGCAGCAGTCAGAGCTGCAGCTTTAATTCTTTTTGCGGCAGTTTGAGATTTCTCTTTGAACACCGATCATGGCTGGCGGTGACGTTCCTACCAGCGAAACTCGGAAGACGATTTCACCTTACGACATCATTTCTCTTGATAATCCCGGACTTTCAATTACTCAAGTTCAATTGAAAGGGGACAATTATGATGAATGGGCTCGTTCGTTTCGAACGGCCTTGAGGGCCCGGAAGAAATTCGGGTTCATTGACGGAACTAACACACAACCTGGCGAGCAGTCACGAGACCTCGAAGACTGGTGGACTATCAACTCGCTTTTGGTGTCCTGGATCCGAAATACCATCGAATCTACGCTACACTCCACTATCTCTCATGTGGAAATAGTGCAGGATCTCTGGAATGACATTAAGGATCGATTCTCCATTACTAACGGGCCGCAGATTAAACAACTGAAATCAGATCTTGCAGATTGCAAACAGAAGGGGCTGACCATAATGGACTACTATGGGCGACTCAAGCAACTTTGGGATGAACTGGGTAATTTTGAACAATTGCCGACGTGCAAGTGCGGGAAGTGTACCTGCAATCTCGTTTCGATTCTGGAGAAAAAACTGGAGGAAGAAAAAGTACACTTGTTTCTTATGGGTTTAGATGACAATTTGTACGGAACGGTGAGATCCAACATATTGGCTCAAGATCCGTTGCCAAACATGAACAAGGTATACTCAATTCTCATCCAAGAGGAGCGAGTAAAGAAAATCGCTCGCGGCAAGGACGAACGAGGGGAAATTATGGCCCTCACCACACGAACCCGTCTTGACGAAAGAGATATATCTAGTACGGTGTGTTCCCACTGTAAAAGGACAGGGCATGAATCTAACAATTGCTTTGCCTTGCACGGATATCCAGAGTGGTGGGGTGACCGGCCCCGAAGCGATGGGAAAGGTGTTGGTGCTAGTCGCGGTAGAGGACAGTCAAGTGTTCGAGGCCGTGGTCAAGAAACCAAGGGTACGCATCGTGCCAACGCTGCTCAGACAGGTTCTGCTGGGGCAGGAGTGACCGAGACAGATGCATCTCCACTACCCGGGCTAAATACTGATTAGTGGCAGACACTTCTCCAAATGTTGGGCGGGTCAAAATCCGCAACGACTGATAAGATGACTGGTAAGCTTTGGATTATTGACACGGGAGCTTCGAATCACATGACTGGCACAATCGGGGATCTCCGTGACTTAAGGGTGATTGCTCCATGTCCCGTGGGATTGCTAGATGGGAGTAGCGCTATCGCCACTAAAGAGGGGACGGTCATTCTTGAAAGAAATTTCTGTTTGAAAAATGTTCTTTATGTGCTAGGGTTAACTTGCAATTTAATTTCTGTGTCGCAATTGACTGATCACTATAACTGTTTTGTCCAATTCACTAATGATCTGTGTGTTATACAGAACCGCACTTCGAGGATGCTGATTGGTTGGGGTGAACGACGCGATGGACTCTATTACTTCCGGGGGCTGCCACAGGTTCACGCAATAAAGGCCAATAATGTGGTGTTTCTTGATCTATGACACCAACGACTGGGTCATCCATCTCTACAAGTAACAAAGTTAGTTCCCGAAGTAAGTTTTAGTGAAACGAAAAATCGCTTGAATAAAAATTGTGATGTCTGCCAGAGGGCAAAGCAAAGTAGAGATAAGTTTCCTGTTAGTGAACATAAAGCTTTGACTATTTTTGAACTTATTCACACTGATTTATGGGGACCTTATAGAACAACTTCTTCTTGTGGTGCTTCTTATTTTTTGACCATTGTTGATGATTTTTCCCGTGCTGTATGAATTTACTTACTTGTTGATAAGAAAGATGTCTCCCATACTCTTCAAATGTTTTTCTCAATGGTTAAGAGACAATTTGATAAAGAGGTAAAAATCTTGCGGAGTGATAACGGTACTGAATTCACTTGCCTGCGACAATATTTTCTTGATCATGGGATTGTTTTTCAAACATCTTGTGTGGAAACACCTCAATAAAATGGGCGGGTTGAACGGAAACACCAACATATTTTGAACGTAGCTCGGGCGCTGTGTTTTCAGGGCTCTCTTCCTATTGAGTTTTGGGGAGAATATTGTTGACGGCTGGATACTTGATAAATATGACTCCCTCCTTGGTCTTGAATGGGAAAACACTCTATAGTGTCCTATATGGCAGCACACCCACTTACGATCACTTGCGCATTTTGGGGTCCTTGTGTTATGCGCATGTGCAAACGGGGGATAAGTTTGCCAGTAGAAGTCGAAGGTGCGTCTTTGTTGGGTACCCTTATGAAAAAAGGGGTGGCGTTTGTATGACTTGGAGAAACGAGATTTCTTTGTTTCTCGTCATGTTGTATTCTCGGAAGGAGTTTTTCCATTTGCAGATAATTTTAATTTAGACCACGATGGTCTGCCTAATATCGAGGCGGTTCACGAGGACTTTGAGGAGACATCTACGCCTATTTTGAGGGGGGGTGCCGAGGAGTTTGTACAGCCAGATGGGGCTGCTGGGTAGCCGGCATGTGCCGAGGAGTTTGTTCAGCCAAATAGGGCTGCTGGGCAGTCGACGTGTGCCGAGGATGGGGCAAATGTTGGTGTCGAGGCGTTTGTACAGTCGGATGAGGCTGCTGGGCAGCCGGTTTGTGCGAACCAGGAGGACAACCCGGACGCAAGTCAGGAAGATGTGTTGGGCAGGGGTCAACGCAGAAGGCAAGCCTCGGTACGACTCCGTGATTATGTTACTCATACCATTCAGAAAATGAGTCCATCCGTACCACCTTCACTGGGTGGTTAGTGTTTCTTGGGAACTCGCCGGTATCTTGGAAAACGAATAAGCAACATACAGTATCTCGTTCCTCCGTAGAGGCGGAATACCGGTCTATGACTATGACTACATGTGAGTTGAAATGGCTAAAAACTATTTTAGCTAGCCTCGGGATGCCCCATACACGTCTTATGTCTCTTCATTGTAATAGTCAGGCGGCTCTCCATATATCTCAAAATCTCGTATTTCATGAACGGACAAAACACATTGAGGTCGATTGTCACTTTGTCCGTGATGACATTGTTGCCGGAAATATCAATCCCACCTTTGTCCCGTCCAATGCGCAACTCGCTGACATTTTCACAAAAGCGTTGGGCAAACGACAATATAAGTATCTACTTCACAAGTTGGGCATACGGGATCTCCATGCACCAACTTGAGGGGGGGTATTGAGAATATTCTCATGATTATGCTATTGAATATGGCATTGAGAATATTCTCATGATTATGCTCTCAATTATGCTATTGAATGTGGTCTTGATTATGTAATATTGTACTTTAGGATGATTGATTTGTATAAGGAAGATAGCAGATTGTTAGGGTGATTAGGAGTTGCCTATATTAGCAAAATAGCTTGTATATAAACAACATAGATCAATGAAAAGGTAGAGCATGATTCTCACTGTTATTTGTCACATACTTTACATTAATCATAAAAAGTACGTTAATGTATGAGTAAAAAACATTATTATTTCGTGGTGCTATGTCATGCTATAACATTCTCAAGCATGGCAAGTTTTTTCTTTTTCATATTAGGTAAAAAAAGAGGAGAAAGAACCTTCCTTAATTAACTACATACAAGCAAGATACTATTAATTTGTAGAGATTCTCTCTAAGTTGAGTTGGAAAAGCCAGGAAACAAGTGTTAGTGCACGCAAGTCCCTTCAAACTAAAGATGATTCATTGTTATAAACTACATTTCTTATACTCCAATTTTCACACTTCTTTTCTTTATTTATTTTTCAATTCTTTATATCTTTCTTATGCAGCGATTTATTCGGGTGAGCACGTAATTAGGAGTATTGTTCTATGGAACATCCCCTAAGTCAGGGGTCAGCTTATAAATTGTTCAAAATTATTAGGGATGGCACCGAGACGAGACGGTATAACTCAGCATATTGATAAAATTTCAACTAGATCCATTACGAAGTGTATGCAAATTACCATCTCTATCAGGCCTTTTGAAGTTATGCATTAAACCCTTTTTATTTTTGTTGATTTTTTTAATTAATTTATTATTATTATTTTAACCCTTAACCCTTTTCGGCCCACGTCGCCAGTCGGTTTGAATCTGTGACGTGTGATATCATCTGTCACAACTCTACCAACTCATTTGGTACTTTTTTTTTTTTTTTTTTTTTTTTTTTTCAATTTTTTAGCCGGGCTTTCAATTGAAAATGCAATTGACAAGTGCCATTTTCTTCTCCTTGTGCATGTATATACAACAGATCAAACTACCAATCAATTGACAATTGCGATTTTATTCTTCTCCTTGACAAGGGCCATATCTTCTCCTTGTGCATGTATATCCCATGTCACCATGTGCCATACACGTGAGACAGTCGGATGAGTGAACATGATTTCGCTACTGCGGTTGAGTAGTAGAATTTTCGGGTTGTATATGTAGCAGGGCCTCTCATAAGGAAAACAAATCGAGAGGGTCCACACTCTCTCACTTGCTTTTCCACGGCAGTCTGAAACGTGGTGATATGCAATCACTCGGACGCAAAGGTCGAAGTACTTTCGAGAATATTGAAACGCACGCGAAGCAGTTTCGTCGAGTTTTGATGAGGGACATGTCACATCTGGTTGCTATTTTAACTCTTTTGATTGCCACGTTAGTCCCTACTTTCTTTTTTTTCTTATAAAAAATAGTAGGAAAGTCCATCTAGTATGGTATATATCCCTGATTCTATCACCGCGCATTTCGAGGAGAGTGGGCGGTATTGGGCTTTCTTTGCCCTTTTTCTCGTGCCGTCTCTCTAGGTGGAGCTTTGCTACAGAGCGAGGGAAAGGGGGCGAAGGATGGGTGGTAACCACCCATCCGCCTCGAGATAAGCGCATCAAATTTGAGATGTGCGATGATGCTCATCTCGAAGCGGATGGGTGGCTTTCACCCATCCCTCGCTCCCTCCCTCGTTCCCTCCCTCGACCCCTAGAATTTTCCCTCTAGGTGTACTCGGTATATATATGCGCAGATATTTAGTATTTTTTTTATTTCATTGTAATAATTTAATAATAATAATAAGTTATTATTAAATTTCTAAATAAAATAATTATATATAATTTAAGAGCCTATGTATAGTTTATAAATAAATAAGATGTTTCAAATAATTTATATTATGGATATATGTATAATTATTCAATGTTTGAGAGAAACTGGTTTTTACTGTAAAAATATGAAATGTTAAGGGTAATCTAAAAGTTAAATGTAATGGCCTTTTTATAATTTTTAGGTAATTTGAGGGCTTCAAATCAATTATACATTGGGCCTAGGTGTAATTAATGAATGTTTACAGCCCTAGGGCTGATTTTAATGAAAAATCAAAAAAAATTAGATATGAAGGTCTTTTATAATTTATAGGTAATTAAATGACTTTAAATAAATTATTTTAGGGGCTTAGCTATAATTGACTTTTAAATTTAAGCGGCGCTTTATATGACTTTAAATGTGCCTGTTTAAATCATTGTCGACATTGTATAAAGCGCCGAAAATAATATGTGCCGGCAAAGGATTAACGGCGCTTTCTATGAAGCGCCGGTTAAAATCTACATTTACGGCCCTTTTTAAACTGTCGTAATAGCTTATATAAGCGCCGATAAAGAAATTGATATGTCAATTCCCTTTTGGATACAAACGTCGTATTTATAACTTTGTAATGGCGCTTTAAAGCGCCGACAAAGATTTTGTTGCGACGCTTTGAAAGCGCCGATGATGTTAACAAACCTGCATAAAAAATAAAAAATAAATAATAAATAAAAATCAGTTTCAGGCAGCTCTACATGCTTCAATAAAAATGTTGATTCCAACTAAAATAAATACATTGATAGCATTAAATTTAAAACTTATTGCCAATACGAATTTGCCATGAACCCATCTTTGACTCGTTGTCAACCCTATCAACAACATAAGCTTCACAGAAAATATAACAAATAAAATAGCAACACAAGGAATATAACCCTTTAATATATTTATAGGTAAAACAGTATGTTCAACCATAGAATGTTTGTAAGAAGAACATATACCACATTCTCCTATAGCAGCATGACTCATCCAAAAAAGTTTGAAACAAAATAGGATCCTTTGTCTTAACCAGCATGTAAGAAAAACCAACATAAGTGAGCTATGCATCCAGATATATATACATCAAAGTATAGCACATCGGCAGCCACTTCAAACCTGTAAACAACAAGTAATAAAATTAACAATTATACTGGTGGAGTTGAACTAAAACTCAGTTGAAGCTTTACAGTTCTCTGGCTAATTAACCATGGAGATTTCAATAGCAAAACTCGAAATTATTATAGGAAAAATCAACAAATAAGGATCAAATACGAAAACAACTATTATCATTGATGGCATACAAAACACATCCTAGTTATTATCACTTTAAAAAACTCACCACTAATGTGTCTCAGATCCACCATTGTTTTGATCAGTCAGTATCATTTTATTCATTTCATCACTGGCCACTTTCTTATAGTCTGCCAACTATTTTTTTGCTTCTGCAGCCTCTTTCCTTGATGGAGGTTTAACTAACCTAAATTAATAGGCTAATTTAACCCACTTGTAATAACCGCAAGTGCACAGTGTCTAACTAGTAGACAACGGCAAGTACGGGTCGATCCCACGAGGAAGGTGGATGCAATTGAATTTAATAATTTAATTAAACTAATTTGGAGGCAATGGGGTTACAACATTTTTAAAACTAAACTAAAAACAAATTAAAAATAAAATAAAATAAAATAAAAAGATAGGTTTTGTGGGCTTGGACTCACCAATGAGTTAGCAAAAATATTTAAATCTAAATTACTGAAATTAAAACGAGAAGCTTTAGGGATGAGAATCCCTTGCTTACACCGAATATGTGATCGTTAAAATCCAATTCAAATTATATCATGTTTCTATCAAACATTAACAAATTATTTCAAGCAAACACTCTCTTACCAAATATTAAGTGTCTTGTTAGGGCACACTTAATCAAAGTTTAAGCTTAATATTTTTAGCACATGCTTTGAATTGATAAAGGGTAATTCTAACTACCAAACATATCAAGTTTAATTTCTCGAACATGAAAGGTGAAAGCAATTTATCAAAAATTCAGAAATAAATTGTAACAATTAAGCACACAATTCAGTAAAATAAATCAAAATGAATTATGCAATCCCTTTGGTTTGACGCAAACTCGATGTTGTGGTACTCAGCAGATCAGCAGGTGGTTCGAACGCGAATCCTGAGAAAAAATGTTATCAAAACGCTATGTGGTGGTACTCAGCAGATTCGGGGGTGTGAATAGCCAAAAATAGAATTTTGACTCATTCTCCCGCCAGACGCACAGTCGCGCTCTGCGCTACTCCGCCTTCCTCTGTGCTCCTCGCGAGCGTCCTCGTCCTCCAAATGAATCTGGAACCTGCAAAAGAGAGAGAAGGTGAGGAAACAACAACGAGAGAGAGAGAGAGATGCGAAAAAAAACAAAAACTGAGAAATGTCGCGGCCCTGTTTCGGTTGTCGCGGTGGTGGTGCGCCGCGGACGAGCCGCTCTGTGCTGGTGGCCGTGAGAGATGGAGACAGGAAGGAGGTCGAGACGAAGAGAGGCCGAGATGGCGGCTCGCGACTGTCTGGCTCTGTGGCGAGGCGGAACAGAGTCGCGGTGATGATGGTGGCTGAATCTGTTCTGTTGCAAGGCGGTCTGTGGTGGCTCGCGAGGTGCTGTCTGGAGATGGTGGAGGTGATCGAATGATGGTGGTTGATGGATGATGGACAGGGAGAGGGACAGAGAGTGGTGGCAGAGTGAAAGTTTGACACGAGACAGGGTTGTCACGCCCCTGTTTCGTGGTGGTGGCGGTGGTGGCGGTGGTGGCGGTGGTGGCGGTGGTGGCGGTTGTGACGGTGGCGGAGCTCGGTGGTGGCGAGGTGGAGCGAGACAGGTGAGGACAGTGGAGGATGTGTGTCTGTGGATGGTGTTGTGTGATGAAAATCACAGTGAGGGGATACGATGAGAGATGGTATTGAGGGGTTGTGATGAAAATCACTTTGTGAGAAGAGGCTTTAATTTTCTGTATTTTCTTTTCCCTTTCTCTTCTCCCCTATCTCATTAATTTATCTTGTATTTATAGAGAATTAAGAAAGTGAATATGGACAAGTTAAGGGGAGGGTTCAATGAGTGATTTAAGGCAAAAACAAATCATAATCTTGGATAATTGAGGGAATATGCCTTTGGGTTTGCTTGGGATTGGCATTGAGTTTGGGTTTATGGGTTAGGTTTTGGGTTTAAGTTATGAGCTTGGTTTTGGGTTTAAGGGTTTGGATATGTGACCATCTGCTTTGTACCACCGCTAGAATCGACCACTTGTCATTCCTTAAATTGTCGCCTTAATACGATTTCATCGTTCACGCTCAAATTCCTACAAAGACATGAAAACGAAATAATTACTATAAAATATAATAATCGAAACACTAACATATATAAATTAAAGGATATATTATGTAATAATTATGTGAATATAACTTTAGTAACCATTTGATCGATGAGTACCGTAATCTGAGGCACGATTTCACTCCTTTAGACTTTGAGGAGTCTATGAAAGGTGTTAAACCAGAAATTCACTCTCCTAGACCTCCTCTTGTTTCATGGCGTGAAAAATTGTAAGTTTCCCTTTCCTATTTAGGGTTTCGTTGTGCATGTCGATTTAGGGGTAAGGTTTTTTTTTTTTATAATTTTGTTGATACATGAGTATTTAGGGTTTGATGATTTGGAATTAGGGTTGTATTGTGAGTAGGGATGGCAAGGGGATCGCGGATACCCGAATCTGCCTCGAGCCCGCACCGATTATCCATTAAAAAAATCATTCTTCTCCAATCTCTCTGGTTTTGAGAAATCCTAGGAGCTTAAATTGGAAAAAAAAATGAAAGGAAGAAGAAGATGGACACCATTCTGTCAAAACTCTTGCGTGCAGTCCATATTCACGCCAAAGTTTGATTTTTTTTTTTATGCAACAGTAGATCTCCCTCCCTTTTCTCAATGAAGCCATCTCTGCATAAACAGGAATTGAGGATGATTGCGAATGTAATGGCATCTGGTCTAACTGACCCATTTAAGAGCTTGGGAAATATATCAAGTGCTTCTTTACCCAAGCCATTCTCTACATAAGCACCCATCATGGCGTTCCATGATGTCAATGTTTTCAACCATTAAATTAAATACCAGCTCCGCCAATTTCAGTTCCTGACATGTTCATTATAAGTCAATCAAAGCAGTCTTCAAAACCAAATGAGGTAGATAATCTCTTCTACTCGCAAATCCTTAGATGGATTTCTTAGCCAATAAATCTCATAATTGGACACAAGCGAACACTAAATTCACCATTGTGACCTCATCAGGAGTCATATGATCAACCTCTTGCTTTTATTATTGAAACTGAGAGCGATCAAGCCCTCCCACACTCTAGATCCAAACATTAGACAGATCAGTAGTTCTAGTTTAGAGTTGATTGATCAATTGAATAAGCGAGCAGCGAGCCGGCTAATTCCTTGAATCTGTGATGGTCTTCCTCTTCAAAATCGATTTGAGGAAAAAGTCATTGGATCTGTGGCCACCTTCCTCTTTGGCCATCTTCCTCTTCAAGATCGTTTTGAATCTATGGTGATATTCCTCTTCAAGCTCGATTTGAGGAAGAAGATGCGATGGAGGCATGGAAGCGTGATGATCCTGGTGGAGGCATAGAGGTGTGTTGGAGACGAAGAGATGCGGTAGAGTGGCGTATGTGAATTTGTGATGAAGATATTTTTAGGATTTAGGGTTTGTATTGTTTTAAGGGTATTTTAGTAAATTATATCTATAAAAGGATATCCGCAGGGCGAATATGGCCAAATCCTTATCCTCCCGAATTTGTGATGGATACCATTTGGCTCCCCGAAATTCGTTTAGGCACATCCAAATTCGCCCCATTCAGGGCATGCAAGGCGGATATCCGTGAAAAATCCGCCTCACTGTCAACCCTATTTATGAGTAAATGCATCAACATTTTTACATTCAGAATTTCAGATCTTCATAGGCCATAGTAACAAAACATACCATAGTGATGATTGCTACCAAAATTGGTGGATAAGCAATTGGAAGCACACTTACATAGAACAATGAACATTACTTTTCACTTCAATTTATTTATTTTTAACACTGAGGTATGAATTCCTTGGGTTGTTTGTGCCACATGACTCTCAATATACCAAAAGAGTCCACGATAGAGGTCTGAATTTCTTGTTTGCTATCTAAAATGTATATTTGCATATAGGATAACATTATATCATGATTATACAATGACTACTACGACAATCTGAATGTCTAAATTCTCTAAACTTTGTAACTCTTTCGAGTGAAGAAATCACTCACATGATATAGTGAAATTCTTTTCTTTTTTTGAAACATGGTTGATGATGAAGAAGAAAATAACATGTTTGAGGGATAGAACAATAGTGCGTAATGAACTATCTGAATGCTAAATGTGATCTAAGTGTCATTGTTCTAGTTTACATGGTGTTTACTTAGTGCATGTGGTGAATGTATATATTTGTTTGCATGCGTTTGCTTAAGGGATTTGCAAGTAGGTGATGAATATCTTTCTCGTTTATGTATTACTATGGTTTAACTCAATATTATATTTAAATGATGGTATATTTGGAGATCAACTTTCAAATTGGAACATAAAGATACAATTTGGTGGGCGTTGGGGTGCAAGTGCTGAAATCCCTGGTTGGTGGAAGGTTGATGACTAAGTTTTTTGTAGTGATTGAAGAGATGGATGTGGATTACTTAAGTTGCGACATTTTGAACACGACGATTCTTGAAAATTTACCAAACCATACTACCAATTGCTAACCCTTGACAAACCACTAATTTTTCTGGAAAGAGGGATAAGGATGGATATAAAAAATGATGAAGATGTCTTGTACTTCTGGAAAATAGTTGAGATTGATGATAACGATACTATTAATGTATTTGTCAAGATCAAAGTGGTCATTCAAGTGGATGCCAACAATCTAACTGGGGCAATCATAGCAGACCTTGACCCTACTCCAACACCACCAGTTGTAAATGTTGCACCTGACCCTGTTTCACAACCCACACAACCAACTGGTTAGAAAATACATTCAAGGACCAAAAAGGTCAAATCTTCAAAAAAGAAAACACCAAGGAAGCATGTTTCAAAAAGGATGGATTTTCAAGACGGAGATGATAGTGAGGATGATGTTGCTAACATAGCAGCAGTGTTCTAAAAATCGGGGTAGAAAAACGCCCAGATTAATGGTTCGGCGGGTACTGGGCGGTCTAGGCGGCCTAGGCGGTCTGGGCTAGTTTTTTTTTTTTTTTTTTTAATAAGGCTGATTGTGTTTTTATTTTATTTTTCTTTCCACTTTTTTAGAAATAAACAATTTAATTGTTTTTTATTCAGTATATGTCTAAATATAGCAAATGATGATTACTTAATGGAATTCTCAAAGGATCTGCTGGTACCAATTTTAGTAATGTAGATTTCATCATACATGACTGAGGTTATTCATGCAATTTGAAGAAAAATAAAAGAGTAGGTTTGAATATTTGTCTATAAATTCAACTTTGTATAAAGTACCCGTCATAACCAACTTCAATCATTTGAGTTTTAATAAATTTTGTTCATGATTGTTAATTTTTCATGTTTTTAAATTTTGCATATGTATCTTGGCATTAAATTAGATGTAATTGATATTGTATTATGCTTAACTTTTGTAAATTATTAAAGTTAAAATACAAAACCTAAGACCACCTAGGTGCCTAAGCCCCTGGGCGCTAGGCACCTGCTCGCCGCCCACCCACCGCCTAGCACTTTTTAGAACACTGCATAGCAGCAAGGTGAAGAAAAGAGATATGAGAAGGGAGATGAGGAGAATAACAAAGAATAAAACAAGAAAAAAAATACATGATGACTTGACTGAAGAAGAGTTAGATGATGACTTACGAAAAGAAACACATTTTGGTGAAGGTGTGCATGGGGCAGCTGGTAAGGAAGCTGAGCAGCGGGCTCAAGTACCACAGGCCCAAGGCCAAGCTAGACAAGAGGTCCATAGTGAACAAGCACATACCCAAGCTGAACACAGCCCCAAGGTGATGAACCATAGTTTGCCCACCTTTATGACCTTCCAGTTGAAAAAGAGTACCATTCTAGTAACTCCACTGAAGAGGAGATGAATGCGCAAATGCCACATCCAACTGACTATGCAGTTTTGTGGCAGAGATTGAAGATGTATATGGTGATACAAGTGATGTAGATGAGGGCCCTGATCATGACGAATTGTCAATTTATGTTGGAAAAGAATGAGACAATGTGTATAATTGTAGGATTTTGGCTGAGGTGATATGCAACAGTTGGGAACAAGTTTATCATGAAATTTGTTCATAACGATTTTGACAAACTTCAAGCGAAGTACAAACTTGATAACTGTAATTTGAGGTATTTCATTTCTTTGAATAAAAACAAATACACCCTAAGCGTCAAAACTTATAGGAATATCACACGTGCATAAATATTGTCAATGGGAAGAACCCAATGGTGGATTCAAATTTTGTAGCTATAGAGTGTGAAAAACTTTATAAAACACACCACAATACTATGACAACTGATAATCTAAGGAAGCAGACTTGGAAATAGCAGACAGTGGATATCACATATCATGTAGGTTAGAGTGCAAGACAAAAGCTAATGCAGAAGGTGATTGGTAGTTATGAAGACAACTACAAATATGTTATTTCCCGTTGCTTGGAGGTGTAACATTGGTAGTATTGCCACTTGTTCAAGGAATGATAAGGATGAAAAATTCACTGGTTTGTGTGTAGCCTTCTCTACAAGCATTATGGGGATGGTTGCATGGATGTAGGCCCTTGGTGAGATTGGATGTTTGTTTTTTCTAAATACTAGATATGGTGGGTGTTGCTTGTCAATCACAACTTTGGATGGTAACATTGGACTGTTTCCATTGGCCATTTACATCTTCAGTCCGAATGTACCAAACATGACACTATTTCCTGAGCATAGTTCAGGCACACTTGAAGATACATACAGGGAAGTTGACATTTGTATCTGACCAACAAAAAAGGTTGATTGAGGTAGTTAAGCAGCTATTTACAGAATCAGATTACAAGTTTTGTTTTATACACATGTATAAGAACTTAAGAAGGTTGGGCATGGGAAAAGTTATTATAAAAGCTAGCTTGGAAGGCTGCAATGGCTTACAAGGAGATTGATATAACTACAATCTGAATCAGATTAAAGATGCAGATGAAAGTGTTTTGTGGTTGATGAACAAGGATGTAAACACTTGGTGCAGAACAAAGTTTGATATCAGAATTTGAGCACAATACCAATAACATCAGTGAAAGCTTCAACAACTAGATCTTGAAGTTGAGAGATAAGTCCATATGCACGTTCATTGAAAATTATCACATGCTTTTGATAAGGCTCATTTGTCATAGATGGCAAATGAGTAGTCAGTGGGTATTTTTTGGGGGGAGGGAGGGTAGTACCCAGGGTATAAAACTTGATTGACAGGTATAAGGAGATGATGAGGAGTTTACTATCCACGGTTCAGATGATGAGTTTGTCACAATTGAGAAATCAAATGGAAATAGGTGGAGGGTAAAAACATTTGCAAGATATTGTGATGACAGACAGTGGAAACTCACAAAGACCAATATGGGCAAAGTAAGTAACATAGGAGATATTAAACTTTACATCCTGTTTGATCACAAATACTTCTTATTTGAAATGTGTATGTTGCAGGTATTGCAAGGCATATGCAAGAGGCATCATCAGTATCCCAAACACGAGATAGTGACCTAAAGTAAGTACATTTAATGTTGATGAGTTACTTCTGAGCATTGAATGTGATGAATGACACCATACCCATGTTATTCTGGTAGTTTTCATCTTGCAAACACCATAATTGGTGTTACCACCTATAGTGAAGAGATCACTAGGGAGTACTCAGAGAGGATTGAATGAGAATGAATAAGCTCATACTTAGAGAGATGCAAAATTTTGCAGGAAAAGTGAGACCGAGGGAAATGATGTGAGTACATGAAAGAATCCTCTCAAGGAACAAACTGAAGGTGCACAAAAAAAATGAAGTTCCAAAAGTAATAAGGGCCAAGAACAATAGGCCAAAATTTTGACATGTAGTTGAACCATTTTTTTTGGATTTTTTGTGGTTTGTTAATGGCTTGACAAAATTGTTTGATGGAAATTTTGTGTCACATATAAAATGAATGGTTATTTTTATACGACAAGATGTTTTTGTTGAATATGATGTAGCTTTGGCATAGGTGCATTTGAATGTTGGTTGCATTTGCATGTTGTGGCTTTGACATAGGTGGATTTGTGTTTGTCAGTGTGCATTTGCATTTTGTTGCGTTTAAGCTGGATTGGAAGACTTGCATATGTAGTTGTTAGTGTGCATTCACATTCACATTTGTTGTTGTCAGTTTGCATTTGCGCAGTTGTCAGTACATTCATTTGATTGAATTAGATTTCACAGACTTGCAATTTTTATAATAAATTTATAGACTTGCCAACAAGACCGAGTTTATCATAATGTTCATATGGGTCTGTTTTTACAAAAAAATAACTAGTATCAATATTAACCCCTAAAACAAATTTATGGCAGTAACTTAATTCCTTATAATAAAATTAAATATAAGAATGTCGCTTGGTTTAGGACAAAGTTCAGAGCAGATGACCATGGGTTGAAGATGACCTGCAACTCTTTCAACATGGACTTAAACCTGCAACTTCTCAACTCTTGGCTACTCTAAACATCTCTGCTTTGTGAATTTTCATGGAATCACCATTTGGTAATTAATAGAGAGGAATCCAAGTGAGTATTATCCTCCCTCTCAACGTACCATGACTACTACTTTCAGTCCGTCGTTCGATTAAAATGTACACAGTCAGAAGCTACCATGTGGATGATCATAACTGTTGGGAAATGTTCAATCATGGTCGTTTGATCGTGTAGGGGTATTTTAGGCATCAAAATTTTGCCATTTAAAAACAGAGCGAGCAGTAACAGTCAACATATGTCAACCGCTAGTCCAAGGGGCATCTGCAATATGATATATAATAAAAGACTTTAATTAGCTATTTTATTTTGGGGTTTGGTACATTCATCCAATTTGATAGATTTTATTGATTTTGCAAAAAAAAAAAAAAAAAAAAAAAAAGAAGGTTATTTTGAATTTAGCCCTTCTTGTGCAATTCTATTTGGTCTCCATTTTAAACTCTAATTCAGTCCGACCCCAAGAACTGGATGGAATAGTGAAGTTAGACACGTTGCCTTCCTTTGACTTGATCCAAGACCGAAACACCCTCACCCCAACTTCACCCCTAACGGTCAGTTACGTTGAACGACTTCTCCACCACGTCACAATTTTCCCTTGAAATCAAATGACTACATTTCAAAATAGCCATTTTATATTATTCTCTTTTATATTCTTGACCAAATCCAAGCTGGAGAAACAAAGTCGAAATACAATAGTTGTCTCTCCATGATGGGTGGTGGAACGAAAGGGACTTGCTTCAACCATATTTTCACAAAAGGTAATCACTCATCTTTTTCCTGCTTCAACCATTACTGATGTTTTGTTGAAGAAGATGAGTAACAAATTTCCATTTATGTAGAAACCTGGGGGAGGGGGGGAACTAATTATTTGGCCTTTATTAGATCCTTAATCTAAGTACATAGGTTTGGACACCCACAAAAAAAAAAAAAAAAAATAATAATAATAATTTCAACCAACCCCACAAGGAACAATGCCTTGAATCAAATCAAATTGGTTTTCGGATATCATTTCTTGATCCATTCAAAGTAAAAAAAAACCATAAATCCATTCGTCAATTGGGGGAGGCAAAGGTGGTAAAATTTTTGGATTGGAGATTTTTTTACCAAAATACGTTTTCATTATTTTTGACGGTGTTCAGGTTGGTGGTGGTGGTAATGATGGTGATGTTGTGGAATGAAGGAGTGATGGTGGCCTGGGTTTAGTTGTATGATTGGATAAGAAGACAAATTTTATTTTTTTCATTCGTTACTATTAATTTTGCATCGAAATACATTTTTATCTCGACCTTTTTTTGTCCATTAAGTTCTCATTGTTCTTTTTATTTTTTAATTTGAGCTTTTGATTTTATCAAGAGAAATTTTGTCATCCTAAAAATATTTGACAGTTACCTGGATTGACAATGATATTTTGGACCTCTGACTCAAATAGTTTTTAAAACAGATCTCAAAATCAAATACAGTAAACTAATGAACCCCAAAATAACCTTTTTTTTGTGGAAAATTTTCTTTGAAATCAAACACACCCTTTTGTGCCTAAAAGAGTAATGCACTTGCAAGATACATTATTGTCGGCTCACATCGTCGTATGTATGTTTCTTTGAGAGCTTATGCAAGAGTACTTTCTTGTCGTGTTCTCGTTGCCCCTTAAACCTAATATATATATCCATATCTTGACGTAAAATTATCAATAATTCCAAATCTTACATTTCATAAAAATAATTTCATGCACTAACTAGCCCAAAATTATGTTCGCCAAATTAAATCAAATTAAAAAAATTCCTAAATCTTTTAATTTTTTTCATAATTCCATGTACCAAAATTAGTAAGTGTTTAATCAAATTAACACAAACAAGTAAAGTAAATAAAAAAAAACAAAAAGCGACCATCCACCTTCCTCTTTTTTCTTTTCTTGTGGGAAGGGTTTAGAATCAACCCGAAAATTTTACAAAACCAAATCGAAACCCTTTCTTCTTCGTCTCTCTCATTTTCTCTCTTTCTCACACTGTAAGCTCACAGAGCACAAATTGTTCTTCGCTTGGGCATCAAGATGGATGTTATCAAGACTCAGCAGATCTCATCGCGGCCGATCGAGAAGGTCATAGTTCACCCTCTCGTGCTCCTCAGCATCGTCGACAACTACAACAGAGTTGCGAGAGACACTCGAAAACGCGTCGTCGGTGTGCTACTCGGAAGCTCCTTCAAGGGAACTGTTGATGTCACCAATAGTTATGCAGGTTAGTTCGTCTTCTTCAATTTCTTTCAAAATTTTCCATAATTTGTGAATAGATCTGAATGATTTGAGTCTCTACTCGTTCTTGGTTTTCTAGGGCATAATAAGGCACTAAATTCGTTCTAGTTTTTAAGGAAAAATTTTGTTTAGGACGCAATTAGATACAAAACGAAGTATAAGAAGTTGACTTGGTGTGCCCTAGTAGATTGGGTGAATTGAAATTTGAACAAGAAAATTGGGGTTCAGTGTTTTGAGTTGCGTTGAAGAAGAGATTACATCTGTTTGTAAGTGAGGCATTTTAATTGGAATCTTTTGCCAATTTTCAGTAAAGGTATTAGTCTGTTATGTTGTGTTACAATTCATGTTTAACGACTTTGAAAACAGAAAATATACAACTTCTTGACAGGAGACGTTATCATTTGTCTTGCTTTTTAATATGAAGCACACGATTCTTTGTTATATAAGAATTCTAATTGAGAAATTTTCACCACACATTAATCTTTTATCCGCAAAAAGAAAGAAAACAAAAGAGGGCCCTCAACATCGATATGAAAGACCGTGTGGTTTGGTTCAAGATTGAAATTTAACCCCTCGTGGGATGGAAGGCACAAGGTGTGAACACCGTGTACCTTATGCAGTTAAAATGGATAACGAACCCATTACGATCCAGGAGTGTTATAAGTTATAACGTGATATAACGGTATATAATGAAATATTTTTTATATCCTCACTAAGTAAACTATGTTCATAACATTAAATTCAAAACATCAAAACATTAATAAAAAAACAGTTTCCCTTCGTATGAGAGTGAGATTGCAATAGAGAGTGAAATCACAATAAAGAGTGTGATTGACTCATCGTCTTCTTCCCTAATTCTTCTTCTTCCTTTCTCGTTCTTTATCGATCGGCAAAGTCTTATTCTCTGTTGATCGATTACGGCGAGCTCTGGCCCTTATTTCCTCTGAGTCTAGGGTTATGGTTTAATCAAGAATGAAATGGGTGAATTTTATTTAATGTATTAGAACAAAACGTTAAAACAATGTTATTGAAAAAAAATTATTTCAATAACGGTCATATAACGATCGCTATATTGGAGG
The DNA here is from genome assembly GCA_963556465.1 of Berberis vulgaris. Lineage (NCBI taxonomy): Eukaryota > Viridiplantae > Streptophyta > Magnoliopsida > Ranunculales > Berberidaceae > Berberis > Berberis vulgaris. Next base: position 5,207,123 of record OY747135.1, read on the forward strand.
CATGATACCGAAACGTGATAATGTCAAAACCTAACGGCTCACCCCCATTAAACATTATATCGGAGTTATATCGGCGTTATAATGTCGTTTTAACTGCATAGGTGTACCATAGCATTGAGGCTCATGGAAATCAGCTTGGGTGGATTAATGCAACTTTCTTATTACTTTCATGGAAATCAGCTCATGGAAATCAGCTCATGGAAACTGCATAGGCCACTTTCTTATTACTTTCATAGTGGTTAATGCAACTTGGGATATGGTGATTACATGAAAGGTGGAGGCTAGGCTCTGGCACCAAACAAGTCATCCAAAATGACAGTTTGGTGGAGACATTGGCACACTATGTGATAATTGGAACAAACATGAAAGTGACTTACGGTTGATGATGCGCAAGGCGCAAGCAGACCAAATGTCTCTCTAACAAGATCATACTCTCTTCTATACATCATGACAAAATGAGTATATTTTTGTAGGTGTTGTAGTAGTTGAGATAAATAAAGGTGAGCGATCTTAAGATTGGATTTTAGGACACACATTTAGAGTTAGAAAATAAATTTCAATAGGTAGTTAACACCTTGAGTCATTGCTTTATTCTTTGTTAATGTTGTAGCAGTTGAGGTATAAATGGGTGGGTGCTTACTGTTAGAGGGTGGGCATCCGATCCTGCGATTCCGATCATGTTCCGTCCCGATCCCAATCTAGAGTTGGATAAAATCGGGATGGAGATTTTCAATCCTGCCAATCCCGTCCCGATTTATTTATTTAATATTTATTATTTATTATTATTAATTTTAATCAAACTGCTCTTATAATGGAAAGTTTAGGATGTGTTGAAATTAAATATAAACATCTACTATTTAAAAATTACTTGCTTGATTTGGTACTCTTTGATTAGATATGACAATTATTCTTGTAAAATAAATGCAAATGATGGTTTGAGTTAGTTTTGCACTATGAGTTATGTAGTTGGAGATTTGGTAAATGAACAATATTTTTCATTTTTGAATTTATATTAAAACAACTTAAGAACATTGCTCCTAATTATATCTGATATTTTAACTCTTTATATTTATGTAAAAATGATCTATGGAGGACTCCTTTCATCTACCATCATTCACTTGACAAACTTAATTCCATTATAAGGTAACCCTCGACGAATTTTATATAACATTTAATATTATTAAGATAAAAATTATATGTACATAAATTTGACATTATTGGTGTGTAAGCAATGTGAGATGAATTTTTTTTGTTATTTTTTATTAGAGAACTATTTAATACATGTTTATCCCGTCACGAACCCCTTTGGGATGGGACGAGGTCGGGATGAGGGCTATCCGTCTCGATCCCGAACGAACGAGATGAGACAAGGATGAGATCCATCCCGTCCCATCTCGCCTCATGCCCACCCCTACTTATTATTAAGGAAGTTTGAAAGTGTCTGGGTGAGGGTGATGAAATTTAGGACTTTGTGCCATAATCTCAGATTTCATGTTGGATATTTGTTTTGGATTTTCAAGTCATGGACTGACTTCATTAGGAGCATCTCCAATGGATAGCTTAACCCTGAGCTCAAAAAGTTGGACCAATTTGAGGTTGAGGGTGAGTGTACCTAAATGGGTCATTCAACAAAATCTCAAAAAATGAATCAAAGTAAATGTTTTTGGGTATTTATACTATTCGAGTAGTCTTTTGAGCTAGACATGCAAAACAATTCTACGTGCGCAAAATTCTTTTGATTGTCTTGCCCTGCCCATACCTTTTTTCTGCCAATGTTTAGGCTGAAAGCTCAAACCCGTTGAGCTTTGGCCTTTCCATTGGAGCATAAAAAATCACTCTCAAAGCTCAAAAAATTGTCATATTTGGCTTTTGAGCTTGCCAAGCTTGCCCATTAGATGCTCTATTCTTTTTTTTTACTCTTTCATTGTGAGCTAAGATTGCAATATTTGGTAGCTGCAAGTTTGCACCTTGTCATCTCTATCTATTCCTTGTTTTACTAAAAATTGACCTAAAACTATAGCATTATTAGTTTATTACTGAACTTTGAATTATTAAATTGCCAGTGCCTTTCGAGGAAGATGACAAGGATCCAAGTATATGGTTTCTTGATCACAACTACCATGAAGCAATGTTTTCCATGTTCAAGAGAATCAACGGTAATAATTTTTTTTTTATTGATTTCACCAATATTAAGTTCCTTTCTGATGCATTTTTGGTCATTTATCTGTTTATCTTCCTTTGTGTATGAACAAATTGATTTAATATCCATTTCAGCTAAGGAGCATGTCGTGGGTTGGTACAGCACAGGTCCAAAGCTCCGGGAAAATGACCTGGATGTCCACGGGTTATTCAATGAGTAAGATGACATATTTTTCTTGTTAGGCTGCAAATTGTTGGAGTTGTTACAGTCTGTTTTTTTTTTTTTTAAATGTCTAATTAGAAGTGTTAATGTGTTTTTTCCCCTGATTAATTTCATATTTCCCCATGCATTTTCTTTGTCAGATTTTTACTTTATATCCTCCCACATGTTTTTGTCCTATTTCTGATATTTGGCTATCTTTACTTTCTTATTATTAATAAAATCCTTGTTTTGCTTGATCCAAAAACAAAAACAAACAATATGTTTTTTGTTAGTCGAAAAACTGATTCCTTGATAGTCCTCTCTTTTTCTCTGAAGGAATAGGAGACATAGCATGATTGAGCAGATTGTCTGGTTGATGTTCTTGATCATTTTCTCAAGTTTACGGGTTAGAGACAATTCTCAATAAAATACATCTCACTCACCAAAATGACAAACTTCACTCAGCTAGTCGGTCTCAGATAACTTGTGAAGAATCCCGTGAAATATAACTTGTGAAATTCAGGGATCTATATCTTTTGCATAACTGCTGTTTGCTGTTTAGAAGTGTCATTGTGTCCCGTAGCTTGACTTATTTTCCATTTTCCCCCTGTCCTTGCTAAGGATAGACCTGTTATTTAATTGAATGTGGATGCATGTGTAACAAGCTTAAGGTCATGTGAATTGATTGTTAAACTCTTTTTGTGTGTTATGTTAATGAATCATGATAATGCAGTTATGTTCCAAATCCTGTCTTGGTTATCATTGATGTCCAGCCGAAAGAGCTAGGGATTCCAACCAAAGCTTACTATGCTGTGGAAGAAGTCAAAGAGGTAAGAAAAATATTAGATACAGAAATTATAATTTCTCTATGTAGGTACAGTTTTTTGTTTTCTTTAGCGAGTTTGGTATGTTTGATATCATATTGATATTGAGGACATCACGTGTATCATGATTCATTAACATAACTGCAACGGTTAATCACGTGTATCATGATTCATTAACATAAATTTTCTTTAGCGAGTTTTTTGTTTTTGATAATGCAGTTATTTCCTCTATGCTAACATTAACTGTTGCAAGGAAAAAAAATTGGCATCACGTGTATCTCTGTGCATGCTAACACTAAATTTTTTTTTATGTTTATAGAATGCTACTCAGAAAAGTCAAAAAGTTTTCGTACACATTCCTTCTGAAATTGCCGCCCATGAAGTTGAAGAAATTGGTAACTTCCAATTTGTCTCCTTTTATGTGGAGTTTGCTGAAATTTGAGTTACTTGGACTTTATTATCTTTGGTTGATTCCTTAAATATTTTTCCATATCATGCTTCAATAGGAGTGGAACACTTGCTCAGAGATGTGAAGGATACAACTATTAGCACTCTTGCGACAGAAGTATTGTATTTTAATATGATTGATTTTCATTTGGTGTTTATTTTGTATGCTTATGCAGTTATGCTTAAGGCACCTCCTTTCCTTCTGAGAAAAGAAGAAATTTGTAATTTGTGGCTAGTCAGTATATCTAAATGAAACTATTTTATATTGTATAGGTTACTGGGAAACTTGCCGCTTTGAAAGGGCTGGATGCAAGACTGCGAGAGATACGTGGTTACCTTGACCTTGTAATTGATGGAAAGCTCCCTCTGAATCACGAGATTCTGTACCATTTACAGGTTTCTCTCCAACCCACAACAATATTTCTTTTGCTTCTTTCATTTTGTATTCTTCCGTAAAACACCCAAGTTGGTGTGTGTATAGGAGGGGCTTCAGATCTATGTTGGTACATATGAGTCCTAGAGGATAATTCGGCAATTTGAATTTTGACCATTTAATAAATTATTTCTTTTGAAATTATATGGGTTTGTCCTGAACCTATTTTTTCCTGAAGAATCCTAAATGAAAATCAACGAGACTATAGGATAGGGTGTGATTACCTATAAAATAAGTAAATAAGTAAAATGGTTAAAGGTAACTAAGCCAACATGGTCTCGCTTGTTCTCCAAAAAAAACCATTGTCTATCTTGAGAAGGAGACATGTTCAAGATGCATTCTAGCTCATCTTTATCAAGGTTTTGATACGATGACAACGAAGAAGAGAGAAAGAAGTTGGCCAAAATAGAGAAAATGGTATTGGTGTAGATCAGGACTTTCGTCTATTTAATGGCTATGTAGGATATCATTTATAGAAAAACTTAATGTGAGTTGCTTAATGTCCCGTACCTCTGAATTCATGGCGAATTGTTAAAATTCCTCAATTTTTAATTTTGGTCATGAAAGCCACTTCGATGTCAATTCCTTGAAGATGACTACGAATGCTCGATGAATTTTTAATAGATGGAATATAAGTGTTTAGTCATTAGTGTTATGTATCAAAGGAAAATGAGCCTCGTAGGAGTAGCGTGTCAAGATAATCATTTGATTTATACTTAATTAAAGCTAGAGCCTAGAGCACAACTCTTCAAATTTACTTCAAAAAATCGGTAGACCAAACTAACCTCTATGAGCAAGGAACTAAGAAGGGAGTGTCCTTGTATCACCCACTTCTGGAATTTCTGGCGAATCTCATTCAATCTCTTCACTGTCTTATGGTTGATTTGACTTGAGAGTAGAATGTGTTTTTAGGGACTTGAGCGTATTGTAATTGAGATGTGACATCTGTCAAAAGCTAAATCTTTCTCTTTGAGATGTGACATACGAACCATGTCACCACGCCAGTGGCATATGATAGATCAGTATGATTTTTTATTCATACTGACACCCCTTCTCTTTTCAGTGTCAAAAATGGTTTGCAAAAAGGGTGTCACTAGCTCAATAAACCTCAAATCAATATTATTTGATTAAAACATAAAGTGTTTAGTATATCAAATGGTGCCACTAACGTTGCCCAGGATCAAATGAATGTGTCTCATGTTTAGAGTTGATCTTGACATAAGTCTTGATTCCCTTAAATGATGATGTGTTGGTTCAGTTATTTTGCTAATGGATATTCACATGCAAGGTTTTGGCTCAATTCCTACTTTTCAAATGAGGGTATACTAATATAGTAACCCGTGTAATCTAGAGTGGCTATCTTTCAGCTATAGCAATCAAGTTTCATACATGTTGTTCATCTTGGTCATACTCTCTGATTTTAGCTTTTAAATTTGAATCTGTATGTTCCACCGCTAGTCAATGATTTCTCTCCCATTTTTTGTTTTTGATTAGTTTTATCTGGATTGGAATTCCGCACTTCAACACTTGGATTTTTTAGGCCGTGTTCTTAATAAACTCACCTTTTTGTTGCCAGGATGTGTTCAATCTACTTCCTAACCTCAACGTGTCCGAACTAATCAAGGCTTTTGCAGGTAAGAAATGTGAAATAAGCTTCTTACATCCTTCAAAGATTTCCAAATTGTATTCAGTTGTCACTTCAATTCCAGTATTTGGGTTTAATTTCACGTTATCTTGTACAGTGAAAACAAATGATATGATGTTGGTGATCTATCTCTCCTCACTGATCCGGAGTGTCATTGCCCTCCACAATCTGATCAACAACAAGGTCAGTTGTTACTATCATTATTTTTTAACAGAATAAAGTATGTATTTTATGCATAACTTTTGGTGCTTAATGTGATTATCAAATTTTGGGATTTTATACAGATGCTCAACAAAGAACATGAGAAAGCTGAAGATGCTAAACCAGCAGCCATACCAGCTGCAGCTGGAAGCTAAATAGAAGGGTTGAAAGAATTGGTTTTCTGCTGTTTGGAAGCTTTGAACTTTTGGGGACAAATGAAGCCAAATGCTGGAGTATGTCTGTGGGCTCAGTCTTGAGAATTTTGTATTCTAGGAGTGTGACTGAAACAGCAGCAGGCTTTCAACCTCTGAAGTCTGCCTTCCCCTTTAATTTTTCTTTAGACGATTTATAACAGCATTGTTTAGTTAAAAGCTCGAGCAGTACATGATTAAGAATACCATTTGTTAAAGCATAGATGACACACACATCCATAGTGCCTAGGATCTGCGACTTATTGATTTCATGCATATTCTTTCTTGTTTTGTTGTACGTTGTGAGTTTGGTCGCTTCTCATATATTGCTATTTACAATAAGCTAGGTTTTATTTGGTTGAGTTTAGCCCAGTGGCAGCTGCCTTCTTAAGTCAGGTGTAAATGTATGTTAACCAATTAACACAAAGGGAAAACAATGTCATATGTACATTGCGGGGTTTGGGATGGTCAATTTGTAATTTTGTATAGTATTTGGAGATATGGTTCAATATACCTCGGTGAAATGGATCCTATTTTATAACGCTATAAGCTATCAGGGTCTGGATCCAGCCCTGTCTTGGTCCATGTCTTTCCCGAGTTTCGCCTGCCGACCCATAAGCTCAAGAGGGCTGGACAGGTTAGTGTTTTCATTGTCCTACAAGTTAAGAATTCTCTGTTTATTTCCCAAGGTGGGCTTTCTCAGCTCAGTACTCCTAACTTAGGTTTCGTTTCGTTAGTCATTTTCCATGGGAAATGAAGTCCATTTTCCTCATTTTGTATATTTTCTCTGTTTGGTTATCAATTTACTGATAGAAAATTAATTATTTATAAAATTATTTTCTCACTATTCATGGGAATTCAAGTTTGAAGGAGGTCTCAGAATTGAAATCATGAAAACAGTTTCAATTTTCATGTATGTTAAATAGTCCCTTAATTCTTGAGCAAATGTTCTTATCTTTAAGCATTTTCCGTACCTGTCAATGGATTGGATTTGGATTTGGATTCTAGCGTCGTAAAAATTACACTGCAAAAGTTGGATTTTAATCCATAGTCTAATATGATCAAGTCTAATTAAAGCCTTTTTTTTTCTCTCGCTCGCTGCTAGCTCAATCGATCAATCTGTGAGGGGCTGTGGAGTGCTGAATGGGTTTGTATTCAATTATTATATCTGGCTTGATTGTATTGGAGTTGGTAATCCTTAGCTAAAGGTGTGATGGTTTAGTGGTTGCGGAGGTGAGAGGAGTTTAAGGGATAAAAAAAAAAAATTTTAAAAAAATTCACAACTACAAGATGGCAATCATGCTACTAGGCCGCATCAGCAGGCAATGATGTCCAGTCTTGGCAAAGGATGATAGATGAGCAGAAGCAGTTTGTTGCTTTGAACTCCTGAATGCCTCATACACAAACATGCATCTTGCCAATGGTGTTATGGCCTAGTGGTTAGGGCTATATGGATTTGTCTCCCACGTTCTAGCTTCGAATCCCACTTACGGCATGGTTACTTTCTAATGGGTGTTGACCTCTAGATCGCCCAGTTGATAAGTTATGAGATCCTTAAAAACCCAGCTCACCTTTCAAAAAAAACATGCATATTCACGATCAATGTCCATGCTCTCTCCAAATTATGGGGTACGTACTGTAGGTGTTATTTAAAGTCTTAAAAAACCCTTAATTTTTCTTAAGACTTGGTAAATAGGACTGGTAGCAATAATATATATTCTATTTCACGAAAAAATAAAATAAATAAAGAGATATTTTAACTTTGGGGTTCATTTGGATTACAAAAAAACATAAAAATTTACTTTGGGTCACTAATTAGGGTATGTTTGTTTAAGCATTTTCCGTGGTACCAATAAACCTAATTTCGTTGTTTGGGTTCCTTTCGACATTTGGAACTTGGCGTCAGACCAAAACCCCAAACCTGCCTTGGTTGCTTCTTTTTCCGAATAAAACCTTTGCTGAAGGGGTGAAGGTGAAGAAGGCCGATTGTCTTCAATCTCATAACGTTTATCATCTTCAAGACTCCAACTTCAGGTACACACACTCTCTCTCTATCTTTCTACCCCATCAGCGAGTTTATGCGACTTCGAAAGGTTCATTCTTGGATTTGGTCTTGTGTTTTAGTTGGATCCCAAACCATTTAAAGCCTTGGGCGGGGTTCAAACTCTGGACTCTGTGAAATTTTTAGAGTCAAGCTTCATAGAATTTATTTCAATTCCATGTCAGTTGCTACGACTCTATGCAACAATACTTCTCAAAGGAAGAAAGTTTCTTCTTTATTGCCTCTGATTTTGAGACTGTGTGAGTCTGTGACCACCATTCTATATTACCGTCTCTCTCTCTCTCTCTAGGGTTTAAGTTTTGTAAAGATAACATATTTTGGTGACTGTCAAATGGTCAAATGAGTTCTACTAAAATATTCAATTGATTATCTGTAGAGAACTATAATTTTCAGAGGCATTATTGCTACAATTCATACAGGATTCTTGTAGTGAAACATGGGAAGAGCTTCTAGAGATAAGAGGGTGAGCTTCACTATTTCATCTTCATAATCATTATTATTTGTTTTTATTATTTGCATGTTGTCTAGTTTGACAATTTGATTTTTTTAAAGGATATATATTATCGCAAAGCAAAGGAAGAAGGTTGGCGTGCTCGAAGTGCCTTTAAACTCCTTCAAATTGATGAGGAATTCAACTTGTTTGAAGGTATTTTTGGACTTTTCAATTTTCAGCCATGATAATTATGGTGGGTGACTTCAATCCCATGGTTGTAGAAGAACGCACATTTGATATAAATGTTGCATAAATTTTGAATTTTTTGAGTTATTAACATTACATAGTTGCAATAACTATAAAGATGCAAAATTGCAGGTTGAAGGGCAGAACTTTTTGTTGAATCTCAATTGTTCATAGGGAAAAGGGCCTGGTGAATTTTAAAACAGCGTGTTTTTTTTTCTAATATGGGAAGCGCATTGAAATTAATATCAACAATTTGAATGAGTAAAATCTGAGTTCTGGATAATGAATGTCGTACATGGAATGACATTATAGGAGATGATGTTGAGGAAATGAGGATGAGGGCTGCGACGGTGAGCTATTGGGTTTCATGTGCTAAGTATAGAGGTGTTGGGGGAAGTGTAATTGCAGATGCAGTGTGATTTGTTTCTGGGTGGAGGGAGCTCTTTGTGTTTTAAGGCATTTTCTACTCTTCTTTTTTTTTTTTTCATTTTCTTTTGGAATGTCATTGTAAACCTAGTCATTTTTTAATGTAAAAGAAATAAAAAATATTATGAACACAATAGCATTGTCGCATTAATTAGAGAAACTTGCCCATAAGCAACTGAACTTGGTGATGTTGTAATGCGTTATTTCAGAAATTGTTCGTCGTTCAATCTAAGTCTGTTTTGTCAAAGTTGGGTATAAAGTTGTTGGCACAGATTCTAATGAAATCGGAGGTTTCATGTATTTTAATTTTGGTTTTTTTTATGTGCAGATGTGAAGCGTGCAGTAGATCTTTGTGCAGCACCTGGGAGCTGGAGTCAGGTATCTTTTAGCAAGAAATATGTTGTTTAGGTCAAGAAATATGGATCAATAAAGTTTTGGCTATGTTGTTTGAATGATTTCAAGTTAGACATTCACGTCGATTATGAATTTAAGTGTTATTAAACTTTTTAAAGACGGACCTTCATTTGCTATTTGGAGCTATCATTGGACCACTGTGGCACTGCCATGAGAACTTTAATTGCAGCAATTTAGTTGCATCTAATGTTATTAGCTCATAGGATTTTGATTATGTTTGCCATGAAAGTTTCCGTATGTTAGAATAGACACTGTGGCTGTGCTTGGTTGATGAAAAATCCATGTGTATGATAGGATCTGAAAAGGAAAGAAGAACTCAGAAGTTGTTTATTGATGAATGATGGTTTTCTTTACAAAGAATTATACAAAACAAGCTTTTGAGAGGCTTGAACTCTCCTTATGAGCAAAGCTCTGTGAACAAGAAAGAATTTTATCCGCCCCTCCCTTCTACTTCCCTGTTCTTATTTATAGAGGTACCCCCTTATTGCCAGCTCACATTCCTTACAAACCTAGCAACTTGCATTCCTAACAAACATAGCAATTTGCTTATTACATCAACTAGTTTCCCTTCTATCTGACTTATACTTCCTTCTTGAATATGTAAATCTGATAGGAGGCCTATTAGTGTATTGCAAAACCTTTAAACACTAGATGGTTAGTTTTTTATGCAGATTCACAGCATTAGTAGTGGAGAGAACATTCTGTAAACCAAAAACATTAAATAATCTTTGCAAGTATTCGTCATCTTGCTGTATCTGTAGTAGGGTTGTTTGTTAAATCCCGAGATACAACAACCCTCAGACCAATATAATTCTGAGTAATTCATCTTGCACTTTTTTGGTGCACCAAGCAGATCTATTTGCTATTCAGGAAGAAATAAAAAAATGGCCTTCAGCTTGAATTTAGTGATTTTGGGATCTTCATTTAAGGATGTCTTTCATTGACTATTAATTCGTATTGTCTGCAGGTGCTTAGCAGAAAATTATATTTACCTGCCAAGCTTTCACCAGAACGAAGGTTGCGTCCCGTTTTATTATCAAGTTTCTGTTTCTTTCAAAATGATATCCACCAAGGAACTGATATATCAACTTTCTTCAATTGTGCTTTTATTTATGTTGTACAACTACAACATCAACTTGATGGATTTTATCATGTGACTTTCCCTTTCATATCAATGTTGTTGTTACACCTCTATTAAAATGTTGGTGTGGCTTAATATCGTCTAGCCCACTTATATTGTTTTCTAACATATTGGAGATTTTTCTATTATTTATCCTGAATTCCCTTTAACAATTAGCAGTATTGGTTGGGCTGCAAGCACAAATGCTTTTATGTTCATTCAGTACCTTATGTGTTACTTTTGCTTTGGATTTCAGAGATGGTGATCTTCCTCTCATTGTCGCCATTGATTTGCAGCCCATGGCTCCCATTGAAGGCGTTATTCAAGTGCAGGGTGATATTACAAATGCTCGGACTGCTGAAGTGGTAATGTGAAATGCTCATGTACTTCTCACTTTTCTTGCAGTAAACTATGCACTCATAATATGTTTATGGGTTGATGTTATGTCTGGAATCAGTTCTGTGATATCTATTCTTAAATACAAAAAGGCTGGCTAACATAATGTAGGGAACTCACAGGCTTCTGCTGGAAGTTCACAAAATAGGTTCATGTTTTTTTTGTTTTTGTTTTTGTTTTTGTTTTTGTTTTTGTTTTTATTTTTGTTTTTCTTTTTCTTTTTCTTTTTGTTTTTGTTTTTGTTTTTGTTTTTGTTTTTGTTTTTGTTTTTGTTTTTGTTTTTGTTTTTGTTTTTGTTTTTGTTTTTGTTTTTGTTTTTTTCCAATCAATGGACTCCATTTCATAACTTATATAATATAGAAAAGTTGAAGCTTCTGATGAGTTCACATGAGATTTGTATTGATCATAGCCACTTCATAAAAAATTATTTATTTGTCAAGCTTCTTGTTGTCTAACTTCAACCCACAGATTCATTTATTTTGTTTCATGTGTTAAATCTGTTGTAACTACTGTTGGCTGCTATCCAAAATAATTGAGAATGACATATAGAAAGCTTGCTTTGTAGATAAACTACTTTTTCTGTTCCTTATGACTTTCCAGTGCTAACATTAAGAAATAAATATTTTTCCCTGGATGGTTAGATGTATGATCATGGTACTGAATCTCTTATCAGGTCATCAAGCATTTTGACGGGTGTAAAGCTGATCTGGTTGTCTGTGATGGTGCTCCAGATGGTTCGAAGAAATTTGATTTGGATGTTATCTTCTCAGCCAATTTCAACTATATATTATATAGCTTGTGAGTTCACTTTGTTATCTTTCTGGCTGCAGTTACTGGACTACATGATATGGATGAATTCGTTCAGTCGCAACTTATACTGGCAGTAAGTTTAGAGTTTCTGCTATACTTGGTCTAGTTACTTTCCATCAACTGATTCTTCCACAGATTGGGTTTTGCTGTTATAAATTTTGACAAAGTTGATACATAGGGAATACCTTGATAGTGCCATTGGATGTTTGTGACTTTTGTCTCCTTCATATTTTATTGTTCTGCATTTACCTATTATAAATAAAGAGAAGGTCTTGTTTCTAAAGCTTTTGGTGACAGTCGTGGAAAGTAAATAAATTCATCCACTTGACTTTATCCTGAATAATAGCTGATATAGGTATTCTCCTTGAAAAATGGGTTTTTTTGTTTGTTTTTGCATGATAACCAAGGTATAATATTGAGTGATAGTCTTTTGCTCGTGTTTTGTTGGATACAAATGTTGCTTGGGAATAAAAATCTCCACCCTGAGTGTTGCTCTGTCTTGTGTGTGGTGCTTATTGAAGTTTTAATGATCTTAACAAGATTGACATGGAGGTTCAATGACCTTGCAGGGTTTAACCATCGTTACTCATGTACTTGGAGAGGGAGGAAAGTTTATTGCAAAGATATTTCGAGGCAAAGATACAAGTCTTCTCTACTGCCAGGTGAGTCTTATCTATTTGTTCTGTTAGAAACACGACAAGGGTTTCCTTTCATGCATTGAATGTCTAGTGTAGAGAACAATGATTTTAGACTGATTGGAGATGGGTGAGAAATACCATGACGAACAATGATACAAAGGCCTAAATTTGCTAGAAATATGATTCCTTGATAACAACAGCAAGCATAAATTATTGTGAAAACCATCTATGTATTGATGAATGACGATAATAAGGGATTGGAACCCTTGAATCTTGAATTTGGACTAGCAGTAGAACAGGGATATTTTTTGTGAAAATTACCTACTGTGAAATTCATGTATACATTACAAGTCTTATTCTTGAATTTGTTCTAAAAATTGGCCTAGGCACTAGGCGTCTGAGAAACGCTCAGATTACATGCTAGGCGGCGACTAGGCAGTTGGGTCTGGACGATTTTTTTTTTTTACAAATAGCACCTAACTGGGTGCAAATAACACCCCAGTAAAAGTCTTCCTCCCCTCTCCCATTCGATCTTAGGGTTGCAGACTTGCAAAGCAGTTGCAGAACCCCATCCTCCCTCTAATCAACCCCGATCCAGACTCTCGACGGCCCTCCACGGATGGTGATGGCTTCCTTCGCCTCCAAATTAACTTCTCAAAGATTTGGCGCTAATCATGCGTCGTCATCCTCATTAGTTGAATTCGATTCTATTAGACCAGAAGAAGAAGAAATCGTACGGGGTAAGAGAAATCATGTATCGTCTCCCTTCTCAAGACCTGCTCCACATACTCCAGCGGCGTCACCTCCGCAATCTCCTCTCCGATCTCTCTCATGTACTCTCTTTCTTGGTTTTCATTTCTAGGGTTTAAGATTTTGTAAATCTTGAATTCAAGATTGTGGTGTTTGATTTGTTGTGGAGCAGATGTGGCTTGACATTGTTTAAATTATTAAAAAAAAAATCGTCTGTGCACTAGTCCCTTGCTTGCCGTCCGCTTACCGCCTAGCCATTTGCTTATGATCAGATTTATTTTCTTGGAGTGTCACATTAATTCACAAAATGCTTGAACACCACACAAGCATAAATTATTTCAAAGGAAGTGAGTAGCCCACTGGCTAGTGGAGGACTACATCTGTGTGAAAGCAAGTAGGAGGGGGTCTCTAAGAGGGATACAACCAATGTAATGAAGGAGAAGAACATAGAAAGAAAGAAAGTGGTGCAAGATGTAGGTCACAAATTTCATGAGAATATGTACCAGTTCTCAAACAAGAGCTTGTTAGCTGTGAAAGATGTTAGGATTCCTGATCTCTGCTCCTTTTTTGTGTATTGCCACCACTAATGGTTTGCTACCTTGTTACTGAATTGTTGTAGGCAATTTTGAGTTTGTTGTTGACTTGTTGCTCTTGGTGTAATAATGTTGAGCAGTTAGTAAAAAGGAGAAATGGTTGGTGATTTCTTTGAAAGTTTATTATGGCTTATTATGGTTAGGAGCTTGTTCATGAAAACATGTCATGCAGATTAGTGAGAAAGTTAATTATCCTATTAGGCTATAGTTAATATTCATCTTTTTTTTTTGGCACCAGCCGCCGAAGGGCTTTAAGGGGACCCTGTTCTATTTTCTCATGTTTCCAACTTTATGAGTCAAGATAACCTATTGTGCTCCTGTTCTAACCTGATACTAGTAAGGTTACCATTTTGCCTGTGTGGAAAATCTCTGACTGATAATATTATATGTTCTTGCTATTCTTGTGCAGTTGAAATTATTTTTCTCAGTAGTGACTTTTGCAAAGCCAAAAAGCAGCCGCAATTCCAGCATAGGTGATTATTAATATTTTCATTTTTCTTTGATCCACTACAATGCATCCTCTTGATCCAACTCATTTGATTTCTGCAAATGCTCAGTTTTCAAAAAGCTTTAGAGTGATTGTTTATTTCGTCCATGTCCACTTCTGTATCTCTAACTGCAATTCGCGAGGTGCCTGGTTGTATGTTTGTGCCTTCGAAATCTCGAAAACTGCCCTCCACAACTCGATCGAAATCTCAAAAACACCCTCCATCACTGCCGGTTCTTCTTTTTTCTTCCACGGAAACCCTCGATACCAGTCGATCGATTCTCCTCCTTCCATCGAAGGCAACGAAAGTGATTCCAGGGAGAGGCGCCTACATTTTTCTGGACAACAAAACCCTCTACGCCTCTCTAACCAGTCACCTCACCACCACCACACCCTCACCTGGTTCATCAGACCAGGTACTTCACTTCATTGCTCATCAATCTTCTTATTATTATTATTCTTCTTCTCGTTCTCTTCATCTTCGATCGCTGGAAGCAATGTTTCTTCTTTTTCTTCTACAGTTTTGTGAGGTTTAACTTCATGTTTTCTCTTATTCTTCTTCAATTTGTTCTCAACTCCACTCCGGCCATTGCTGTGGATGTTCCTCCGTACTACTTGGGAGTTCTTAAATTTTATAGATGTGTAGTTTCCTTAAATTAGGAATCCTAAATTTTGTAGATGCGTAGTTTCCTAAATTGAACTCCTTTGCGGGTTGGTTTTATTCTCAGCGACTATTTGCATCCACAACATCCACTTCGAGCCACCATGACTGATCATTGTACAACCACAGCTTTCTGGAAAATCTTGTGAAGCCAAGCTTAAAATCTTGTTTTTAACAAAATAATCTAGTGACAAATTGACACTCAAAGCCCTCTTGATAATCGTTCCTATCAACCAAAACATTATCAAAACAGCTTGATGTCCAATGTATGGACAATTTATTCTTTGTATACAATGTACGAGTCGTTGCCAGTCCATCGATATAATTAAATTGGACCACCTCTAATTTTGACATTCTTATCTAAATCAGAGGCTAACAAACCACCAAATCGCCTAGACCTCATGGATGCCAACACTACATATGAGTTTAATCGACGGGTGAAGAGGATGGTTGTATGTGTACAATCATTCTCCGACTTTAATCATTTGAAGAGTGCAGAGCCTAAACTTATCATTGAGAGGATCAAATCTCTTCTTTTATTGTCTCCATCGCCTATTTGCTACCATTGCAATTATATATGGCAACTTCACGATCTTCGACTTCGAGATATGATTGATACAAAATGCAGTTCGGTATATGGTAGAGACTTCAGAGTCATCATATAAAAAAATTTATTTTTTATAAAGATCATCATCTATAGGGCGGTGTCAGAATTGCAGACAAAAAGGGGTAAAAAAATAAATCATAGATAATTTAATTCTTAAAATAAATAGATAACTCTGATTAAAACAAAGTTTCAAAATTAGTACAAGAGAAACATAATGAGTCAACGCTGATGCACATTGGATTTTGATAGAAGCTCTCTGCGGGTTCTCATGTTGTGGTAATGATGCATAATCACCTCAATGACCTCATCATCGATGCTATTAAATATATCTTTTTAACATATGTAATCAAACTATTGTCATCCATTGATCTCTCATCCGATTACGTAATCGATTCTTAACACTAGCATTCACAATATCTTTTTAATCTCCAGTGAAATTAATTTGAGATTCCCAGGACTAAGCAGTAGCAGACGTATCAGTGTTAGACTGAGCATTACCAATAGAACTAGAACTCTGAGCAGTAGAACTACAACTCATATCAAATGTTCTTTTAAAGTATTATCTGTCACTCATTAGCTAGCACAAGTGCACAACTAGTCAACTACACAAACAGAACTTTTCAAACTTCAATTATTCTCCAGACAACTAGAGAATCCTAATATACATATTCAGACTTAAATTATTCTCCACACAGACTCTGAAATTGCACACCAAAATTTTTCAATTCATAATGGGAATTGGCCGGACCAAGGCAAAAGGTCAATGGCAAGAAAATCAGACTTTTGACTTTGGATCATTAGAACTCAAGAGTATCGATTCAGTTCTATAAGTCATAGCGGGATTTCTGAATATTTCTTGTTTCCAGCAGTAGTCTGGACTGATAATTGACGATTTTTCTACTCTTTTTCATACAGAGGCATTTGCAGTTTGTGAGAATTATACCCCTCCTGTAGGATTTAATCCAAAAGATCTACATCGTCTCCTACAACAGGTTGGCAGTCCCACTGGAGATGATAACCTAGGTAACTATATTTTCTTGATAATAGGATATAAATATCACATTCATCATGCATTGTCATTGTGCTATTGCCCTTTTTGATAGATAAGTGTTGAACCCAGTTTTTTAGTTTCACTCACAATGATAATCCAAATAGTCATGACCCTCTTATTGAAAATGCTGCATTTCGATGTTTAATATTATCTGTAATAAGCATGACATTCTACTTTGTTTCTTGATCCAATTCTTTTCTTGAGTTCATTGTTAATGGGATTAATTATGTGGCATGTCGCTGCATCATAAATTTCATTATTTACTTTGTCCAGAGTCTAGAACTCGGGAAATTTCTTGTTCAACATGGATACCAACCGCAGTCCATCTTTTTATGTAGATTGCAGCAGTGGGTGGCTAGAAGGACCAAATAAGGTGTACATACCATTTTTAGCATGTGGTGACCTCACTGGTTTCGACTCGGATCGATCATATCCCCTTCCCAGTGCTGCAGATGGAACTTCTTACCAGAGTTTGGATCCCGTGCAGCCCCCAATTGCTCCCCCTTACAAAAGAGCTTTGGAACTGAAGAAAGCATCCAGTCATGGTATCCGAGATCCTGAACAGCTCTCTTCAAGTTCCTGATGGGGATCATCATACTTTTTTGCTTTACACCCTATTTATGATGTGTGCAAAGGGTCATATTTAATTATCAACCAACAGAAAGTTAATTAAACATTTTCCTCATAAAAGATGATTGTTGACAAGTGCATTGCCAATGGCTGATAGCGTAGTTTGTAACACTTTTGGCCAATGGAATAACAAATCTAGATGTTTTAGGTGTTTCCTCAGTCCCTAATGTAACATAACAATCTTTTTCTCCTTGGGTTTACAGTATGTCAGGCGTTTCCCTTTCGACTCTGGATTTGGTGTTGATGCTCATAAACTTTTTTACTTTGCTGCACTCCAGGAGATATGGATTCTCCCTTTTCAAGAAAATTCGAAAGCTTCTTTTATTAGCCCTTGTAAATTGTCACTGATGAGATAAGGTGGGGCTGTTTACAGGCAACTTTGAAGAAAACAGAGTATGGGTGAAAGATGTTAACTTGAACACAGAAACACTATAAGAAGCAAAACAGTTCTGGGAATGGCATGCTCTTTATTGAGATTTTAACTGGCTTTTGTAGAGCCTTACAGATCATAACAGAAACAAATTAACAAGCCACATTATAGCCTAGAAACGTGGTAACAACTGAGACCTAATAAGAAGCAACAACTACCCTGAAGAATCGGGCTAATGAATAACAAACTATGACCACTTCATTCCCTCCCCTAAACTAGACTGTCTAAAAAAAAACTAGTTTATCCCAGGTGCATCACAAACTCCAAGCAGCTTTCTCATTCTTTGAAAAGACTCTACTTTCAGTGGCTTGGTAAACACATCTGCCACTTGATCATGTGTACCACAGTGTCTCAAATGCACAACTCCATCATTTGCAAGATTACGTAGGAAGTGAAATCGCACCTGAATATGTTTGCTTCTGCCATGTAAGACAGGATTCTTGGCTAGCTTAATGGTTGAACTATTGTCACAAAAAATGACAGTGCTCTCATTTCCTTCATACCCCAGCTTCTCCAGCACCCTCTTCATCCATACTGCTTGAGTTGAACATGCAGCAGCAGCCACGTACTCTGCTTCGATTGTGCTTAAGGCAACGATCGGCTGCTTGCGTGAGGACCAAGCTACTGCAGCTGAGCTTAAGATAAAAGCATAGCCTGAGGTGCTTTTCCTATCTTCCACATCACCAGCATAATCACTGTCAGTGAACCCAATCAGCTCCTTATTCCCATCCTTCCTATAGAACAGTCCAAAACCAGAAGTTCCTTGTAGATAACGTAGAATTCTTTTGGCAGCACAGAGATGAAGCTCTGTTGGTTTCGACATGTATCTACTGATCAAACTGACTGCATACATAATATCCGGCCTTGTGGCTGTCATATACATCATGCTACCCACCAATTGCCTGTAATAAGAGCCATCTACCTCCACTCCATTATCATCTCGGAAAATCTTGAAACCTGGGATGATTGGATTCTGAACAGAGTTGCATTGTTCCATTCCAAACCTTTTTAGAACTTCCAGCACATATTTCTTTTGATTAATAAAAATTCCTTCACTAAGTTGCGAGACTTCTAACCCAAGAAAGAACCTCATCTTACCAAGGTCTGACATTTCAAATTCATTCATCATTGATCTCTTAAACTCAAAGACCATATTCTCATCATCTCCAGCATAAATCAAATCATCAACATAAAGGCTAATAACCAAAAGTTTACCTTGTTTGTTGACTTTGGTGAAGAGTGTTTGTTCACTTTCGCACTTCTCAAACCCTTCTTTCAAAAAATAAGCTTCAATGCGGCTAAACCATGCCCTCGGCGCCTGCTTGAGCCCATACAATGCTTTATTGAGCTTATAGACCTTGTGTATTTCAGCTTTCACCTCATAGCCTCTTGGTTGATCGACATAAACATCTTCTGTCAAGTTTCCATGGAGAAAGGCTGATTTAACATCGAGTTGATAAACATACCAGCCTCTTTGTGCAGCCAAAGCAAGAAACATCCGAACAGTATCCATACGTGATACAGGTGCATACACTTCTTCATAGTCAACCCCGTACTTCTGTGCGTAGCCCTTGGCAACCAAGCGGGCTTTGTATCTTTCTACCTCACCGTGCTCATTTACCTTCGTCTTGTAAACCCATTTAACCCCAATCATTTTAGCTCCTGCTGGCAGCTCTGTCAAGTACCATGTATTATTTTTCTTAATGTCTTTTATCTCTGAATCCATAGCCTCTCTCCATCTTGCATCAGCTGCTGCTTCCTCATAACTAGTTGGATCAGTATTGACAAGAAGAGCCCAGTTAGCCTCAGCATCTTCATCATAAAGCTCTTCCCCTGAGACATATTCTTCCATCCATACAGGGGTTCTTTTGACCCTTGAGCTCGATCTCACACTCGAAGTTCCAGGAGCTTCTGGGTTCACAAGGTTTGGTGCAGCTTCTTCATCTTCATTGCTTCCTGCAATGAAATGGGAGTAACAGGTCCACATATATCGGCATGAATGAGTTCGAGTTTCTGGGAAGCTCTCCATGTACTCTTCTTAGGAAAAAAATCTCGGTGTTGCTTGCCTTTTAAGCAATCAATACACACAGCTCCGGTGTCACTGATCTTAGGCAATCCCTTCACCATTCCTTTGCGCTGCAGTGTTTTGAGATTTTTGTAACCAAGGTGACCGTACCTCCGGTGCCAAAGATCAGTCACGTCTTGAGTTGTTGCTTGCAAACATGCCTCCTTCTTCACTTGCTTCTCAGCTGGTTGTGACTTGGATAGCAATACGAACATTCTATTCGCAGTCATGTTGGTTTGGATGATCAAGCCTCTTGAGGGATGGTAAATTCGACATTTGTTGGATTTAAACAGCACAACTAGTCCTTTCTCCTGCAACTGACCAATACTAAGAAGATTATTTTTTAACTCAGGCACGTAGAAGACCTCTGTGACAACATGACTAGTGCCCTCCAAAAACAATCTCACATTCCCTTTTCCAACCACATTCATCCTCATATTATTATTGTAAAAAGTCAAAATTATAAAAGTTAGATAACCTTTACTGCAGAAATGTTAAGAGATGGACTCGCAAGTTTGATGCGTGATCCAAGTTGGTTATTCACACATACTCTATTTTCCAGATCGCATTTCCAAAAGCATCCTGAAAACTCTTCGAGGAGAGGTTTGTTATGTGGCTTAGAACTTTAATCTCAATATCTTGTTCCAACCTCTTAAGGTGAACCTTATGATTAAGTTAGTGAACAGATTGACGTATAAAACAGTGGCAAGTGATGTTTTTCAGCTAACACAGCCAGGAAACAATGGTCGTTTTTTCGGTTAAACGATGTCAATCATGGTTGCAACAAATACTAATCCATTTCTTTTTCTTTCACCTAAAGCCTCCAGAAAGTCGATCAAGGTCTTGTGTCAACAATCTTTGTATGACAAAAGATCTGGATCTCTTCAGTTGGGCGTACAGACAATTCAGTTGTCCTCTGTTGATACAAATAAATGGATTGATACTAAACTTTGAGAACCAACCCATACTTTTGAGAACGGCAAGATAGTTCTTGTTTATCTCAAGCACATTGAAAGAGCAAGCCCGGACAGGTCCAATTACTTGAAAAACCCTGTTGTCTGTGATCTCATTATTTTCCAATCGGAGCCCTTGGTATCCACAATCATGAGTCATGATTTTGGTTCCCATTCATCAGAGCCTTGTTGTTTGAGTTTCCTTTATCTGCAATTCTCAATCATCATTACTTTGATGATTCCTGGAATGTCTTAGAAGCGAATCACTCATAATGAGCCAATCTTTGTTTCGTAAAATAAAAAGTAACTGCACAGTAATCATCAAATAATCTCTCCACAGGCCATTCAGATATGCCCTCGGTGCATCTCAATGTAGAGCATTAAGTTAAAAAAGAAAAACACCTCAATTACGCTCATTCAAGTATTTCAGATTTTCACCAAATTAACTCTAGATTTTACACCCCTCGGTTGGATGCAAACGACATCTATTATATAACTAATGATAAATTGATTAGCGAAAAAAACCTAGATTGAATTTACCAAAGCTAAATGACACACTGGTACTGCTTTGAGTCTTAATTGCTTCAAACACACTTTATGAAAACAAAAACGAGACTAGAGTAGGTAATGAGATGATCAAAACCTTTTTTGCTTTAATTAACAAGATAGGCTTTATAGCATATGGTTTTCAAGCAATACTAAAACAGAAGAACAAGCAAGTTTTGGTATAATTTAATTTCAACAATGATACGTTTTTCATTTACATCTAATACTAAAAAGCTGCAACAAGCGAAGACTATTAACTATTAAGAAGAAGAAGAAGCACGGACAGAATTGGATCTCTGGAAAGAAGAAGAAGAGTTGATGAACTCGATACAATCCTCAATAGCTTCTGACCGATGAGAATCAGTAGGTGGAACAAATGATCTTGATCTGCTTCTCATCATGTTTGAAGATGACGATGTTGTGTTACTATTAGAAGAACAAGAAGTTCTCCTTTGCTTCATGGATACCATGCATGGAGCATTTGCCACCTTAGAACAAAGTCGACTGAAAAACTTCACTGCAGAAAAACCTGAGCTCTTGGGTAACCAGAATGTGAATATCCTTTTCCTGTTTCGCGCAACTATGTGCTTGAGAGGCATGCCTGGCTTCTCATGAAACATATCTGGAGTGGAATTCACTCTGCTACTTGCTTTCCTTGACATGGTTTGTGAGAGAGAGCTGTGAAACTGAGAAGGGAACAAGTGAGGCTTTGTGGGGAGGTACTATTTATTATGGAAGGATGAAAGAAATTCAACAAACTAATAAAGGAAAACAGAAAAAAAAGATAAAGGAGGGAAGACTGGAGAAAGAAAAGAATTGTTATTTACTCTGGTCTGAGAAAACTTTGCTAGGAAAAAAAAAACTACAAAATTTTGATGTTATACAAAGTATCGATGGCATCGCATACGCATCTCTAGCTATGCACATTGGTGGATGATATATCAAATCAGACGTAATGCGTGATGCGAAAAAAAAAAATTCTAGCCAAGTAGGTAAGGTAACTAGGAATATTTGAAGTGCTAGGAAAGACAGAAAAAGTAATGGAAGAAAAAAATTCTAAATTGAATAGAGTTTGAATGAAGATTGAGTGGGAGTCTGTTTCAAGCACAACACACAAAAAAGTGCTTCCTTGTTCAATGTATTGTTCTTAATGGTGAATGAACGTTACACTTGAAACTCTAGCTTAGTCAACACACATGAAAATTCTATATTACAGGAGCAGAAAATGCGCTGTGGAAGTTGGAAAAAGTAATTTTTTTTTAATAATAAATCAACAAACCGTCGACACTTAAAATTGTTAGCTTCCATTAATTTACATCGAGTACTGATGTATTCAAAGAGAGGTAATGAGCCACATGGTTTGTTGATCTTGTTATGTGAAGTCATCATCGGCATGCAGCCATTGGTTCTGAATTGAAGTCTACATTAATTTTCCTTTTTTATATGTAATAAAGATAATCGTAAACTAAAATTCGGAATAGAAGGGCTAATAGAGGGAATCCAACCAAAAGAATATCCACCTGAACTCTCTAGCAATGGGTTCTTGGTGGTGGTGGAGCCATTGAAAGGGAGATGTGAGTGCAGGATGATGTGGTAATATGGATTGGTGACAACTGCACAAGGCAGAAATACAAGAGATGAGACAACTGAATCTCTCTATCACTACTCAATTCTTTTGAGGCACCAACACTAACAACACAACCAGACTCTACTTTTAAGCTTTTTCAACTGTTCATCTTGACTCTATATTCCCATTCAAAATCATATTTTTTTGAATGAATGAATATGCCATGAGAGAGACCAATCACTAGGGATTCCCAGGAGACAGTTTTGGAGGCAATATGCTCCTTTCTGTCCAAAAAGCCAAGAGGAGGTCAAAAAGAGAAGAGCAAGGGGATTGAGGGGCACTATGCACATGAGCTCACATGTGCACCTATTTCAGCCGTTGGATTCAGGTAAAATCAATCTAACGGTTCTCTCTCTCTTTCCACTAACTTATTACAAATTAAACCTCTCTCTCTCCCTAAGATTCACGCTATGTAAGTTTCCACTATGTAACATCAGAGATTCTTCGATGTGTATGCGTATCTATGTATTTCGGAATAAAGTTTTACACCATCAGTGTCAAACCTCAGTCTCAATACTCGTAAAATACAAAGATTGTCTCGAATGTTTTCTCATAATGGGACCTCCAAGGGCAGGAATAGATAATCAAGGACAAAAATTTTACTACTACAGATTGGCAGATTCCATATGCATGATGAAAGATGAGAAGGAACTAGAGCAAAACAATTCTACAGTCTATGAAAGAACGGGTAAAAGAGAATATATAAAGGAATAATAAAGTTTAATGGTGGTGGGGGTGCAAAAGCTGGCATAGTACTTCAGCAAAGCTGGGTGAACCATGATTTTGAACAACAATAACAACTAGCATTTGTCATTGTTTCCTTCTTGTTGGTTCCTCTATCGAATATAGTTCTGCTGTAATAGTTGTCGTTGCTGTTTCCTTTACTAAGCAGAGACAGAGTGACAGACAATGTTATTGATGAGCATCATAATCAAAATTCCGTAGCAGTCCCAAGTCTAAAAAAAAAAAAACATCATGGTAGGAAAAACTGTGCCCTTGAATGAAGCAAATAAGAAAGAGTCGACTGACCATAGAATTACAACATTTTATGCAGTGGATTAAAAGTTCTGCTCACTGAAAACCCAATATGAAATCATCAGTCTCTACTCAAACATTGAACACAATGGAACATGTTTAATAAAATGAGCTCAACAGCAGTCATGAATTTAGTTTTGTTCTAGATTTCATGTTTTGTGTAATAGGAAGCTCTATTTTGGAAGTAGTTGCAACAGTGTTAAATGAGGTAGACAAGGTTGTGACAAATGACAACAGAGTGGTCATTTTTTGAGTTTTTTTTGTGATAAGAGACCATTCATAGGCACTTATTGCAGCACATGTAGTAGCACTGGACTCGTAATCAACTCAAGCTTCACCTTCACACCCAATAAACCGGAAAAGATCTTTGTTCGTGCCGATACACACATACACTGGACATGAGTACTGGACTGGAAAGTAGTAACAGCTAGAAACCCTTTTAATGAACATTTCTAAAGCAAAAATCCTCGGCTCAAGAGTGCCAAAAGAATGTTCATAGCAACATTACGGAAAACCAGTTATATCAGTTATAATCATGCCCTTCATACAAATTTAAACTGATCTTTTAATGGTTTAGTAATTTAGGCTCCTAATATGATGGGCTAAAACATACACTATTACGGCGACCTTCTCAAGTACAGTTTTTTTTTTAATCTTTGTTTTTTTTAATAAAGAAGTACAACTTGCTGTTATTGAGCTCTAATACAGCGGATGAAACCGTTTGACGTTTATTTCTTTAATAAATGATCCATTAGTAAGCAGGACCATCTCTACAACACTATTTTCCAACCTCTGGCTAAAGAATGGTATCCATTATGGCATATCCTATGGAGAAAATGACATGACACTACCATTATTTCCAACTAGGTCATTTCATAAATTGCTGTCCCTCCGGCAAATAATAGCAGCTACTCATCAAACTTCCGAGACCTATATTGAGGGAGAAGTTGGTGCTGCTTTCGAATTCTTCATGCCTTCGAAGACACAGATAGCAAAGAACATAACAATCTAGTGGCCCTCTACAGGACAATCTTATTTCCATAGATCCAAAAGCATCTCACATGTAATGTCAGAACTCCTAGCAGTGACCAACTAGTCATACACAGCGATTTCTCATATAGACGAGGTAATAGCCGATTTATATTTGATGGATACAAGTCGAACATGCAAATCCAAGAGAATTCAAAATCCAGCATCTCCAGCCCACCAGAAGCCATATTTCACATCAAAACTAACTACTTTTGAAACTTCCACATGGAAAAAAATGATACAGGGCTGACACTGCTAAACAACTCTCCTGACTGCTAAACAACTCTCCCGACGAAGCCACCAAAGAAGTCATTCGGTTAATAAGTGGATGAACTAGATAAAAATCTTGTTCTAAGTTAAGATATATTAAAATTTCTTCATGGCAATGCTCCAGCAACTCTTTTCACCAACCTTTTTTGAGATCTTGAGGTAGACGACATAGAACTGAAATCACCTAAAGCGAAGGTCCTAAGAGATACAGCCTTGGTGAGTTGGAAACTCCTCTCGTCTCCTTAAGGGGGCTATTGAAGCCTGAAGGTACATAGCATTACAACAAGCTCAAGAATTTCGGGTTAGGTGCTGACGACAATGGTTTAAAAAAACATACTGCTATGCCTTGAGGCCACAATCCATGACCAATTTAGGCTTACGTACTGAGAATTAAGCACTGAGGTGCCGCGAGGCTTAAGCCTCAATTTCAACCTTTTTTAAAGAAATAATAAATAAATGCAGTAAAAATTTTGACGCTTACCCTAACCCAATGATTATGTTATATTTTGTGTGTGCTTTTGTTATTTTTTATAAGTTAGTCTTATGATCGTATTATGCCTTTGTAGCAATCTAGTAGTAATGACTAGATGTAGCATTAGGTTGTGCATGAATATGGATTATGCTCTCCATATTTTTGTCACTATGCTCAGCCGATGCAGCATATTTCTTCTTTACAATTGTATCATAGTTGATACTTTTATAATGTTCTCATTTTTTTTCACTATTTTTTAAGTATCTTATCATCTAAATTTTAATAAACAACCTTACGTTTCACGCCTCATAAAAGGTTACTCCATCAGTGACCGTTAAATTTTTTTAAAACCTTGCTAAGGATCATTCTTTTAGCGTTCTCGAAATTGGAGAGATGCAAGAAAGAAAAAACTTTCACGGAGAAATTCTTCAATGTATATCTATTGAATCAATTCTCTCACAATTCACTACCAAAGCAGATTGATATTTGAACGTCGTCAATCTAATTTCGCATTTTAGAGGATAATGTACAACACTTGCAATATTTTGGTAAGGACCCAAATTGCCAAGGGAATGAGCTTTAATTGGGTTTGCCGCTCCAAACAACTCAATTGATGGCTCAGTTGCTTCAACATGGATTTGAGTTTATGTGCAAGTTTTTTAGGATTTCATACATTATGACCAAAAATATGACAGGCCCCAATACACTGCACGCATGCAAACTGCAAGTGAACTAGAAACTTGTTTGTAGCTTAGAAAGCTTCTGGTCTTCTACCTATACGGGGAGTGTGTAATGGTTTTGCCAACACAAACCCGTCCGTGTTTGTGACAGGTAATTCTGTCAGACCACAAATTGCCGCCCGTACCCACAACCTCGTTACATTAAGAGGTAGGAAAAAGTTTCCCTGGTCATTGTCCAAAGTTGCTATGACATTCTTTGGGCCATTTGAATGAAAATTGCAGGTGTTCAGCTAAAGTCAACTAGATTGGACAGGGGCGATTCTTTCATATTAGAGCATGAGTATAGTAGATTCAAGGGTGTTCCTTTTCAAAAATTCATTGCAAATTGGGGTGCTTTTACTCTTAAGACTCCTGACATCTTGTTCAAATCCCTAGAGTTTATCAGTATGAAGTACTCGCAACAATTTACAATATAAACATTCACCAAGATAGAGGTTATCATCATATTAGTGGAACAAATATACGAAAATGTGGCACCAACAAAATGCAAAAGATTTCAGATGAGAACTTTCACGGGTTATCATGTTAGAACATTGACACGATCAGTTCAACAAAATCGGAACATAGGGTGATTATTATCATAATATTTTGGAAGCAGAGATACAAAACTGATACATTTCCAACAAAATAGCTTAAGGTTACAAGATGAGAACCTTAATGGGTTACAACGTGTTTACAACGTTGACAGGGCAGTTTTTAAAACAATGGGGACATGTACTAGGAAATGATTAGAAGAGATTTGTTACCTTAAAAGCCTTCATCTTCAAATTCAGGACGAACTGACTGCTCAAAATCAGCATCCATGATGGCTCCATCCATGATATGGATAGCGATCTCTCTTCTTTTCAGATCAACCCGAGTAGAACGGACTCTATTAACCAGTAAGGATCCACCTCGCTCTCTCGAAATATATAGCTTGAACCCGGATATTGAATCAAAAGTGACCTCTTTTCGCAAGGGTATATCAACTGATGGCAAGCTCCGAGGAACAGCAGAGAACCCCAATATACGAGAAAGTGTTGCATAAGTATTATCACTCTCCTGTTGCTCCACCAAACTACCATTAACCCTCAATTTCAAGTCATGAGCTAACACCCTCTCTGAAGGGACAAAAACTGTAAAAGCAAGATCATCCGGCAACATTCCAACCATCATCTCCCCAAGCACACCCAATTTCATATCATCCGCAGCCAGCTTCCTTGATCCCCTATAGAACCCCATTGTCTCATTATCCCGTGATATGTCAGGAAGCTGAAGCATTGACACAAGTAGAACAACCAAGCATGAAACAGAGACGACAACAAAAACAAAGAAAACTGCATTGTTCAAGACAAAACCTCTTCTCGACTTCTTCAACAACCCCATCTACTCATTTACCACAATTAACTTACACCCGCACTTGTACTCGTTTCATTCAAAACAAGCAAAATCTCAGCACCCTTACTAATAATATAATCCAAAAAATCTTTCAATTCCTCGGTATCTTTAAACCCTATTGGCGCAACAAGATCACTATCCAAATTATACCAAACCCCTTCGATCCTTCGCAATGCAACCCAATGCCTACTTCTCCAAATTCCCCCAAACTTCCTAAGTGGGATATTAAGCACAATACCCATTAACTTATCTTCATCACTATCAAAATTAATCGAAGACGCTTTAGTTCTCCGATCATGCCATACAACTTGCTTCCCCTTTCCTTCCAACGCAGCAATTAACACATTAATGTCATAATTCCCAGTGAGTGAGTTATGGTGAGGCTTAAAAATTAGGGATAATGGGTTCCGATTCTTATTTTCCTTGATTGGATCTTCAAGAACAAGTTTTTCAGCGATGGAATTCAATTCTGCCTTACTGAACAAGTCCTTTTCCTGAACTAGAATGTTTGTTCAAATTAAAAATACAAACTTGACATCAAAAGTGTTACAAAAGATCAAGAAATCAAAAGGGGTTTCTTGATATTACCTGGAAGAGATTGTTGAGTGCGTGCAGGAGGCAAAACTGAAGTCTTTGTCTCTCGTGGTAGATTTGCTCCTTGTTCTCCATAGTTTGTGAATTTAATGGATACTTGGTCGATCAGTGGTCGAAGAGTGAGACCATTTAGGGTTTTTAGGTCCGATTG
Organism: Berberis vulgaris; assembly: GCA_963556465.1. Lineage (NCBI taxonomy): Eukaryota > Viridiplantae > Streptophyta > Magnoliopsida > Ranunculales > Berberidaceae > Berberis > Berberis vulgaris. Next base: position 5,235,818 of record OY747135.1, read on the forward strand.
AGATCGAAATCAGGGGAAAGTTCGGGTTTTTAGTTTTGGGAATTTGAGAGTGTCGACCGTTTGAGATTGAGAATGGCGTCGAAGAGCGGTGCGAGTTGTCCTGATTAGATTAACAGTTCAGCTCAGACCGCTTAAATTACCTACACCGCCATTCTTTATTGGTTGACCGAATCATTATGGAGTATCGTGTAAACTATCCAACTTAGGTGGTTTTTATTTTATTTCTGTTTCGATAAAATCAAGGATTGTGATTTCTTTTTCGAGTTAAATTCGGTTCCTGCTTTTAAGAAATATTTCGAAGATAAATAAAATATATAATGAATTTTGAGAATATATTAAATATGTGAAAAAAAATTAATATGCAAGTAAATAAATATATTAAACGCATTAAATAAAAACAAAAATACCTATAATTAAAAAAATCAAAGATTAGTTTAAAAATTCAATTTATAAGTAGAAGAAAATATAATTAGGAAATTAGGGGGTAGTTTTAAAAATCAATAATAATTAGAATAAACGGTAATTAGAAAAAAAAAACTCAAAATTTTCCAAAAAAATATAAATTTTAGTAGTTTTTTTTTTTTTTTACTGAAAATGAAATTTACGAAGAAAAAAAAAACCTCAAAATTTACAAAAAAATCTTAACCCTCAAAAAAAATAATTTTTTTCTTTCGCCCTTTTTCTTTTCGTAATTTCAAAGAAACAAAAAATTCAACCAAATTTCGTGAAATTACAATCCTTGGTTGTAATAATAAGTGATCCATTTTACCAAGTGTATCAAATGCTCTTGATAGACTCTAAATTCAGAAAAAAATAATAATAATAAGCACCAAAAAGGTGCTTTGTACTTATGTGGAGTTTATTTTTTGTTTTGATTTGAACTTTTGTTTTGAATAAGCAGTGGTCCACTTTTAACTGAGTATTTGTTTTTATTTATAATCAAAATTATCATTAGTAGGTTCTAAATTCAGAACAATTTAATAAGCACCAAATATTTGTTTCACAAAGTGCTGAAGTGGTCCACTGAGCAGTGTTCTAAAAATTGGCCTAGGCGGCCGCCTAGTCCCCTCCTAAGCGCTAGGCGTCTAATAAATGCTCGGATTACAGGCTAGGCGGTGGGAAAAATCGGTCAGACGCCTAGGTGGGTTGTGGGCGAGCTAGGTGGCGATTGGGTCTGGGCAGATTATTTTTTATTTTTTTAGTTGCAAATAGCACCTAACTGGGTGCAAATAACACCCTAGATAAAGTATTCCTCTCCTCTCCCATTCGATCTTAGGGTTGCAAAGCAATTGCAAAAGAAGAAAAAAATAGAACAATTGAGGTAAAGAGAGTGAGTGATGGAAAACGCAAAGACATCAGGAGGATGGGGATGATACGCAAGAGTAATTCTAGCTGGCCTGGGAAAACCAGCTTGGTTTCCCGCCTAGGGGGCAAAAATACATTTTTGCCCCCCCTATTTAAACGCCTTTTTGGAATGTGTGTTTAAAGAGGGGGGGCAAAAATGTATTTTCGCCCCCCAGGCTGGTTTCCCAGATCAGCTAGAATTTCTTGAAACGCAAAGAGAAGGCAATGGGGAGATCGGGGCTATAAGGTGGTGGGTGAATCGGCAATAGGAACTACTGGGTGAAGCAACAATTGAGTAGAACCAGTGTGGCCAACAATTGACTGCCCTCTGGACTCACATAGAAAGACTCACTTAGCTACGCTCAAAGCTTCTTCAAGTTTTGGTTCCACTTGCTTCTACTTCTGGCCTATTTTGACCATTCTCTTTCCTTCCCCAGAATTAGCCCTTGTAAGCTGCTAATCACTCTCCCCTTTTTCATTTCTCTAATGAATTTCAACAAATTTAAGCACTTTTTTGTTTTATATATGCATTGTGTTATATGTGTCTTCAACTATTGATTGACTGTGTTGGACAATTCATATTTATTTCTTATATATGAACTTAGAGTCTAAGTTTAAAGTCCCCCCAAAAAAAAAAACATTGGTTTTTGCAAATACCCAATGTGAGTATTCATGATTATTTCTTCAAAATTTTCCATATTAAATTATAAATTATAATAAAAAATATGCTTAGGCGCCTGAGCGCTAATCCCCTGCTCGTCGCCCGCCTACCGTCTAACAATTTTTAGAACAATGACACTGAGTGCTGGAAAAAAAATACCTCATTAGTTTCATCCTTTAAAATTTTAAAATATACATATATAAATCAGTGCATTTGGTAGGATTTGTTTGAATTAATAATGTTATTAGCTAATTAGAGTAAGAATGTCAAGAAACATTTGCATCATAAATCTAAAACCAACATTTCAGTGTATTGGAAAAATCTATTGTAAGGCGAATTAGAAGCAGACGAGTTGACTATTTTTTTTTTGTAAAACATATGATTTGCCAAATTAATAGCCCATCTTTATTGGATCATAAATCATTCCAAATTAAAAGTTACATACTCAATTCTCTGCAACTTCTTTTAGCTGTTTAATGGTCCCAACATATCTATGATACATATTGCATGATTTCTTCATCCATCTCCAACCCTGCCATTGTTTCTGGTGCTAGACAAACTTCCAAATCAACACTCCCATCACCTTCTTTTCCTGGATATGCCGAAACTCTTCCATCAAATTTGTTAGCAAGACCACTTCGCACAGTCAATGGCGAGCCCCATCCAAAATCGTTATCATATATCAGAGAATTCAAAGAACTTTCCATAGTTACGATTGTACCATCGGAGTTTCCAAGAGGAAAAAAATGTGGGTTTTGTTCCCACTTTTGTACCATTTCATCCACAATACAACCATCATAAGCAACATCACTGTCATGAAGTAATTTTGCACACCAATGAATATCATTTGACAAAACATCCTTTGTTAAAGCCACAATTGGAATGCTTTGAATCGCATTCCCAAAGTAGTATGGATTAACTGATGGATGGAGCCTATGACGACAATTCACTATCATTCTAAATGTTGTTTTCTTCGATGGTACAAGCTTTCTTGCATGTGTAATTGAACGCCACAATAGAGCACACAAATAATGGAATGATGAAATCTCCACCAACTGTTGATGTTCATCAGACGTGAAGTTCACTGTGGTTTTTAGTTTGGTAATAGCTTCTCTATTAAAATGAAAGATTTTTTCTCTTAATGGTGCATAAGCATTGAAGGTCACTGTTACAGGACCCTTAGTGAATGGAATGACGGCGAGAGCATCTCTAAAAAAAGTTCTTCTAAAATCTGGTGGCCTAGAGAGATAAGTTGCTCCCCTGCTAATTTCAGCAAATGCATTAAAGAAGTTCCAAAATGAGGTTCCATCAATAACAGCATGGTTGATTGTACAACTTATAAAAATACCATCAAACAGCTCAGTAACTTGAATTGCCACAAGGGGATTAGGATGACAACTAATGGTTTCATTAAAGGTGAAGAACTCCTTAACAAAATGAGGAACATCTCTGGGGGAAAGAATGTCTTGAATGGATAAATAGGTTGCTCTAGCATGGATAAAAGTAACACCGGCATCTTTGTAGTCAATGTAGACGAAGTGATGGGAGTCACTTGTCAAACGGCCAGCGAGTGGAGGGAAGTGGGTTAAAGTTTGAGAAAGGGAGCGCTCGAGGAGTGAGACAAGAGTGTCTGTGGACATAGGTGGACGCGGGAACAAAAGACCCTTTTGAATGTAATGACAAGATAGCATGGAAACATCTGATACTGAGAGTTTCAGATTTGTGAGCGAAGATTTGATTTTTGGGTAAATGGTTGATGTACAAATGATGACAGGAGAACGCGATGAAGGATACATTTTTCCTTTTCTTTTTCTTCTCCTCTTCCAATCTTGTTACGTTAAACACCAATATGTACATATAATATGGACAACAAAAGATATGTGGTATATATGCATATATACAGGAATATCGGTCAATAGGCACTGTAAGGAAAATATCTATGTATTAATGTACATAATCTTCTTCCATCTGTGTATCTGTTTAATTTGCATAATCTTCTCATATATACTCTACAATCTATATAAAGTGTTTTCAAAATCTTTACGATTGATATCCATTTATTTCTGATATCCATTTATTTGATCAGACACCGAGACTTCTGGCTGATGACTACACCTAAAGAAGCCTCTTGGTGCTGGCACAAGATACTCGAATGCAGGGCCAAGGCAGCTCAGATAGCTATTCACTCTATTGGGGATGGAGAGAACACACTCTTCTGGAAGGACCCTTGGCACCCGTCGGGCATTCTAATGGATCACTTCCCACAGGAGTTATTGTATGATTCCACACTCCACAAAGACGCCAAGGTCGCAGCCATTATCAGCAGCAATGACTGGAACATACCCCACAGCGTGGGTAACCTTATTAGTGATGTACTCACTCACCTCGACGATGTTGACTTTGATGTTAGTATGCAAGATGAAGTGTTATGGAGCTCTAGTAGCGACGGACAGTTCCAAATGAAATCGACCTATGAAGCACTCAGGAAACATAACCCTCCAGTGGACTGGGCTAGCATTGTTTGGTTCAAAGGCTGCATTCCCAGGCATGCATTTATAACCTGGATTCTATGTCATGGTGCCTTAAAAACTCTTAATAAGCTCAAGCAATGGGGCAAAGCACAACATGATATATGCCCGTTGTGCAACCTGGAAAGTGAAACCAAAAATCACCTCTTCTTTGAATGCACCTACTCTCGGTTTGTTTGGGGCAGAATGTTACAACTTTTGAACTACTCTCGGATCATATCAGGCTGGGATGAGGAGCTTAGATGGTGCACCAACAATTTCAAGGGAACTAGTTCTAATGCACAAGTGAAGAAGATTGCATTGAGTGCCTTTGTCTATTATATATGGACTGAACGAAATGCTAGGCTATACAAGCAGCAACAGTGCTCCAGTATCGAGCTAGTCAAGAGGATCTATAATGACATTAGGCTCAGGTACTCGAATACAGAACTCGTCATTGAAGACAATGCAGCTAACATGCAGATATTTGGGCGATGGCAGCTTGACCCACAGTTTAGGACTCGGACCCCGATCATGTGCTCGTGGACGAAGCCTCCTTCTGGGTGGTATAAACTCAATTCTGATGGCTCATTGAAAGCAAACTCAGGAGGTTATGGTGCAGTAATTAGGGATGATCAAGGTAGTGTTGTGGCTGCTTGTGCTGGCTCGAGTGTGGGCCAGTCCATAATCACGCATGAACTTCAAGGGGTTGAGGCCGGGCTGCAACTAGCCAACTCAAAAGGCTTCAAAAAGTTAGACTTTAGCACTGATTCCACTTTAGTGCGAGATTACTTAACGAAAGCGAGACACGGTGCGTGGAACTTGAGACACGTTATCAGTAAGATCAGATAACTGCTGGCAACACTGGAAGACTACACTGTCAGCCATGCGTATAGAGAAACTAACAGAGTTGCGGACAGACTTGCTAGCCTTCACCCTAGCTCGGAATTTCTGGAAGTTACACCGAGCTCGTTTGCTCAAGACTTGAAAGACATTGTACATGAAGATAGATCAGGAACAATTTACTCTCGAATGTAACTTCACCTTTTATTTCAGGTTTGGGGATCCTAAATAACCCCCCGCTCGCTTTCCAAAAAAAAAAAAAAAAAACAATCTAGTTACCAATATCAATCAATGTTCACGATTTGAATTTCATATTTCCTAAATCCCCTTGTACAAACAATAGATAAGATAATTCTATTTGAGAGAACATAAATCTACCTACTAATCTGTGCTACTTGCAAGCAAAGTTGTTTATCCAAAAATACCATATTAATGTTGATATATTACATACTGCATGATCTCTTCATCAGTTTCTAACCCTGCCATTGTTTCAGGATCCAAACATACTTCCAAATCAACACTCCCATAACCTTCTCTTCCTGGAAATGCTGAAATTTTCCCATCAAATTTGTTAGCGCGCCCACTTCGTACAGCCAGTGGTGCTCCCCACCCGAAATCGTTATCATACATTGGAAACCTCGGAGAGCTCCCCATAGTCACAGTTGCACCATCGAAGTTCCCTAGAGGAAATACTCGAGGGTTCTTCTCCCAATTCTCTACAACTCGGCACACTGTAGCACTATCATAAGCAACCACATTTTCCTGCAACAACCTCGCACACCAGCGAAGATCTTTAGACAAAACATCTCCGGCTAAGGCTATTGTTGGAATGCTTTGGATTGCGTTACCGAAGTAGTGTGGACTAATTCTTGGCTCAAGCCTAGTACGACAGTTTACGGCCATTCTGAAGGTTGTTTCCTTCTGAGGTGTGAGTTTTCTGGCACGTGTGATTGAACGCCATAGTTGAGCACATAATGACTGAAATGACGAAATCTCTAGAGTATCAGCAGCTTGAGATTTTAGCCATACATCATTACTTAACTTGCCCATGATTTCGACATCATTGGACAACTTATTGTCTGAGTGACTATCTTCCATGAAATTGGCTATTGATTTCATTCGAAGGACTGCTTCTCTATTAAAATGAAAGATGCGTACACGTAATGGAGCATCTACATCGAATGTTACCTTGGGAGGACCATCAAGAAATGGTAACACTGCAAGAGAATCCTTAACAAAGTTTCTCCCAAAATCTGGGACCCTGGAAATACAAACCACTCCTCTACTCACCTCCGCGAATGTATTCAAGAAGTTCCAAAACGAGGTGCCATCCATAACAGCATGGTTAACTGTACAACCAATGAAAACACCATCAGATAGCTCAGTCACCTGAACTGCCAATATAGGATTGAAATGTCCATCATAACTAACAATGCCATCAAGAGTGAAGAACCCTTTAATGAACTCAGGAACATCAGTAGGGGAAAGAATGTTATGGATGGACAAATGGGTGGCACTGGCATGGATGAAAGTGGCGCCGGCATCATTACAACTAACATGAACAAAGCCAATGAGGTCAGTAGTTAGGCGACCCGCGAGTGGAGGGAAATGAGTGAGAGTGATAGAAAGGGAGTGTTTGAGATGTGAAATAAGAGAGTTTATAGGGAGATGAGAATGAGTGAAGAGAAGGCCTTTCTGAATGTAATGGCAAGAAAGCATGGGAAGATCAAATACAGAGAGTTTGAGAGTTTCAAGTGTGGATTTGGTTTCTGGGTAAACTGTGCATATTGAAATGTGTTCTAGGAAATGTGAACAAGTTGAAGACATTTTTGAAAAAAAAAATTCCTTTCTGAGCTCTGTTTGATCTCTGTTTATAGCTATAGAGCATAAAATCAACAACAGAAGTTTGGGGTTTATATAGAGAGGTATTGGGAGTTTGGATTCATGTACTGTAGTAGACTTTAATTGATCTATATTGTTTTTTCAATTGATTATATTGTACTGTGTTGACAAGATTAGAAAAATGTATAGTGTTTTGTTCCTTTGCTACATAATTGTGTTCATATTCATGCACTGTAAGTTAGTGGAATATGGCTGACGTTTTATAGCATCAAATTGGTTGCAATCCTGGAATCTATATACCATAAATTTGCAATAAAATGGTTTGGATGCCTGCTAAATATGTATATATTTTAGAAAGTTATAAGAATGTTAAATGGATTATTTTTTGCACCATGATCATTTCTCTCATGTGTTTAGAAGTTTATAGCGCGACATCCAATTTTTGGTAGTGAAATTTCTTATTAAGTAGAAATAGCAAAGTCCCCTAATCATGAATTTCGATATAGATGAGAAAATAGGAAGTGAATTTCTTACAAAATACAGAGCTTGCAACTGTGACGACAACAGTGGATATATAGTGTTGATAGGATAAATTTTACATTGCCTTGTCTGGGTGTCTCTTTGGATTCTTTAACACTTCTACTCCTTCTATAGATGGTGTTTGTGATTGTGTTTTAAAGAGAAGATGTAAAAATTGTAAAAATTCTAAAAAAATTACAAAATAGACACTCAAACAAGGTAGCGTAGAATTATTCATGTATAGCTCTCATTTCTAAATTATTGGTTATATACTGGACAAGTTAAGTGCTCAAATTTTGACTAAAAATAAGTTAAATGTTCCACAATAAATGAAAAATATTAAGAATTTTGTAGGAGTCCATAAGTAAGTAGCATTTTAGGGCATTTTCATTAATTAATGTGAGAAAAAAAAAATGGTGTGTGGTTAGGTAGTTTAGTGCCTACTTGTTATGACAGAAGGTTCCAACATTAAATTGATAATTATAAAGAAATATAGATGATCTGAACTTAGTCATTTCAAGTCTCTCAACCCTAATTGCTGAGTCATCTCTTTTATTGTCTTAATCACTTTTCTTCATACACTATTAGCGAGCCAAAGTAAGCTTATATGATCTGGCACACTAATACTTTTCTTCATAAATCCAAATTGTCCACATCGGAGTAGCACATTTTTAATGGTGAAAACGAAACTTGATCGAATTGTTGTTCGCCAAATTTTTGAATGACAAATGGTAGTTTACGTGAACAAGTGGCACTTTGGGCGGGCTTTTTGGTGTCTAAAACGGAAGCCGAATTAAATATAAAGTTGGTAAAAGCTAATTTCTAACTGGAGTTACAAGTTCTGAACAAGCTTCTAAATGAACTGTTTGTTTTGTTTTGTTTCTAAATGGGTTGCTGATTAGAAGCTATAAATTTTTTTTTTTTTTTTTTTTTTTTACGTGTTGACTTGAAGATTTTTTTACATTTTTTCCACCCCCACAACTCTCACCGCCTACTACAAACCACCAACATTAGCTCATTTCTCTACTTGTTTTACTATTGATATCACTTTTGAAACCACCTTATATCCATCTCCACTCCTCATACAATCTTCAATAGAGATAAAGATAAAGAGGAACATAAAGAAGATAAGGATGAGGTGGCCAAGGAAGGTGATGGCTACGGTGACGACATTATTCGCATGATAAAGATGAAGTGGAGAAAATATGGGATGATTGGTAAAGGAGAGGGGTAGTAGCAACCATTACGAATTTATGTGAGGTTATTATTGGAATGAATTTTCATTAATTACTCACTGCTAAGTGATCATAACCCCATGGTGATTACTTCAATGAAAGATTCTAGGCTGCCTTGTTTGGGATTTTTTACACTTATGCCCCTTCTATGAATGATGTTTGTGGTTGTGTTTTAAAGAGAATGGGTAAAAAAAAAAACCAAAAGTGACCATCTAACATGGCTCCCTAGAATTGTTGCTCTAATTCAATTAGAACTTCAACATTTGATTACAACTAAAAGAGTAATTCTACACAGCCTTGTTTGGGTGCCTCTTAAAACACAACCACAAACACCATCTTAGGGATGGCAGTGGGGCGGATTTTCACGGATATCGGCCCCACCCAATCCGTATGGGGCGGATTTGGATATGGTTAAACGGGTTTTGGGGCAGATACGGATATCCAAATAACATTCGTCGAATATTCGGGGCGGATACGGATTTGGCCATATCTGCCCCACGGATATCCGTTTAAGTATGAAAAATTACATAAATACCCCTGACCCTTTAAAAGGAAAAAAATAAAAAATAAAAAAAACCTACCCATTCGGTCTCTCATATCTCACATCTCTCATACTCTCACTTTTACATGACAGATTTGATTTTGAGATCTCTTTGGAAAAAGAAAAAAAATACGCATATAATTTTTCAAGATCTCTCTGGAAAAAGAAAAAAAATACCCATATGATTTTGAGATATCTTTGGAAAAAGAAAAAAAAAAATACCCATATGACATATTTCGAAGAAGAAGAGATCTTTCTTTTTTCATAATTTTTTCTTCTTTTACATGACAGATTTTGTATTCTCAAACTAGTTCTAGGGTTTATGTTGTGCCTGTGGTTTGATCTCAGGTCAGGGTTTCGTGTGGGAAACCAAAAACAAGAATCAACAACAACAACAACAAGTTCTGGTGTCGGCACCACCGCAATGCATCAAGCATCAAACACATGTCGTTCATTAATTGATCTTCTCGATCGATGCTCACCACCAATGAAATGTCGTTCATCATCAAACAGTGCACATCCAACTCAAAGCGATAAGCTTCAATAATTAGATTAGAAATAATGATCTTTTCTTGCTTCATCGTCAAGCAATTTTCAGATCTGATTCTTTGTTTTGCTTTGATTAGTCGTCGAAGTTGTGATCAATATATAGTTGGAGAGTTACTTCAATTTAACAACTTGTGCTTGTTCTTCCAAATATAAGATTGCGATTGCAATTTTATTGATATTTTCTTGACAAACACATCCAACTCTGTACTAGATGTTGCAAACAAACCAAAGATGATGTTCATCTCTCTCAAACATCCATGGTAGTGTTGGAGGTTGGGGGTTCATTTCAAAGTTGGGTTCGGTGGTTTAGGTTGAAGAAGAAGAGAGATTGAGGGGTTCAAATCTATTTTTTTCTTTTTCATCCTCACTTCCTGCTTCTTCTTAGAGAATGGGGAGAAGAGATTGGGGGTTCCATTCTTCTTATTTCTCAGATCACAAATTTTTTTATTTTTATTTTTATTTTTATTTTTATTATTTTTTATTTTTTTATTTTTTTATTTTTTTCGGGTTAAATGGGGTGGGGATGGTTTTAAAAAAATGATAAACGGATATGCGGAGCGATTTCGAAGACCCGAAATCCCCAACGGGGCGGGGATGGGTTTGCTCAAATCCGCCTCGTTGCCATCCCTACTGACCATCCATAGAAGAAGTAGAAGTGTCAAAAAATCTCAAAGTAGCCCAAAAGTGGTCGCCAAACATAGATCCCTAGAATTGTTGCTCTACTTCAATTAAAACTTCAACCAACAATTCTAGGTAGCCACTTTTTGGCCAAGTTTGAGTTTTTTTTTACAATTTTACCCATTTTATAGATTATGTTTGTGGTTGTGTTTAAAAGATAAGAGGTAAAATTGTAAAAGAACTCAAACCTGGCAAAAAAATGGTTGCGTAGCCTGGCTGCCTAGACTTCAACATTTGATTACAACTAAAAGAGTAATTCTACATGACCTTGTTTGGGTGCATCTTTTGTGGTTTTTTGGAGTTTTTCACACTTTTTACCTCTTCCTTTTAAAACACAACCACAAACACCATCTACAGAAGGGATTGAAGTGTAAAAAAAAAACCAAAAAGGTAGCGACTATTTCACACCACCTAAAGCACTGTCCCACACGACCATATCAATTTTTCTCTCCCACACAACCTACTTTATTTCCCACACCACCACTTTTTTCCTACACCACCAATAAAAGCTCAGAATTTAAAAAATTTCTCTATCCTCCCTCTCTTCAACTTCTTCTTTTCCCTTCTTCCCCTCCTCCATGTCTTCTCCATCAAATACCACCATCACCCTGCCATCATCACCACCGCCACTTCTCTCCCTCCTTCCACAGCCACCCTTCTCCATCAAGCACCACCATCAACCTGCCACATCTCTCACCCTCTTTGTCTTTGAAAACAGGGTATTATCCCTGACTTTGGTTCAATTTAAACGCTCAATTAAGACCAATACTAAAGCTCATCAAAATATAAAAAGTTGTACTACCCTTAGTCATCTAATCAACACAATTTGAATAAATAAAAAACGTTGTGATTTGAGCAACTTATTGTCATTTCACTAAAAAAAAAAGTATTGTCCCTAATTTCGGCCAATTGATGCGCTCAATTGAGACCGATTCTCAAGATCATCAAAACATAACAATTGTAGTACTCTTAGTTACCTAATAAACACAATTTGAATTAGTTGAAACTGTTAGGAAATGAGCAAGTTATGGTCATTTTACTAAAGTCATGCAAATCTGTCTCGCAAAGAAAATGGGGTAGTGTCTCTTACTTTCGGCTAACTTATACGCTCGATTGAGATCGATTCTCAAGTTCATCAAAACATAAAAAATAAAAAAATAAAAATGTAGTTATTTGTGTTATCTAATAAACAAAATTTGAATCACTTGAAGATGTTTTGAAATGAGTAAGTTATGGTCATTTTACTAAAGTGCAAATCTGTCTCACAGTGATCGAAAACATGGTAGTGTTCCTAACTTTCGGCCAACTTATACTCTCTGTTGAGTCCGATTCTCAAGATCATCAATACACAAAAATTGTAGTGCTCTGAATTATCTAATGAACAAAATTTAAATAGCTTGAAAATGGGAAAGCTATGGCCATTTTACGATAAACACTCAAACTGTCCAAAAAAATGTATTTTCACCCATTCGAATTGGGCAATGCGAGGAGGAGTCTCAAATTCACCCAAACCTATGCGAATTAAAGTCTCAAATTCACCCAGATCTATGCGAATGCGAGACTTCCACTCGCATGGACCTTTGCAAATGTGAGACTGTTAGAGAATAGGAAAGTCAAAATAGAATATGTTAGGAAAGTAGTCCTATTAGAATAAGAAGTTTTAAGTTTTATGTTTCACAAGGTTAGGTCAGAGTTAACTTATATAAACTTATATTTAATCAAGGAATAATACAACAAAAATTCAATACATTCTATGAATATTTTTTTTCATGGTATCAGAGCGAAGTAAACCCTAGCCGCTGCACTATCATCTCCCTCTCCTCGCCTGAGTTTTCCCCCATGAGCCCTTCTTCTTCTTCTTCATGTTTTCTGCAACAACTCACACGAACCGATGCAGCCACGAACCTGGTTGGTTCCCCTTCCTTCTTCTTATTCCCTTATTTTTATTTTTTTTTGCTTCACGACTGTGACAAAGCTCGACCACGAATCAGCAGCTTCTTCAGATCCGTCCCCAATTTCTCGCATTGGATGTGATTCGTGAATAGGCGTTTGAAAGGGATAAGAACTTTCTGGATGGCTGAAATCATCTTCCTCTTTGGGTGTTAATTCTTCTTCTTGCTGCAATTGAGCTTGGCTGGTTGTGCATGAAGGAGCACTATACGATTCCCTACTGCTACAACCAAATTGTTTATTGTGTTTGAGATTGAGGGTATGAAGGCGTGGAGAAGAATTAGCTGCTATGCGATTTACTCTCCTTGTTGTTGTTCTGCTTACTTGGCTGTGAATTCATTGCTGGAAGGTGGTGTGAAGAGAAGTACATTGGCTGCAATCGACTTACATAGGTGGTTGTTGTGTGAAGAAGAAGACCATATTTGGAGGGGGGAAATTGATTTTAAAGGATTAGGCTATTACCACCAATATACCAACTGAATTTTAAGAGCTATTAGCACCCCAGAATTCATTTGATCCAAGGGTAACAATTTTACTACAATTCTCGTATATGTTGATGATGTAATATTGGCAGGTAATGATCTCCAATACATTGAAGGAATAAAGCAATTTCTGGCTGCAAAGTTCAAGCTCAAAGATTTAGGAAAATTGAAATATTTCTTTGGCATTGAAATCGCAAGGTCATCCAAAGATATTGTTTTATCACAACGAAAATATGCAATTACAATATTGGAGGACATTGAGTATCTTGGAGCAAAGCCTTCACGTTATCCTATGGATCAAAACTTGGTGCTCACACGGGATGATGGAGATTTACTTCCAAATCCTGCAACGTTTCGCTGGCTCATTGGAAGGTTGATATACTTAACGATCACGAAACCATATTTAGTTTATTATGTACATGTCCTAAGTCAATTTATGGACAAGCCCAGAATACCACATTTGGATGCTACACACAAGGTCTTGAGGTACATCAAGGCTTTACCAGGACAGGGTATCTTTTATTCTTCCACCAGCTCATTACAGTTGAAAACTTATTGTGATGCATATTAGGCTATATCTAGAGATACTATGAGATCTATTACAGGTTATTGTGTCATGCTTGGTGATTTACTGATTTCTTGGAAAGCTAAGAAACAAACTACAATGAGAAGAGGAATATAGGGTCATGGCTTCCACGTGCTGTGAGTTAATCTAGTTGAGGTACATTCTTAATGTTTTGCACATTAATCATCCTCAGGCAACCCTCTTGTTTTGTGATAACAAGGTTGCACTCCATATTGCATCTAATCCAGTTTTTCATGAGCGAACAAAACATATCGAGATTGATTAACATTTGATTAGAGAGAAGATACAAAAGGGTACTATTCAGACTGAGCATGTTGGAACACTACATCAACTGGCAGATTTGTTTACTAAAGTTTTGAGCACTTATCAGTTTGATAATTGATTACGCCCAAACAGTACACGCGGTCAATTGCAGTAAAGAATGGGGTGTCGATCCCACGAGGAAAAATGATCTACAAAACAAGGTTAAGGAAGACAAACTATGCGAAACTAAAGTCAAGAAATTCTAACAAATTTAAAATACGAAATTGAATTTAATTTAATGAAAATTAAGTTTGGAGAAATCACAAGGTTCCAAGAATCCCTCCTAGACTTCACGCGCCAACTAGTATTGATTTGCTATGATGACTCAACTACGTGTTTCACATCCCAAACGACGTTAATCTTTTATGCATTAATATATCCTAATGTAAATGGATTTTAGATTTCACTTTTTCTAGAAAACACAAAGGTTGGTCATATGTGATATCCTAAACTTACGATATCTCTGGAGACAATAACGTAATAAAAGACGATCACATATAACTAACCTACCGGAATCAATTTATCCTTAAAAATTCCACACGTAAGAAAAACGTGACTAAACTTATATAGAGAACAAAAAAACAATCACCGGAATAAAAATCTACGAAGAAATTTATGAAATCTCTGTCACTAAAATAACATAAATTTCTATATTAAATAAAAGCAGAATCATTAAACACCATTATTCATCGTGAAAGCTTAAAGCGAATCAAATACTAATTTAGTGTGTTACATCTAGGAGTTCACCTCTTCACCTTGCGTGGGGTTTAGTGACTCATGGTGGTGGTGGTCACATCATCAGTGGAAGTGGAATCCATTACTTCCTATATGTGCACAAATCCCGAGAAATCTCAGCAGCTGCACTGTGGTGGTACACAGTAATGGGCTGAGGTGCGAATAGCCAACTGTTTGAAAAACAATTGATCCCCGCCAACGGTCTGCTTCGCCTTCTCCAACGAATCGCGACCAGCGTCGCCGCTTTGACTACGCTCCTCGCGAGCTCCTTCGTCCTCCGATCATCTCCGGCACCTGCAAGAACAGAGAGAGAAATGGAAACAGTGAGAGGGATACAAACTCGAAGGAGAAAAAAAACGAGGGAGCGAAATAGGGAGGTGCTCTGTCGCGGTGGTGGTGGATCTAAAAGAGAGAAGCGACTCTGTCGCGGTGGTGGTGGAGTGAGATGGAATAGGGAGAGAGACCGAAGGTGGAAAAATGAGAGAATGGAGGATGGAGACAGGGCGGCGAAACAGGGAGGTGCTCCCTGTTTCTGCTGCTTGCGGTGGTGGCGTGCGAGCTTTGTTCGTGATGAAGGATGTTGGACGGTGGCGAGATGGTGCTGATGGTGGTTGGTTAGTGGCGAGAGACACATGGCTCTCTGTCTCTGCCCCGGTGGAGGTGGTGATGGCGGCTGAAAAATAGAGGAGGAGCAGAAAACGTGGAAGAGCCGAGTCCCCAAAGAGAAGGGAAGAGAGAAACCTAAATAAGATTCCCCTATTTCCTTGTTAGGCTGGGCTTAGGTTTCTAGCTTTCTGGGTTTGGGCTTGATTAAATTAAGTGGACCTAGGCTTATTTAGGTTAGGTTAAGATATGTGAACCGCTATTTTGTACCACCGCTAGAATCAACAAATTAATCATTTTCTCAAATTGTCGCCTTAATGCGATTTTATTGTTCACGCGCAAATTCCTACAAAAACATGAAAATGAAATAATTAGAATAATATATTAATTGAAGCACTAACATATATAAATTAAGGGATATATTTTGTAATAATTACGTGTATATCAATAATATTCTTAGCAAGTTGGGTGTTACAAACATACACTCCAATTTGAAGGGGAGTGTTAGAGAATAGGAAAGTCGGAATAGAATATGTTAGGAAAGTAGTCTTATATATTAGAATAAAAAAGTTTTAAGTTTCATGTTTCCACGAGGTTAGGTCAGAGTTAACTTATATAAACTTATATTCAATAAATGAATAATCAATATTACAATTCAGAGTAGTGTTTTACTATTCATTGCTGACTGGGACAAAGTCAAATTAAAAATATTAGAGATAAAATATGGTTAAGATTGAAAGTTGGGAAATGTATTGAATTTTGAGGGTTGAGACTTATTTCCTATGATGTCATATTTGTAAATATAAAATATGTAGAAAGACAAAAATAATTAAAAACTTTTGAAAAAAGTTGGTGGTATGTACATGTAGCGGAGAGAGAAAATATTATATATTTTTTTTAGCAAAATGAAAAATATCATACCTATCTATATCGTTGTCGGATTTTGGTAAACTTAATATCATTGAAATGCATTTTTGAAGATCTTTCCAATAAAATCAATGAACAATACAAGTGCTGAAATTTTAAAAATATATATCTTATAATTAAAAAACGTATAATATATTTCACGTCTTTAATATTTTGCAAAACAATGAGATGGGCCGATCATACAAAAAAAATGAGTTCGACATCTTAATGCACATTTAAACAAAAACTCTAAACTTCATGTTTTGATGAATTCAAATATTAGGGAGAACTCATTCTCAGCGTTTAAATTTTTTCCCCAACTGATTCAAATTTGACTGAGTCTAACCTTAAAATTTATAATATATAGGCTTACACTTCAATATTGATTGATAGAAAAAATGAGGATAGTGACGGAGGTGTTTAGTACAAAATGTTTAGCAAAAATATAATTATGTAGAGACTATCACTCGCATTGATTGAGAGTGAATATTTTATTTTCAGAGACTCACTCGCATTGTCCAATGCGAATGGGTGAAAACAAACTTTTTTCTGGACAGTTTGAGTGTTTGTCGTAAAATGGCCATAACTTTATCGTTTCAAAACATTTTCAAGTGATTCAAATTATGTTCATTAGATAAATCAGAGTACTACAATTTTTCTGTTTTGATAAGCTTGAGAATCTGCCTCAGTAAAGAGTATAAGTTGGCCGAAAGTCAGGGACACAACTTCTTCATTGCGAGACAAATTTTCGTGACTTTAGTAAAATTATCATAACTTGCTCATTTCAAAACATTTTCAAGTGATTCAAATTGTGTTTATTAGATAACTCAGAGTACTACATTTTTTGTTTGATGAGCTTGATAATTGGTCTCAATCAAGTGTATAAGTTGATCAAAATTCAGAGACACTACCCCGTTTTCTTTTCGGGACAAATTTGTGTAACTTTAGTAAAATGACCATAACTTGCTCATTTCAAAACATTTCCTGATTCAAATTGTGTCTATTAGGTAACTCATAATACTACAATTGTCTATATTTTGATGAATTTGATAATCGGTCTCAATTGAGCGTATCAATTGGCCGAAAGTTACCATATGTTTATGTTTTGAATGAATGATAGCTGGGTTGTTTTGCAAAGAGAGGAGAAGAGGGGAGGTCGGCGGTGGCGGGAAGTGGGGTGGTGCTGCTCCGTTGTCTGTTGATCTACAGAAAAGTAAAGAGAAAAGTCAAAGAAAACAGTGGAGGAGAGGAGGATGGTTCTCTTCTCACGATTTCATTATTATTGTTTATTGTTTTTGGTGAGTGGTGTGGGTTAGTAGGTTTAAAAAAATCCGGATGGTGGTGTGGGACAATACATTGGGTGGTGTGAAGTAGGGGTTGCCAAAAATAAAAGCACCCAAAGGCAACCTAAATTTTTTCAAAAACGAATACTATTTTAAAATTTTTATAGTGTCCCGACTTCTTAAGACGTCTGAGTCTATTAACAAACCCTCCAACTCTCCTCTCTTCTTCTTTCTTCTTCTCTGTCAACGTCTCTGCTCTGCTCAGCTCAATCAGTTGTTCGAGCTCTCTACATCGTCTCCACCTCTCCGTCGAGGGAAAGTCGAACCAGTGGAGAGCCCTACCGTTTTGGATCATAAAGATACCTGCTTTATCTCCCCCATAAGGTGCCTCTCAATTTACCCTTTTCATTAAAACCCTAAAAAAATTGTAATTTTTACTTGAAATTTCAGTTCTTTCCATAGCTCAATTTCTCTGAAACCAAAAAATTATTGAAATCGTGTGAATTGTTTCGTATCTTCAATTTATTGGTGATTAAAGGTTCTAGCTTGAAATTTAGGGTTTAGGGTTTAAGGTTTTGGTCAATAGGGTTCTTTATTAGGTTTGTGTACTTTCTTGATGTTGTTTTAGGGTTTACTAAAGGTTTAAATCTGAAAATTTTGTAGTAACCCATATATGTATATATTTTTTTTTGCGTGAAGGGTTTGTTTGAGACATGGAGAAGAGTAATGAGGGTGTTGTTGTGCCCTCGGAAAGTTCTAATGGAACGAAGCCGCGGGTGCCACCAAAGAGATTCATCAAGAATCAGATCCCAGATTCTATAATGCATGATGCAGCCCTGAATACAGCAATTTCCCTGCTGCCTTCTAACTACAATTTTGAGGTCCACAAATGCCTTTGGCGGATACAAACATCCGGGGCGAAGTGTGTCGCACTTCAGTTCCCAGAGGGGCTACTAATGTTTTCCCTTGTTTTATCGGATATCTTCAAGAATTTTGGTAAATTGGATGACTGTTTTGTTCTTGGCGATGTTACTTATGGAGCTTGTTGTATTGACGACTTCTCAGCCACTGCATTAGGTGCGCAGCTTCTTATACATTATGGGCATAGTTGTCTTGTACCGATTGATTCTACAAAGATCCCTTCTTTATATGTGTTTGTTGAAATAAAGATTGAAGTCGACCGTTTGATTGATACGATCAAATTAAACATTGATACGAATGAGATGAAGAAGCTAGCCTTGGCTGGGACCATTCAGTTCTCATCAGCTATTCGAGCTGCAAAGCCTGCGTTAGAAAGTGCAGGCTTTGAGGTTTTGATCCCACAGTCCAAACCTTTATCTGCTGGGGAAGTTCTTGGGTGCACGTCACCGAGTCTTCCCAAAGGTGTAGCTGATGTTGTTGTTTTTGTTGCTGATGGGAGGTTTCATCTTGAAGCATTTATGATTGCCAATCCGGCAATTAAAGCTTTTCGATATGATCCTTATCTTGGAGTTCTGTTCTTGGAGGAGTATGCTCATAAGGAAATGAAGGAAGTAAGGAAAAATGCTATTATTAAAGCAAGGGAAGCAAAGAATTGGGGAATCATTCTAGGAACATTGGGGAGACAAGGGAACCCTAGAATCCTTGAGCGTTTGCAGGGCAGGATGAGAGAAAGAGGTTTTGCTTGTACAACAATTCTGATGTCAGAGATTTCTCCTACAAGGATTGCATTGTTTGGCAATTCTGTAGATGCTTGGGTTCAAATAGCTTGTCCAAGGCTTTCTATTGACTGGGGAGAGGCCTTTCCAAAGCCTCTTTTGACTCCTTTTGAGGCGGAAATCGCACTTGGTTATATTCCTGGTTGGTGGGACAGACTTACTGTACAGTCGAATTGCAATAATGGTACGAGTTGTGAGAATAAATCTTGTTGCAGCTATAGCAGTGGTCAGAGAGAAGCTAACAACGGCACTGTCACAGATTATCCAATGGATTATTATGCTCAGGATGGAGGAAAATGGAATTGTACTCCATCAAGTAGACCATCTCGCCCACCAAGAAGAAATCTTCAAACTTGTGCTGGTAATGTTTAGCCTCCTAGTTTTGATTTTTTAATTTCTATCTAGAACGTGTAGAACAAATATGAAGATTAAAGACAAGACCTGCCTCAACTCATGAGCTTAGAGTTAAATTTTTATTGTGTACATATATAACTGAGTGTGCTTGTATTTTGTTTGAATTTATGTATTCGTATCTATGAAGTTTTGTTATTTCTTTCGTATATTCTGGTTTGCTTAATCTACCTAGATTTCACCATCCAAAACAAACCAAACATTCACATATGATGGGTATAGAAGAAATATCAATCTTGATAACCAGCAAACAATGAACTATCTGCCATGCCACTATTACAAAACAGTGAACTGTCTGCCACACAACAATGAACTATCTGCCACTATTACACAAGCCTGAATGACATTAAATACAGGAAGTAACCACCTGATAGTGTCTTCATGAAGTCGCCATCTTTAACATGCAGACAATATCCATGAGAGGGAAAAGCCTCCAATAGTTTCTATCGCTCCTCCCCCCAATGATTCTGCCTATCTCCCTTTTTATTCTCATTACAAGTAACTAACAATAATTGAAACACAATAACTGATAATAACTCCCCTAACTGGCCTTTCTTATCTGTAGATAACTGATAGTCTTCAACAAATCTTCTAGGCGCTAGCTGTTACCCTATTATTGGGTCCCTGATGCTCACCTGCTGTCCTGAATTTATTCCTTGCATAAACTTTTGGAAATTGTTGCACATGATCCTCATCATTACCCTGCCCATTAAGTATCACCTTATCCTCAAGGTGAAAATCAGGAAATTGGGTGGCGATGGTCTCATAGGACTCCCATGTGCCCTCGAAATCTGGTAAATGCTGCCACTTAACTAAGACTTCTCATGTCCCATTCATCAATTTGCGAGATTTGAGAATAGCTTCTGGAGAGACTTGCAACTCATACTTTGCGAAAAGGAAAGGAGGAAGAGTCTGACTGATGATGGGAGGTGCCAAATAGCGCTTTAACTAGGAGACATGGAACACCGGGTGAATTTTGGTGGTATTCGGAAGTAAAAGTTTGTATGCCATCGGACCTATACGTTGTTCCACCTCAGTCCATAAAATCGAGGGCTTAACTTTTCATTTGGTCGTTTAGCAAGGGACCTCATCCGGTAAGGTTGGACCTTCAGAAAGACCATATTGCCAACTTGAAAGTTTACCTCTCGACGCTTTTTATCTGCAAACATCTTCATTTTATTTTGTGCAGAAACTAGAGTATTTTTTAGATCTTGCAGTATAATGTCCCGCTCTTCAAGTTGCACATTGAATGAGTGGAGGAGGATCACGACCATAAAGGGCTTTAAATGGTGTCATGCCTGCCGAGCTTTGATATGTGGTGTTGTACCAATATTCTACCCACGAGATCCATTTCGGCCATGTACGTGGTTTGTCCCCAGCAAAACATCGCAAGTATGTTTCCAAACAACGATTCACCACCTCAGTTTGCCCATCTGCCTGGGAATGATAGGCAGAGTTG
Organism: Berberis vulgaris; assembly: GCA_963556465.1. Taxonomy (NCBI): domain Eukaryota; kingdom Viridiplantae; phylum Streptophyta; class Magnoliopsida; order Ranunculales; family Berberidaceae; genus Berberis; species Berberis vulgaris. Next base: position 5,256,952 of record OY747135.1, read on the forward strand.
CGCCGCAACATAGTGCCTGCAAGACGAAACAACTCCTCCCAAAAATGACTAGTGAAAATACGATCTCGGTCTGAAATGACCGACTTAGGAAATCCGTGTAGCTGAACAACCTCACGTACAAAGTAGGGGTGGGCACGGGACGGGATGGGACGAGAAATACCCATCCCTATCCCATCCCGTTCATACGGGATCGAGACGGGATGGGAAAAACCTCATCCCGACCTCGTTCCATCCCAAATGGGTTCGGGACGGGATCAGCGTGTTGCCTGTGACTGCTGCGAAGATTATCATCATATAAGAGCGTGAAAAATAATTTTCTTATAATTAGATATAGATGTGGCATGCAAATATAATGGTAGCCACTAAATCCCCTAACAATGAAGTCGAGTGGGTTGACTTTTAGAAAATGACATGATAAATGGGACCCACTAAGAATATTGTGTCGTTGTGATGGCCTCCCAACTGATTTTACAATTTCATCACTGTGGGAAACAAAATTCATGGTTTCTTGACAAAATGACATTTCATCTTTTGTTAGGAAAAAAATATAGACATATTGGTGATGTTCTAACATATTCATAATGGTTTTGGGGCATCTCAAATTCTTGGCTCCGCCCCTGAATGTTCCTTTCTGAATATGTATTACTCAGTTAATTGTTATTTTTCATTTTCACCTAGGTATTATCAATATTTGGAAGTTAAATAATTGGAGCCACTTTTATTGGAAATTCAAGCAACAGTCTGCTATCTTTATCTTGCTTAATGAATATTTATTTCTTGAAGTAACATTTCTGTTACCACTGCAAACACCATGAGTTTCTGTCAGTCATTTGTAAGTTTATATGAATAAAAATAAATAAATAAATAAAAATATTTATAATAAATATTAAAAAATTAGCTCAGGACGGGACGGGATTGGTGGGATTGAAAATATGATCCCATCCCATTCTAGATCGGGACAGGATCGGGATGAAATTATTCAATCCCATTAAGACCCGAAAAAATCAGGACGGGATCGGGATCGCGGGATGGGATGCCCACCCCTAGTACAAAGATTTCAGCCACTGTTTTAGCTGAAAATGGATGGCACAGAGGCAAAAGGTGATTGTATTTAGAGAAACGGTCGACTACCACCAATATGGTATCAACATGCTGAGCTCGAGGTAAACCCTCGGCGAAGTCCATCGATATATCCTCCCAAACTCGTTGGGGAATTGGCAGAGCTTGAAGTAAACCCCCTGGAGTAAGTGCAGAATATTTATTCTGTTGGCAGACATCACAGGCAGCCATAAATTTTTAAATATCTTTTTTCATCCCTTTACAATACAGCACCCCGGATAACCACTTATAAGTCCTCAAAAACCCCGAGAGACCCTCTTCTGGTGTTGTGTGGAACTCTTGTAGAAATGAGTGAATCTGAGGCGATGCTTTCAGTATGACCAACCGATCACGGTAAAATAGAAGTCCATTGTGTAAGATGTAACCGACATGGCTCTCCGGATCGATGAGCAAATCCTGAGTAATTATCTTTAGTTTTAGATCCTGTTGGGCTTCAACTTCAATCCCATCGAGTCCATGATATTGTCCCATAGAAATTGCTGAGAACAAGACATTGCTTTCGTTTTGAGTAACCCCATCTCGCCGAGATAACGCATTAGCCACTTTGTTTTCTGATCCTGGTTTATACCGAACTGAAAACTAGTACCCGGCCAATTTAGCAATCCATTTCAACTGACCATCACTCAGGTTTTGTTGGTCCATCAGAAACCGTAAGCTACATTGATTTGTTCTAATAATAAATTGTCGTCCTAGCAAGTAATGACGCCATTTCTGAACTACTAACACCACAGCCATGAGTTCTCGCTCATAGACAGATTTAACTTGAGCTCGAGTGGATAAGGCCCTACTAAAAAAAAAACCAGGGGTCACCCTTCCTGCATTAATACTGCACCTATACCTCGACCAGAAGCATCGGTTTCAACCACAAATTCCTTTGAAAATTTTGGTAATGTCAAAATTGGCAACGACGCCATGGCTATTTTTAATTCCTCGAAGGCCACTTGCGCTGCCTGACTCCAATGAAAGTTATACTTTTTCAACAAAGTTGTGAGTGGTCTAGCAACCTTTCCATAATCTCAAACAAATCACCGGTAATAACCAGTAAGACCCAAAAATCCCCGAAAACCCTTTACATTTGTCGGAACTGGCCACGTCATCATGCATTCTACCTTCGACATGTCGGCTGCTACTCCTTGCCTTGATATAATATGCCCCAGATGTTCGACACTTGCTTGGCCAAATAAGCATTTCTTTTTGTTAACCACTAATTTGATTGTCTCGCAGGACGGTCAATCATCATCATCATCAAAGCCCATTCCTGAGATTTTCGGGGTTGGCTACATGGATTTTGGTTCTCCAAGCAATGCGATCTTCCCACATTTTGGCTAAATACCAAGGATAAATGCTCAACAGGACGGTCAATACCAAGGATAAATGCTCAACATGCTTCTCTAAATTTTGGCTAAAAACCAATATATCATCAAAGAAAACTAACACAAATTTGCGCAAAAAAGGCTTGAATATGTCGTTCATGAGAGATTGAAAAGTAGCTGGAGCGTTGGTGAGCCCAAATGGCATGACCAAAAATTCATAATGTCCCTCGTGAGTCCGAAAAGTTGTCTTCTCCATATCATCTGCTTTCATACGGATCTGATGGTACCCAAATTTTAAATCTAGCTTTGAAAAGATTGTCGCTCCACCCAGTTCATCTAGTAGCTCATCAATGATCGAAATCGGAAATTTATTTGGTACTGTAATCTTATTTAATGCGCGGTAGTCTACACATAATCACCAACTTCCATATTTTTTTAAACTAATAATACCGGGCTAGAAAAAGGTCTGCAGATTGGTCATACAATTCCTGCTGTCAACATCTCGGCTACAATTTTCTCAATTTCGTTCTTCTGGTAGTAGGGATATTTGTAGGGTCTGAGTTGTGGTGGTTTGGCCCCTTCACGCAACCTGATAGCATGACTTTTTAAGCATTCAATAGGTAATCCAATAGGCTGGTCGAAGACAGACTCAAATTGCTCAAGCATCCACCTTACTAGAGTTGGAATTTCTGACCTTTTTTTTATCCTGTGCAACTGCATGTACTGCCATCTGATTCATTTCCACTGTAAGCACGGTATCACCTTTTTGTATTGTCTTTAATATGGACTTGTAGGACACTAGAGTTCTTCGTAAAGTTGGATCCCCCTGCAGCTGTACCTTCCTGCACTTATTATTTATAGTCATTGTAAGGTCCTTGTAATTTGAAGAAAATTCTCCTAATGTTTCAAGCCATGTAACACCCAAAACTACATCCGCACAACCTGTTTCAAATAGAAAGAAATCCTCTATAATTACGTAACCTGATAGGTCTACCTGGACCCCTTTGCAATACCCTTCTCCTTTCAATCGACATCCATCCCCTAGTTCTACACCAAATTTTCGATTGTTGTCAACCAGTAGTTGTAATTTAGAAACCAACAACGGGGATAGGAATGAGTGCGATGCTCCCCCGTCAACTAGGACCACCACCCCTCGACCTTGAATTGAGCCCCGCATCCGCATTGTTTTCCCAGCAGGTGTAAAACCCATCAACGACTTCATAGAAACAGCCACCGATTGTTCCTGCATGTGTGTGTCTAATTCCTGCATTATCTCCCCTTCATTTTCTTCAGGCTCCACTGAATCATCTGCATTATCATCTTCAACTAAAAGTACCCGCAACCCCTTGTTGTTGCAGACGTGGCCCGAGCCAAATTTTCATCAGCCCTGGGTGTCGTACTAGAAGCCACCTCAAATCTGCAATGAATTCACGCACTGTCCCTTCCTGTTTCAATCTGATCGACACCTCATAACCCACTAGCACCGTTGATGAGCGAAACCACTGTAACATGGCTGCCTTAAGTTCGAGCCAATTATGGATGGGTTGTCGTAATTTCACCCACTGGAACCAATTAACTGCTTCCCCTTCAAAACATATGGATGCCACAGTAACCTTGTCATTTTCCCTTACCTGATTCACAAAGAAATATTGTTTTGCTCTAAATAGCCAACCTTGGGGGTTGTCACCATCAAACAATGGCATATCCAATCTACGTGGGCTTGTTCGCCCTCTATACTGATCAGCAATATCCAGATCATTGTCTTCGATTTCTTCAGCATGATCATGGGATCGACCTTCACTTTCCACCCCTTTTCCCTTCTCAGATCTTCACATATATTCTCTCATTTCACCGAACACATTTTGAACAAATTCCATTTTTTTACTCAACCCTTCTATAGTTTCTTTTATGCCCTTCATGTCCATCTCCAAATTGTCAACTTTGGTTTCCATTTTTTTGTTATATCTAGTCACAACCATTAACCACCCTCACTCCAAGAAAAGATGTGGCTCTAATACCAAAATGATGGGTGTAGAAGAATATCAATCTAGATAATCAGCAAACAATGAACTATCTGCCACTATTACATAAGCCTGAATAGCATTAAGAGTTGTTCTAGATGGCGAGGAAATGAGCGAGGAAATGAGTGAGGGGAGGGAGGTGGCGGGGTGGGGACCGTTCACCTCCCTCAGGATGCGCGCTTCAAAAAAGATGGCACACATCCCGAGGGAGGTGAACGGTCCCCACCCCGCCACCTCCCTCCCCTCGCTCATTTCCTCGCCCACTTCCTCGACATTTAGAATTTCTGTAGCATTAAATATAGGAAGTAACCACCTGATAGTGTCTTCATGAAGTCACCATCTTTAACATGCAGACAGTATCCATGAGAGTGAAAAACCTCCAATAGTTTCTATCGCTCCTCCCCCAATGATTCTGCCTATCTCCCATTTTATTCTCATTACAAGTAACTAACGATAACTACAACACAATAACTGATAATAACTCCCCTAACTGGCCTTTCTATAACTAACTAATAGTCTTCAACAAATCTTCTAGGCGCCAGTTGTTGCCCTATTATTGGGTCCCTGATGCTCACCTGCTGTCCTGAATTTATTTCAACATACTATGTGGCTGCAACATAAGTAAATTTATATTATTTTAACAACGGCGCAAAAATACAAAATAAAAGTTTTATGTACAAAATATTTATTAATATCATTGGAAAAATGCGGGTGTTACATAAGAAATATCGATTTTCATTACCCTATACCGTTTTCTAAGTTTATATAATGCTCACAGTCAATAATTGTCCGATTTGATGGATCTCTTCTCGACATGTTGCTGTTGTTAAGAGACAACCTAGTTATATCTTCACCAACAATGCCATAGAAATAAAATGTTTGTTATGTTTATCACATTAAAAATGCAAGAATTGAAATGCAGTAACAAAAAGATAAAAGAGCTCTATTCAATTATATCGACCACCGGGATTAATATAGAAGTGATAATAGCATGGTCCAATAACTAACTATGGACAATCTGAACAGTCATGGACCCTTCTTGCTAAATCATTCTATACTTTGTAATCAAGAAGAATCTGTTGTATGCTTACATATTCATATGTGGACATTGACGTATTTCATGGAAATTGTTAGCAGACTCGGACAACTTGGCTCAAAAGCAAAACTCTAATTAGTAATTACACATCCCGTCCTGACTTGATGCACCTGTTCTATATTATGCTCTTCTCGTCTCGTTCTAATCCCGTCCCAAAGATAAAGCAATGGGATGAGGTCCATCTTGTCTCGTGCCCACCCCTATTAGAGATTATCATCAAATTCATGGTTTTCGTCATATATTCTTCCTCAGCTCAACCTCTTAAATATGGATCGTATAATTTTCCCATGTAAGAGTTATTGTTTGCATCTCCTTTTCCTCAATGGATTTTCTATTTCCTAAGACTAGATGTGGAAAGTATTTCTTGGAAAGTAGTGGTTTTTTTATATCACTGTTTGCATTCTTTGACACCAACAATTTTTTTATTTATTTTTTGAACCTGCTATTTGATATCACCGATATAAAGTTTTTTTTTTTTAATCGCCCTTTGCTATAAAAAAAAAAAAAGGGGAATTCTAAATGTCGACGAAACCAGCTAGGAAACGAGCGAGGAGAGGGACGTGGCGGGGTGGGAGCCGTCCACCCCGCTCGGAATGCGCGCACAAAAAATTGCGACACGCATCCCGAGCGAGATGAACGGCTCCCACCCCGCCACGTCCCTCTCCTCGCTCGTTTCCTCGCCCGTTTCCTCGCTCTCTAGCATTGCTCATAAAAAAAACAGCTACAAGACTGGGCAGCTTGCGTTGTCACTGACGACCCAACATGCCCCACCTCGCCGTGAATTCCCTACCATGGCTTGCCTCATTGTTGTTTATCTCTCCTCTTTACATTTTTCTTTCTTCTTCAACAACAGCAAGAGCAACCCCACCCCCTCGCCACCGGCCCTGCCTGACCTATTTTATTCTCTTCCCCATTTCGATCTCACAGGCCCTTCGGTGAGATTCGAGATTTGAACCAATCTCGCAACCCTAAATGCGAGATTGAAAATTTTTTGATCTCGCGACTAGGGTTGCAAGATTGGGTTCGAATAGGGTTGGGTAAGAATACCGGTCTGACTCGAATCGGTATGGTTTCTACCATTTTCATCCCAGTCTCTAACTGGTTGGAACCAGTTTCACAAATTCAGTCCCGGTTCATCCCAGTTACTGTGGCATAAAGACCAAAAAGTTTCTAAACCCTAGAAACCCCTTTGCCTATCTTGTTTTGTTTTTTTTTGTTTTTTTTTTTTTTTTTTTTCACACACTCAAGAAAACACACCCTTCACACAGATTACGATCCGACCATCCATCTAAACCAAAACTAGCGGCTATAGATCAAAATTTGTGTGCTTCTCTCATATTGGCCATCAAAAGTAGAAGTTGTAGATCTTTTCATCTCTGTATCTTCATTTCTCTCTCTGTAGACCGCAATGAAGGTCGATGCAATACCAATGTTGTTCCAGAGGATTTGCAGGTTACAACGATTGATACAACTGGTAAGGCAAGAAACCCTGACGAGGGTTCTATTCCAGCAAGGATGACTAACAAACTGTGCTGGGCATTTCTGTTTGCACAACGCAATGATGGCAGCAAATCTAAACTCAACTTTGTCCCTCCATCCATTGTGGAGGGTAAACCTATAGTGCACATCAAGCTTGTAGAACATGAAAAGAGATTGGAAGAATGTGAGCAATACTTGATTGACAATTTTGTAGAAAATATGTTAGCTTATGGCTACGTCAATGACTGTTTGAAACACATGAAGGTAAAATTTTTTTTCTTGAGATGCGTGTGTATGGAGAACTAGTTTTTGTGTTCAAATTCTCGAATGAAGAAGACAAGAAGAAGGTCTTGAAATGGGTCCAGTCCATATTGATAGTAGATTACTCATAATCAGACCTTGGAAACGATATATAGAGGATGATGTTGAAGTGTTAAACTAGGTCCCCATCGAAGGTACCCTTATTCTTGTGGAGTACAAAAGGACTACAAGCAATTGCTAGTGCTTTGGGAAACCCATTGATGCTAGACAAAGAAACGGAAAATAGGACTAGACTCTTTTTTGCAAGAGTTTGTATTCTACTTGTCAGTTTCCTGCAAATATTCCAGTTGTAATTGATGATGGTAAAGTAGTTACATTGGAGTTCGAATATTCATGCCTTATTGGAGACCATCAAAATGTAGCCATTACATGGAATTTAGGCACTCCTCTTCTAACTGTCCCAAACACAAGAAATCGAAACCCGTGGTTGGGGTGAAAACAAAGATAAGAAGGTGGTTAGCATAGTGAATCCTGAATAAGAGGAAGGCTGGACCATAGCATCGAGTAGACATAAGATCAAGCAAAAGAGCACCCCTAACCATGAAAGTAAGAAGGAAGATACTGAAGTCAACACGATCAGTGAGGAGACAAGTTCAATACACATAGCTCTAGTTGTGTTTAGTGAAAGTAAGAAGGAAAACAATCCAAGTAGTGATTAGTGAAACTGTAAAGGAAGATGCTAGGAAAGCCCACGAAAAGCAGGATAGCAGTGCAAAGAACAATGAAGTTACTAGAGAAAACCTGGCTAGCAGTACTGATAACTTACTGATGTTAGAAGCTCCAAAGAAAAGTGTAACAATTGGAGGAGGAAACCTTGCACAAAATAAGGATAAATAAGTACAAACTTGGTTACTAAGAATGGAGCTGATTCACTTCTCTTGTAACCATGGAAGAAGACATTGATGGGTAAATAAGTGACGAAGATGATATTAGCGAAGAAGAAATGAACTTAAATCCATTACGTTATGTGGAAGCTTGGAATCGAGCAAAGTTACTAACATGGGTGCAATCAAATCTTCGTACATCAAACAGATTGAGGAAGGCCAATCCCAAGTACACGGAGCATAGATCACTTGCATCTAAACTTTACAAAAATGTAACTTTTAAACTCGATGAAGACTATTAATATAGGATGTAGATATCTTTCGAATTCTTGTGTGGATGTTAGATTAGAGCTAGTATTGGGTTGTTTACCTTTTAGCCCCCACTAGTTTAGGCGAAACTCTAGATGAGTGCCATTTGTTCTTGAAATTCCATCTAACATGGTAACACCTATTTTGTGCATTGATTATTAAGTCAATGAGTTTGACTACCAAAAAACATTATAATTTTTTTAATGTTTGAAATATCATCTCGTGCCACACACGTGATGGGTACCAAATGGTAATTGCTAGAATATTGTGGGTGCCAAAGGGTAAAATTTGGCTAAGTTGATTCTCTTCTGGTTCTTAGTGTTCTCATATGCAACACTAGTGCAAGAAACCTCTTGAGTAAGGGTGGATATGAAGAGGAAAAGACGTTCCAATACAGTGGTGGTGGCTTTGGAGGAAAGGTTGGAGCTGGCTTTGGTTGGGGTATTGGTGGTGAAGTAAGAAGTGGGGGAGGATTAAGTGGTGGTAGTCATGGAGGATTTGGAGGTGAGGATGGAGGGGGGTTTGGGAGAGGAATAAGTGGTATGGATTCGATGGTGGCGGAGGCAGTGGTGTATCTGTAGGTGGAGCTGGGGGAAGGATATGGAGGTGGGCTACATTATTTCTACAAGGGTATGGAGCTGGGAAAGAGTATCGAGCCATTATTTCTGCATTTTTCCTCCCCCGCAACCACCGACTTCCCCAACCCATCACCATCAACTTGTAAGTGAAAGCCAAATCTCTCGTTTAATGTCCAGATAACAACAACCCACCACCATCACCTATTCTTTTTTCTCATTTGCTTCACTCCCAAAAATACAATGGTAATATTTCAATTTCTATAACAACAAGAATCAAATATCTAGTTCTTCATTGTTGTACTTGAGAGCAGAGTGAAGAAGAAAAAAGGCAACAACAATGGAGATGATGCTCGCATTCTCTTCCTATCAAATTGTCATTTCATCTCAGTTTAAGAAGATTGGGGAGCAAATTAAGGTTTCTTCTCCTCCTTTAAAAGCCCTCACCCTAAAATCTCCATTTCTATTTCTCTTCTATTATCGATGGGTGGTGGTGGTGTGATGAGTTGGAGTATGGAAGAAGAGGGGATGAGTTTGAAGTTCATCATCGTTTTTTGGGATTAGGGTAGGGTTTTGGTTCAATTGCATATAGTGGGAGTTGTACAAATTATGAGGTATTTGTCGGATGGAAAAAAAGAGTGGAGACAGTAATGGTGGCGGGGAAATGGGCAGTATCCATGCAGAGAAGAAGAAGAATAGAGGGAATTTGAATGTTTACCTTTTGTGCTGATAGTTCAAGGTGGTGAAGGTGGATTTGCTGAAATTAAAAGGATGGTGAGGAGGAGTTTGAGGAGGATGATAGTAATGGTCAATGTACTCTCACTAATCCGTTCTCTTATGCTTTGTTCAATTCTTTCAACTCTAATGGAAGAAAAACCACACCACACAATCGCATGATTTCACCTCCTCAGAATCCTTTATCTCTCTTTCCCAATAAAGCAAAGAAATTCACTGATATCACATGGAGGAAAATAAGGATGCAACAAACCTCAACAGTAACACATATTCGTTTTACAGAAAAGAAAAAGGTGGTGGTGGCCTTAGTCGACTTCAAAATTATCGTTGGATCGCTGTAAAGAAATTCACCAAGACAGCTTCGCCTGATCCCAGTCAATTTGTTGTAATTTCTCTTAATTTGCTACACTTTACAAAAGGAGGCAATAGTGGCTTAGGAGGAGGTGGTGGTGGACTGGGTAAAAGGTGGAGGAGAAGGATTTGGATGTGGTGGTTCCAGAGTTGGCGCATGAGCTGGTGGTGGATTGGTAGTGGTGCAGGACTTGGAGGTGGTGGTGGCGGATGAGGTGGACTAGGTGGTGGATTTGGAGGTGGTTTTGGAGGTGGAGCTAGTGGAGGAGTTGGCGTTGAAGGTGGTATGCCTTAAAAAATTTTCAGTATAACAAATTTTACAGGCTGGCGCCTACAGTTTTCTAGTAATTACTATTTGGTACCCATCACGAGAGGGTATTTCAGGCATTTAAAAAATTGTAATGTTTTTCGGTAGTCAAACCCATTGACTTAACAGTCAATACACAAAATGAGTGTTATACGAAACTTCGAGAACAAATGACACCCATCTAGGGTTTCGCCTAAACTAATGGGTTTACTTTCAAGTTTTAGTACTCTCAGGATCTCTACGATGACTTATCTTACATCTTGAGCATCCCATTAGGTATAAATCATGTCATAATGATGATTAAAGAATCGATCAGTGCTTATGAGAAAGTAAACTTAAGGCATGTGCACCAAGAAACTACTATCGTAAGAAACCACTTTGCGAGATTTTTTCTCAACTTGGAGATCGTTGAACTAGATATAATTAATTTGTTTGGTGAAGATTTGAAGAAATTTTCCTTCTCTATTGGTGATGTAATGAGCAATGAGCGATTGTATTCGATTCATCATTTTTTTTTATTAATTAAAGGTTTTGAAATCCTTCAAACCCCTTCTCGCTTTCAAAAAAAGAAAAAAGTTGTAGAGACCAGATGTGATCCCTGCTCCGCTTCTCTAACTTACCATAATAGATATATTTAAAATGAGAGAGTTGTCAATTGGATGTGTATAGATTTATAGAGATGATTTGGAGTGAAAGTTGTTGTTATCTTGTTGTTGAAAGACACAAGATCACCAAGGTGGTTGACTTCTTTCTTGCTTAAGTGGAGATAAGTCGGGTAGCCTCGGTCCCTCTTGTTGATCTTGTACACATGGAGCTCTTGAACTTTAACTGTGTCAACCAAACCAATAACAAGAAAAAGAAATTAGATTACAGTAAAGAAAAAAAAGGTTGAAGGTGATGAGGAGATCGATGCACTTCCTGGGTTTTGCAGAAGGTTCAGGGGTAGCGGTGGCTTCAATAGTCTTGGTTTCCTTTTTGCCCCAATGAGCTTGAGTTGGAATTTGCCTAGTGCTTTATGATGGATAGTTGGTAATTTGAGGTTCTTATAGCCTAAAAGACTATGGGTTGTGATGGAATTAGTGATGTTGTGATGGAATTAGTAATCTGGTGGTGGGTGGTTTGATAAAAAAGAGATGGTTTTGAGAGTTGAAGAAGCCATTGATGGATGGAGATGGAGAAAGAGGGATCAGAGCAAGTGCAAATTGATGTTGGAACTTGGAAGTGGAGAGGGGGCTCTCTACTTCTCCCAACTTCACCAAGTCAACCCCCTCTCCACTTCCAAGTTCCAACATCAATAGGGGTGGGCATTTCATCTCGCGATCTCGATCATATCTCGGTTTTGTCTCGTTCTGATTTTTTTTGGGTTCTTTTAGGATTGATCAAACCCATCTCAATCTTTTCCCATCCCGATCGAAAGTGGGATGGGATCAGGATAAAGATGTTCAAGATGCGGGGATTGTACAAGATGACGAAACTTTAGTGGACGCAGTAGTACTTGAAGCATCGGACATAAAACAACCTTATCATATGGAACCCGGTGATGTTGGAATTCAGTCGGCACAATTGGCTTCAGTTACTCCTCTGGGGGGGCACCTCGGTGCTACTAGCACAGAGCTAGGGGATGTTATGCAGGGTCAGCAAGTGTCGGAACCCTCAGATGATGATTTTCAGTCTTTGCTCAGGTTAAAGAGACATTTTGACAAATACGCTATCAAAACTTCCCTGGATTATAAAAGAGTTGAAGACCACTTGAATACGGCTATATCTTTGTTCAAAGAAAATAGGCTACTTCGACCGTCGAAATTGGATCTCAGTATGCTCGAAAGTTCTAGTGAGGATAGTGATGAAGTCAACTCAGAATCTGAGCTTGGTCCACAGGCAGCAAACAATGATTTGGATTTAGGGGCTATGTCAGACGGAAAGATGAATCAGAGGCGCCACACCAAAGATACCAGCTTTTGTCCCCGAAAATCCAATAGAACAAGGAAAGAAAACAAAAGGTACAAAGACTGAGTTTGTCTAGGCTTGTATTGGTGAATCCTTTCTTTTGTGAGAGTTTTGTATCGGCTTTTTAGTTAACCCTATAGGGTCAGTCATGTAGCCTTCGGGCGTGGATTTTTAAATGAATAAAATGGGTCAACATCCCAATTTGAATAAAAAAAAATCTCGCCCATCCCGAATTTATTTATTTAATATTTATTATATAAATTTTAATCAAACTACTTTTTTAAAGGAAAGTTTAGGATGTGTTGAAACTAAATCAAAACATCTATTGTTTGAAAATTTACTTACTTGATTTGATCTCTTTATTTTGGTAGAAACTTCAATTTGGATATTTTATGTCAAATTGAACCCATTAAAATTTATAATTTTTTTCACATTTTAGATTGATTATAGGACAAATTCTTGTGGAAAATAAGTCAAATGATGGTTTTGGTTAGTTATGCACTACGAGTTATGTAGTTGGAGAACATTGCTCCTAATTATGTATCTTATATGAATGATATTTCAACTCTTACGAAAATATGCAAGACGAATCTATGAAGGTACTCATTCCATCTATCATCATTCATTTGACAAACTTAATACCATTGTAAGGTAACCTCTCTACAAATTTTATATGACATTTAATATTGTTATGAAAAAAGTTATATGTACATAAATTTGAAATTATTGGTGTGTGACAAATGTGAGATGAAATTGTTTTTGCTATTTTTCATTGAATGACTATTTAGTACATGTTTCGTTCCGAAACTGTTTGGGATGGGACGTGGTTGGGATGGGTTCTATCCAGTTTCGAACTCGAACGAACGGGATGGGATAGGGACGAGGTCCATCCCATCCCGTCCCGTACCGTGCCCACTCCTAGTAGAGAACGTATAAATAATAAGTGGATTATGTTGGTTCAATTTTGAATCGGGGTCACATGGTTCCATCGAGGACCCTCCCGGTTCAAATCCAACTTGGACCAACTGATTCTATCCAAAAAATTCCGCTACTTTGGACTGTTTTATATCGCTTCACTGGACTGGGACTGAGACAAATCCAATCCAAACCGTTCCGGGTTGTGCCCGCCCCTAGGTATGAGTGTCGTCGAAGGGCTTACAAGATCATAACGGGGGAGAGATGAAAAGGAGAAAAAGAAAAATGGCATTCCATTTACACAAATATGGAACGTATTCGATCAAAAATTTTGATCTCCAAGTTTATTATCAAAATCTCATTCATTTCTTTTTCCATCTTCTATCTTCCTTGTTCCCTCGTATAATGGGTGGAGCAATGTTGAGGAAATTACTCATCCATTTTGACTCACCCATTTTTTTCCCGTCTATTATAGACTAGGGGTGGGCATCCCATCCCGCGATCTCAATCCTGTTCCGTCCTGATTTTTTCGGGTCTTATTGGGATTGATTAATCTCATTCCGATCGCGTCCTGTCCAGATCTAGAATGGGATGGGATGAAGATTTTCAATCCCGTCCTGTCCCGTTCTAATTTTGTAATATTTATTATTAATAATTTTAATACTTATTTTATAATTGCAATTGTTTGGATGCCCATATAAAGTTTGGGCATAATGATACAGGTTGTGTATTATTGTGTTACAGAATGAAGTTTATTATGTTACAAATTAATGTTTTGCTAAACTAAACCTGGATGATATTTATTATATTACAGGTTGTATATTATGTTTGTTATGTTTGTGAATGAAGTCATAATGAATCAATGAAGTGTGAATGAAGTCAGAATGTAAGTCTTGTGAATGAAGTCTATGTTCATGTTACAAATTGTGAATAAAGTTTATGTTACACATTACTATGTTTATTATGCTAGAGATTGTGTTGATTATGTTATAAATTGTCAAAATAATTTATCAACTGATTCCATTCCGAACTCGTTTGGGATGGGATGAGGTCGGGATGAGGTCTATCCCGTCCCGATCCCGAATGAGTGGGATGGGATAAAAATGGGTCCATCCCTTCCGGTGCCCACCCCAATATAGAATGCTAGGGGCTCCATTTTTGAAAGAATTAAAACTTGAAACTTTTGACTAAACTAAATCATCTTCTGTATTTTTCCTAAATTTGCACTGACCATTGTCCTGGCGATGCAGATCATAGTTAGGCACAAATCAGTATCTGTGGGACATTGGTTACTTTTATTCGTTTCTTCTAAATAATACAAATTTTCATGGTAGCTAGCACAGAGTGACAATCTGGAGCTTGCTTTTAACCCCACTTTTAAGTGGCAAACAAACACTGAAACACCCTACGCATCTTATTTTCACTGCAACAACAGTTTAACCCCACTTTTAAGTGGCAAACAAACACTGAAACACCCTACGCATCTTATTTTCACTGCAACAACAGTTTATATTAGCTAACTAACACGCCCTAAATCACTTCACCTCCCTGTAATAGAAGATTATGAAGACCCTTTAGCTAATTGCTTCAACTTAGCCACCACTTGATCCATGTATCTAGACTGAACATCTTTGTTCAAGAGCATCTCCTTCAGTTTTGCATGATTGTTTCTCACTTCTCTTGTTACTACGAGGTCCCCCTCCACCATAACTGACCTTACGGCACGGCAAACATCCTCTTTAGTGAACTTCCCATCCTCTGCATGCCTCTCCACCTCCACAGCTACTTTGAGGTCCTTACTCATTAGCCTGGCATTGAAGAACTGGTCTCCCTTCTGAGGCAAAAGCACTAACTGGCAACCACCTGAGATCGCTTCAGCTAAAGATCCAAAGCCAGAGTGACATAAATAACCACCCACAGATTTGTGGTTAAGAATCAGTTGCTGCTGAACCCACCCGCTGTGAATAATGCCTCGGTCCTTCACCCTATCTACAAACCCCTCTGGCAGAACCTCATCTTGAGTTGCACCTTCAGGGAATTTGAGAACTGCTAGGAATGGTACACCTGACTGTTCCAACCCAAGAAGCAGCTCTTGCAACTGCTCCTTGGATAAGACATCCTCACTACCAAAAGAGCAGTAAATAACTGACCCTAAAGGGAAACGGTGAAGCCATGTATCCCACTTCTCGTCAAGAGGATCACTCTGTGGCTCTGGTAAGCTTAACCCAGCCAAAATCATTGGCTTCCCATATTGTTCGTGTATGTATTCACAGTACTTCTTCTCCATCTCTGGGGATGTCTTCATGATGATCAAGTCCGCCCCTTGCATGCAGACAACTATCCTTTCATGAAGGGATAAGTCATCACCATAGCGGTTGAAAGCGAATAGAAGTTGGCGAGCTTCAAAGGGTTGTAGAGTTATGGTTTTGGTTGGGTACCCTTGTGGTGGATGAGTCAAGTCCTCGGAGGAAGGAATCTGTCCTCCTGGACTGCATGCTGGGACCAAGTGATAAGCAACTGAAGTTGCACTTGTGACGCAGTAAAAAACGGGCTTTATACCAAGTTCATGAGCAATGGACGGGACATATTGAGCAAACTCATAAATTACGATATCCGGCTTGAGTAGTGCCAACTCTCTTTCCACCTGGTCTTTCAGAGAGTCAGTGGCAACAAGTAGCTTATGGAGCGGATTCTGAATCTCACGCGCTGTTGATTCGATAATGTTTACATCAAGAGGAATCATGAGAATTTTCTCTGGAAAACGAACAAATGGTTTGATCTTTGGCAGGCAGTCACGAGTGGCAAGGAAGGAAATGGTGAATCCATGTTGAGCCAATTGATTAGATAGTTGTATGAATGGATTAACATGACCAAATGGTAGCCATGGAAACATAGCTACACACTGTTCTTTTTGTTGTTTGGTTATACTCATTATATCACTCAACTCCAGTAGAAGCTATTTCATCTACTTTGCTCTGTTCTCTCTTCCTAAGTTCTCAGTTATATAAATTAGGTTGCATGGAATTATTTGACCATTTGTTTCATGGCATTTTCAAGCCAGTCCGCACACATCCAACCACTTGTCTTGATCAAATTTAATATTGTGAAAAATAGTCATTTGTACCTGGGGATGATTTAATGGTTTTTTTCACAAATAAATTGGATCACCTCTTGCAACACAGTACTATTCAGGGTGATCAAATTCTTCTATCACTTCATTTATGAAATTGTTGGTGAACTGTTACAGCACAACAATAATATTTTTTTTTGTTACAAATATGTTAATTTAGTGTATTATAATGAGAACTTGTCATCAACATGCCAATGACATGACAGCTCAACGGTTAGAGCTTGGCGGATGGTACCACTAGGTCATGGGTTTAAACCCAACTTGCAATATTTTTATGGGTTTTAGGATCCTATAAAAACCCTGCTTGCCTTTCAAAAAAAAAACTTATCGTCAACATTCTCAACCGATTGCATTAATGTAGGGGAGGTGGAAAGCTGAAAAAAAATAGGTGGGTATAGAATGCTATCCAGACCTCTGGATGTAACATCTAAAGATTGAATGTATGCACTTGAAAACCCTATTCAATGTTATCACTACATCATAAAGGGGTTTTTGTTATAGCTCTTACATGTTGCTAAAATGAATTGTAACACTTTTGTGCCCATACCAAATGAGGTGATGCTAATATTTGTGTCACCAACTAACCCATACTAATGAAATAATTGTATCATCAACCAACCCATACTAATGGAATAATTGCAACATGATAAAACTAATACTAAATTTTATATAGTTACATACACTAGTAATACTAATTTCAAATGAAGTTGGTACTCAATTTTGTTTTGTATCATTTAAAAACTATAGCTAATTTCAAACATTTTTCAAATAAAAAAAAAGCTAAAAATGGATAGTACACATCCAAAATCTTCATAAACTATTACATTCAAGTCTCAGAAGTACGTATAGCAAAACCTATATTTTAAATGAATTTCGAAGTAAACAAGTAGTAAGAAAATAATGTGCCAACAAAAGTTATATGAAAGAATGTATGTGCTCTTATTGAGTCATCAACGTAATCGAAACATGTAAAAGAATATACAATAATCTCTAAATCAAAAAAAAAAAAAAAAAAAAAAAAACGAACTAGCTTGGTACATTTTGTTTATGTCGGCTACATACTAGTTAATTTTGTCTGATACTAGCAATTTAACACCTAATTAATGTTTCAAAAGAACTAAAGTGAAACTACCATTAATGAGCAGATAAGTGAAACTGATCTAGTGAGCTGATCTGATCCAGTGAAAAAGCATGTTGATCCATTGAGAAAGCTTGAGCAAGCTGATTCAGTAAACAAACACAAGATAATTAAATGAATCATTTATTTGAAGAGTCATAAATTTACCAAAAATTCTAACTGTCGAGGGAAATGGCGAGGAAAACAGCGGAGAGGTGGGGGGGTCCATCCCCTCGGGATGTGTGCATTGAAAAGTTAAGCGCACATCCCGAGGAGATTGACAGTCCCCCCACTCCTCGCTGTTTTCCTCAACACTTAGACGGGTTCTAAATTTACAATCACTTTCAGTTAACTTGTGTTATTTTTCCTTATGACCGCTCACCTTTCTTTTCTTTTCGGGCAAACAAAGTTATGTTATTTTACCGTACAAGATCTAACTGTGTATGCTTTGATTGCACCAACTACATCATGAACATATACAGCTAATAATATCTGGAACTTAGACAAGAATGTATTAAATCTATGAAGATGGTTGAGATGTCATGGCCATGTTCATCAGTGACTGCCTGGCAAGAAGTCCTACAATTGATTTGTGTTGATATATTTGAAGAGACAGTTTAGCTGCCTAATGATGATTCAAAGTACCGTGCAATTAATTGATATGGCGATGCCTAAACTACTGCAAGATGAAATTGCTAAATCAATCATTGCCGATGAAATGTATTTTTCACAATAAATTGATTCCAAATCTAAAGACGGATGTAATGAATGATTTCAAAAGTAGCTCAATATAGAACTCAAACATGGCTTTGAGAACACAAGGTTTTTTAAGCTAACTCCAAGTTCAGAAGTGAGTTCTTCTTTTCCTAGGTCATACTTTCCATGAAATTCTAATTCGTGCTGCTGTTGACACATCTTACGGGATGTGTTTGGTAGTACGGGATATTTCATTGTTAAAAAAAAAGGCTCATAAAAAACCCTAGGGGTGATGCAAAAAATTCAGGTGCATATGAAATGCCTACAATGTTTTGGTAATGTGAGTGCTTTTATGATAATATCGATGGCTAAAACAAAAAGATGGGAGAGAGTGAAAAGGGTTATCCACCTTGAGATTGAAAATGACCATGTATTTTGAAAAATTTTTCTTGATCGCGAAAAAATGTTCACAACTTTGCAAATATTCAATAAGTTAGATATTATCATAAAATTCGTTTTTCGTGTCTCTCTTCCTATATATTTCTTCCTCGGAGGTGCTCAACCTATGAGATATGGACTAGTTATTTTTCCCATGGAGGACTTCTTGTTTGTGTCTCGTTTTCCACATTGGATTTTTTTATTTCCTAATACTAATTGTGGAAAACATTTCTTGGAATGCAGTTATTTTTAACACTACCATCCATCAACAAATTCATTTATTGAACCTATTATTTGACACCACCACTATAATTTTTATTTTATTTATTTATTTCTCTCGTCTCTTTTCTCTCTCCCTCTGCCATCAACAACAACAGCAAGACTGGAACAACTCGCATTGTCACCACTACCACATGTCGTGGCTCCTTTCTCTCTCTCCTCCCCGACCTCTTATTTATTTCTTTATTTATTCAACAACAATTGATGCCCTGCCTTGCCCCACTTTGCTGCTAATTCTCCGCCACGCCTCATCGTGGTTGCCTCATCGTTGACGTTTTGCCTCCTTTCTTCTCTCCCTCCTCTTATATTCTCTTTTTTCTTTTTTTCTTCTTCAACAGTAGGTTGTGCCTCCTTTCTTCTCTCCCCCATTCCGATCTCGCAAGCTGTTGCGGGTTTAACTGGCCTAATTTGATTCACTTGTAATAACCGCAAGTGCACGGTGTCTAACTGGTAGACAACGGCAAGTACGGGTCGATCCTACGAGGAAGGTAGATTAAATTGAATTTAATAATTTATTTAAACTAATTTGGAGAAAATGGGGGTTACGGTGTTTAAAAATTCGAGTTAAACAAAAGTAATAAAAATAACAATAAATAAAAGAAAAGAGTTTGAGGGAAACCACAATTTGCAAAATATTTTCAAGCTCCTAAAATTATATTCAATTTTTCTTATTATTCCAATTTCAAATAAATATTGACTCTAGCAATGTATAAACTCTTAGCATTAATGTCTTGTTAGGGGACAATTAATCACAAGTTTAATTATTCAATTAAAACATGTTTGATTTATAACATAATATTTTTCTAACAACCTAAGATGCATGACATATTTTTTTTTTCTTTCCCTTCTCTTCTTCCCCTTTCTTATTAATTTATATTGTATTTATAGATAATTAAGAAAATGAACTTGGACAAGTTAAGGGGAGGGTTCAATGAGTGATTTAAGGCTTAAATCAAACTAGAATCTTGGATAATTAAGAGAATATGCTTTGGGTTTGATTGGGTTTGGCATTGGGTTTGGGTTTGGTTTTGAGTTTAGGTTATGGGTTTAGGCTATTCTCACCTCCACTTCCTTTGAAGTCACCGTCTGTGATTTATTCATTGCATTTTTCTTTTATTTCTTCGTTATTGCTCCGAATTCTACAAAAACACAAAATTTTAATAATTAATTTAAAATAAAATAAAACAAGGATTAACAAAAATATAATAAGAGGTAAAAAATGTTATAATTATGTGATTATCAAATACCCCCAAACCTATATTTTGCTAGCCCTCGAGCAAAACAAAGAAGAAAATCGAAAAGAAAATCCTAACTCACTTTCGCAGGCATTGTCGATTGCACTTACCTTTGAAATCGTGCAACAAGGCTTTGAACCCCTAGATTACCTCTAGGGGACGAGTTATAGTCTCGTGAGGGTTTCCAGAAAATGTTACCCACAAACATTACTGACTCAACAAAACTTGGTCAAACAGTGTTTATTTTAAAACTTCAAGATATGCAAGAAACCAACAGTGTCATTTTCGTGTATCAGCAAATCTCCAAATAATTTAATATTCTCCAAAAGTTAGAAAAAATTCATAATCATCCTAAACTCAATGTGTGTGTGTGTGTGAAAAGCACTATCAACATAACTTTTCATTTCAAAGTAAAATAATGACTAAATCTCCTGTAGAAATTTTATTTTGACTTCAAACCTCTTATGTCACTCACAATAAAGCACTCAGAGATTTGGTTTTTCACTCAGTTTATATGTGAGGAAAGAGTAAATAATGGAAAACAATCATCTCACATATAGTATTGTGAAAAACGGATTTTTCAATAATGGAATGAACATGATCTCATGGACAGGAATATCAATTACTTTTGGGAATGTTGAATCAAACACCATACGTCTTGGTTATTAAATCTCCACATCTATGGAACCAACCTTTACCTAAGATCAACTAAGACTTTGTTGGGTTGTAACGGGGCTTGGGTAATGGTTAATAAGGAATGTCAAAGGATTCTAACAAAAATTTCTAGGAATGTATACACCCATTCACGAACAATTAGGGCTGTCAAGAATAAACCAATGTTGCGCACCATCAATTTTTTCTTCATTCTCACACCTTTATCCTCATTGAGGAATCATTTTTTTTTTATAACATAGATGATTTATGAAATATCTCATATTTTGCTCTTTAATGCCCTTTTTACACCAAGTATATCCATCCATACACATTCCCAGAAAAGTTGGATAAAGGTTAATGGGTTAACAAATAAAAGTTATTCTAAGGCTCAAAAGGCTACAAAAAGGCTAATGTTATGCACTACTACAAATATTAGCTTAGGTAACGCCACTTAGATAGCGCTTTTTTAAAGAGCTATCCAAGTGGGCACTAGGATAGCGCTTATTTGTCTTTAAAAAAAAAAATAATCAAAAAAAACGCTACAATAGCGCTTTTAAATTTTTTTTTCAGTTAAGCGCTATCTTAATTATGTCTTAGATAGCGCTTTAAAAAACGCTATGTGAAAAAACGTTACCAAAACTACCATAGCGCTTTTAAAGTGCTTGCATAGCGCTTTAAAAGCGCTATGCTACTTTCCTCTTGTATAGCGCTTCAAATATCAAATTAAATCTCGTTTTTTAAGATCTTGATATGATCGGACGGTTAATATCAAAATCCCTAATAAAAACCTAAATCTCGACCACATGTATTTTGGTTTTGGTTTTGCCATTTTTTCAAACACAGAGAGAGGAGGGACGGAACAGAGGCGAGGAGGCGAGGAACCAGATCGAGGAGGCGAGGAACCGAGGAAGGACGCGAGGAAGGAGGCGACTCAGGCGAGGAACCGAGGAAGGAGGCGACTCAGGCGAGGAACCAGAGGAGGCGAGGAGGCGAGGAACCGAGGAGTCGCAGGGAAAGGACCAGGTTCGTCTCTCTCGCTCGACTCTCACTCAGTTACTGTTGGTGTTTTGTGTTTTGTGTTTTGTGTTTTGTGTTTTGTGTTTTGTGTTTTGTGTTTTGTGTTTTGTTGGAAAAAAAAAATCTCAATGACTGCGAAATTGTTACGAAATTGTTTGGATTCGATCTTTGTCTTCTCTTTGTGTATGATAGATTGGACAAATATAAATATTTCATGCTTAGCTTCCACTAATTAAAGTGACTGTTCATAGAATTGTGTGCTAGTAAGAATCTTGCTAAGTCCCAAGAGTGGAAAGAACAAGTAAAAAATGTGGATTCATGGCAATGGAGATTGATGTATTAATGTTTTTTTGTAGTATTGTTTTTAATGGATCGAGAATGGGTAAATGCGGATCGATTATCTGAAGAGTACAAGAAAGGGGTGGAAGAGTTTTGTGCTTATGCAACTAAGAATGCTAAAAATCCAATGTTCATTAAATGTCCGTGTCGAAAATGTTTAAATGTAAAAGAGGTTAGTGGTCAAATGAAGTTGCACGAGCATTTATTGTGTCATGGTATTGACAAAACATATAAGGTTTGGACATATCATGGTGAGAGCAAAGATAAACGTAGCTCAATTGGCAAACGTAAACATAGTTTATCAAGTCAATTGGGCTCCCAGTTTGAGTTTATAAATAAAATGAACACAAGTGATATGGGAGATGGTAATGAAAAATCTAGTCCTGTGAAGAATTCCCCAAGTGTTGTCAATGAAGAGTTGCGGGATCATCCTGATATGTGTGATGGCTTAAGAGAGGGTGTTGGGTTACCGTTGTGGCCGGGTTGTACAAAGGCTACAAAATTGTCAGCTGTGTTGACTTTGTACAACTTAAAAGCTAGTCACCAAGTTTCTGATGTTTTCTTCACAGAGATGTTAGAAGCTGTAGGTGAACTATTGCCAGATGGGAATGTGCTCCCTCGAAGAGCATATGATGCTAAACAGTTGCTCAAATCTATCGGTTTAACACATGAGAAGATCCATGCTTGTCCGGATGATTGTATTTTATATAGGAAAGATTACGCAGAATTGAATGAATGTCCCAAGTGTGGTAAGAAGCGGTATAAGAAAAACAACTCCCCGGCCAAAGTTATGTGGTACTTTCCTATAATTCCTAGATTCAGGAGGTTGTATAGTAGCTTTGATGATGCTAAACACTTGACATGGCATTATGATGAAAGAACAAATGATGGAATGTTGAGGCATCCAGCTGATTCACCTCAGTGGAAGACATTTGATAATAAATATCCAGAATTTGGGAAGGAATCAAGGAACTTGCGATTGGTACTTTCAGCAGATGGAATGAATCCTCATGGTGTTCAGAGTACTTCCCATAGTACATGGCCCGTGGTTTTGATGATCTATAACCTGGCCCCTTGGTTATGCATGAAACGCAAGTATATGATGTTGTCTATTTTGATATCAGGACCTCGACAACCTGGTAACGACATTGATGTATATTTGGCTCCATTAATCGAGGACTTAAAGTTGCTGTGGGAAGAGGGTGTTGATGTATATGATGGATACAAAAAGTCTAATTTCAGATTGAAGGCTATGTTGTTTGGAACGATCAATGATTTCCCAGCTTATGGGAACCTTTCTGGATATACTGTGAAGGGGCATTGTGCGTGCCCATGGTGTACCGATAATACCGATCATCTTCGCTTGAGTCATTGTAAGAAGTCTGTTTACATGGGGCATAGACGGTGGTTGGATCCAAGTCATCCCTACAGAACGATGTCTGAGGCATTCAATGGTGAAGTTGAAGATCGGTTTCCACCTTCTACATTGTCAGGTGTCGATGTGCTAAAAGAGGTGGAAAACATTGAGACACAGTTTGGTAAAATGTTTGCAAAGTTTGTTCCCACTAAAGGTTTTAAGAAACAATCAATCTTTTTTCAGTTAGCTTATTGGAAGGACTTGTTTGTTAGGCATTTTATTGATCTCATGCATAATGAGAAAAATGTGAGTGCTAGTGTGATAAATACTTTGTTATGTGACTCTTCGAAATCTAAAGATGGACTCAATGCACGAAAGGACATGGTTGATATGGGAATCAGAGAAGAACTTGCACCTGTATTAAAGGAGGGGAAAGCAACACCATACTTACCTCCTGCCGATCATACTTTGTCTAAGAATGAGAAGATTGTGTTACTTGAGACACTTCAGTCCGTGAAAGTTCCAGAGGGTTACTCATCCAACATACAAAATCTTGTATCTTCAGACGGGTTGAAACTGCTGAATATGAAATCACATGATTATCATGTCATCATTGAGAATCTGCTCCCAATTGCAATTCGTTCTATCTTGCCAGAAAATGTGCGTAAGACTATCACAAAGTTATGTTGGTTTTTCAAAGCCATGAGCAGCAAGGTCATAGACCCAAGAAGTTTGTCAAGTTTACAGAAAGTGATTATAGAAACACTTTGTGAGCTTGAGATGTATTTTCCACCATCTTTCTTCGATATCATGATTCATTTGACTGTTCACTTGGTTTACGAGACGAGGATGTGTGGTCCTGCTCGTATGAGATGGATGTATGGCATGGAGCGGTATATGAAAGTGTTGAAAGGTTATGTGAGAAACAGGTATCGACCGGAAGCTTGCATAGCTGAAACCTATTTAGTTGAAGAAGCAATAGAATATTGGTCCGAATATATTCCAAATGTCGAAGCAATTGGACTTCCGAGAACTCGTCACACTAATAGGATTGAGGGTGAAGGTGTAACTGGGGGTCAACCGTTGTTGATCAACCTCAAACAGTGGCGACTGGTGCACTTGTGTGTTCTACATAACACAGTTGATGTTGTTCCTTATGTTGAGATGCACAAACAGGGTATCGCAAAAGATCATCCAGATAAAGGCCCTGATTGGGTTGAAGTGGAGCACAATCTTACCTTCATCGAGTGGTTTCGTGGTTGCATAGAGAAAAGTGACTCAGTATCAGAAAGGATCAAGTATTTGTCAAGAGGACCTGATATGCATGTGTATTCTTACAAATGTTATCTTATTAATGGATACACATTCTACACTAGAGAACACGATGCGAAAAGTACAATGCAGAATAGTGGAGTTTCTCTTAATGCCACTGCACTAAACCAGACAGATACGACATACTTTGGACAAATCATAAATATGTGGGAAATCGACTATGTTGGATTCCGAGTTCCGGTGTTTGACTGTAGTTGGGTTAGCATTCCTGATGGAGTACATGTTGAAAGTTCTGGATTCATACGCGTTGATTTAAAAAAGGTTGGGTACAAAGACGATTCATACATCATGGCAGTGCAAGCTAAGCAGGTGTTTTATGTGAGTGACCCAATTGATAAGAAGTGGTCCATCGTTGTATTGTCGAACAAGTTCAATAATAGTTACCAAGTTAGTGACCATGTTGATGAGGACGTTGATACAATTAATGATCCTTTTGGGGACGTGTATGTTTGCCCGAGCACTTACGATTATGATGATCATCAAAACTTATATTTAAGGTATGATCATGATGAGGGTGAATATGTAAATCCAGATTTTGTTAATGTACATGGCCATGAACGATCAAAGTCAACTACCAAACGAAAGAGGATATCTAAAGCCAAAAAGCCAAAAAGAAATGTATGTGTTTTTCCTATTATATATTTGTAATTTATATCCAGTTGTAAGGTCCA
The DNA here is from genome assembly GCA_963556465.1 of Berberis vulgaris. Taxonomy (NCBI): domain Eukaryota; kingdom Viridiplantae; phylum Streptophyta; class Magnoliopsida; order Ranunculales; family Berberidaceae; genus Berberis; species Berberis vulgaris. The sequence goes on from OY747135.1 coordinate 5,282,529, forward strand.
AAGTAATGTATGTATTTTTCCTATTGAATTATGTCCATTAAACATTAAGTAGTAAGATCTAGTATGTATTTTTCCTACTGAGTCATTTGTGTAAGTAAGTTGTAAGATCCAGAATAAATGAAGCATTTGTAGTAAGTACTCATTATCCTTTGCAATATTGGCTTGTTACTTATGATTTTGTGTATTAATTCACGCTTATACTCTTTATTTTACAGGATCATGACTGCTAGATCCCTGAGCAAGAATCAGAGCAAGGGTCGTGCTCGAGAGAACGGTCGAGGGGATGGTCAAGATGATTCTAGAGGAGGTGAGACAGGAGGTTCAACTGGAAATAGTGGCTTGTCCCAGGTTCAGTCTCGAGGAATAGTCACTATGGTGAGTGTTAAGAAAAAAAGGGCCAAAGGAGATGTAATAAAGGTGAATTGGAATGAAATGGGCCAACCAATTGGCAAAGAGTCGATGACCTTAGCACACTTTGTTGGATCTTGCTGTAGACGAACGTTTCCAATCACGATTACCAATTGGCGTAAGGATGATTTGTTGCCATTGAAAGAACAACTTTGGGATGAAGTCAAGGTACCTTTGCTATCTCAATCTGCGTTTAAATTTTAGTAATTGGTGTGGTTGTTTGTTTGGATATTCATATTGTCTTCCTGTCATGTTCTTAAAATCATATGTTTTTAATCATGCTGTAAAACACTTGTCTTGGTGCATGTTATGCGATGCATGAACGTTTGGAATCTGATTAAGTTTAGTTATATTCTCTGCATTACTCAAAACAGCTCATGATAATTCTGGATACCAAGAAAAACTGTAGTGATCCAACTTAACACCTTCAATGTCTGAGCATCCATCAATAAAATGTTATGATAGTTAAGTTGCATGGATGAACAAAATGTTATAAAACATTATTTCAACCAGGAAAGTTAAGTTGCATGGATGAACAAATCTGATAGAGGCATAGAGCCTGTGGGTTCTCATTCTAAACTTTTGATTTCTGTTGAACTGTGAAAGGTATAGGGAACATGCTTGTTTAGGCCTTGAGGAACTAAATACATTTAAGTTGAGAAAAACGACTTAGGCTGTGAGAACTATAGGTCATAAAAGTCAGTAAGTCACAGTATGTCAAACAGGTTGCTTGTTTTATGTGGTTGCTTTCCCGCTTCAAACATGCTCAGGTATAACATGTATCCATCACCTTAAGTAGAGTGCTCTTTTTAGGTTGTGGAGCCTGAACCACTTGTTTAATAGGGATATGCGCATCCAAAGACTTGTAGTGATACTAAAAAACGGAGCCAGCATTATGCTGAGTGTGACGTGTCCGACACAGGTAGAACCTAGTGTTTGAATGAGGCTTCTTTGATTAGTTTAAACTTTTCTCAGATTTAATAACGTATTGTTGATGCCTTACGTGAAGGAGGCATATAGATTTGCAAAACATAACTTCTTATGTTCTTGTTTTTATATTTCGTTGTTTTTTAGGTTGGACTGTTTGCACTTGTTTGAGGATGATTTGTTCTTTTCTTTTCTCATATTCAATCCCATAATCTGAGGTTTATCCAAGAAATCAAACAGTTTCTGACTTCCTGAAAGTACATAACGAGTTTCATATGCAATTTGCTTGGAGCTTTACAGCAAGTGATTAAAAATGTGATCAGACAGATGTCAGTGATGTCAATGATGAATACTTGGATGAATTACAATGGCCCCCTGATGGATATATAGCAATGAGGAGAAGTACTCTGTGTATTTCCTGTTGGAGCACTTAAGCTAATAAAGCTCAAGTATAAATGAGGGGATCACCTCCTGTTGTGAACACATGTATTTATCTGAGCAACTGTGTTCTCTTTCTGTGTCCAATTTGTATCTTCTGTTAATTTGTAGAAAGCCAGTGTTAGTTATGCACACGGGCCACAAATCGCCTTTCTTGAATTGTAGCATGAATATATAGTTTATAGGTAACAAGCCATAAAACATTAAGCTTCATTACGTAAACATTATTTCAACCAGGAAAGTTAAGTTGCATGGATGAACAAATCTGATAGAGGCATAGAGCCTGTGGGTTCTCATTCTAAACTTTTGATTTCTGTTGAACTGTGAAAGGTATAGGGAACATGCTTGTTTAGGCCTTGAGGAACTAAATACATTTAAGTTGAGAAAAACGACTTAGGCATGTGAGAACTATAGGTCATAAAAGTCAGTAAGTCACAGTATGTCAAACAGGTTGCTAAGATCAACGAAGGAATTCACCTCAACAACTCTGTGATCATCCTCCCTTTAACCTTTCTTACTTTTTCCCCTCGAAACAGACCTGGGGCAGGACTTTGCAAGCATGCAGTGATATTATCCTCATTTTTATATGTTCAAACATTTGTTTTGAGCTTCTAGTTGTAATATCCCAACAAACCACAAACTCGGCAGACCTGTATGAAACAAACTCGGCAGACCTGGGTCTAGATGTACTGCATTGAGATGGGTCTAGATGTACTGCACTTTCATGGTAGGACCTTTTAATATGTATGACTTGTAAAACCATTAAAAGCTGCAGGGGAAGAAAAAAAAACCTTTAAATTTGACATCTTTGATAGCCTTTCTGTGCACAAACTACTGACTATAGATTAACATGACATTATTTACTCTTGTAACAGGAAACATTTGCGGGAGTTGACGAATCACACAAAAAAAAGATTGTTTCTCGTGCCGGTTACCTGCATAGAGTTTTTAGGACAAGGTTAAGGAATCTTGCGAGAGATAGTGAGGGTAGCTTTTCGGATGAGCCGCCTTTCATATACTCTCACTTGTCCACTGTGTCTCTGTATTGGAAAGATTTCGTAGCATACTCATCAACTCTGGAGTTTAAGGTACGTTCAAGTTATTATATTACTTCAATTTGGGGCATTTTAATTTAAACCAACTAATGACAACATTCAATTGAAGGAAACAAGCAAACTTAACAAAGAGAGAGCGGAAAAGATGGAAGCGCGATATAGGAGGGCATGTGTGGGTTATGCACGACTGAGAGAGCAGATTGTATGTATTAATTATCTACATTACGTATCTATGATATGAAATTTAAATGTGGCTTTGAAATTCGCAGATTGAGCAAAAAATACGTGAAGGGGAAGAGGATCCTGTTGTGACTCGCTTGGATACTTGGAAGTATGCGAGGATGAATGGTGAGCATGAGGTTGATGATCCTACTGCCTTGCAAGTACTTGAGGATGTGGTAATATCTACTTCCTTTGTTTGAAAACAAATCTGCACTGTTTGGACATGATACCATCCTATATCAAGAATCTAAATGATATTAAGTTGTATTAGGTACGCATAACACAACAGTTGGAAGAGGATGAGCTAAATGATATTAAGCTTGGCGACTTGCTTGATCGAGCAATTCCTTTAGAGTATTCCGGACGTGTCCGAGGATGTGGATGGGGTGTTACGAAGAAATCTTTAGCCCAGGCACCCGAATTGTCCGAAATGTCAAAGTTGAAAAAGCAATGCAATAGATTAGAGAAAGACATGCAAGAGATGAAGGCTAAAGGCTACCAACCTACTGTGCCATCATCTTGTGGTTCTAGTCATAAGGATAATTTCAATGTGGATGATGATGACATGAATTTTAATGATGACCTTGATTTTTCGAATGAGGTTCCGAATGAGGTTCTTCCTGAGGTATATTTAATTTTCAAACTTGGCTAATAAATATGTTTATTGGATAAAAGACTAACATATTTTTCGTTTCTAGGGTCCTATTAGATGTTATTTGTATGTTGAGAACCCTCGTAGACATGTTGGGCAAGGTATTTTGCATAATCGCCCGAATGAAATTCTTCATGGTGTTCCACTACCAAAAGGTTGAACATATTACTTTAAGATTTATATACCGACTTAGTGTGTGTGTGTGTTGTTATACTTATGCAATGCCATGATGCAATTTCAGGTTATGCGAGGATACAATTTGAAGTGGCGGTAGAATCTGAGAAACATTCAGCGGTGCCGCAATGTACAGACGAAGTTAGGACTGTAGGAGAAGCTGTTGGCCATTTCATTTCGTGGCCAAAAAAGCTGGTGTCTTTGAGAATAGAGGTACAATTATTTATGTATCAAGTATTTTCTCATTTTTTCTTGCGATTAGGAGCATGTCAAGGATATCTTTGTTGTTTGTTGTTCATGTTGATGAAATTATTTAGATTGCTAGGAATTGATAAGGAACATATAGCTTATTTAGATTGCTAAAAAGCTATTCTTGAAATAAGGAGAACATATAGCTTAGTGCTAGAAAGCTATTCTTGAAAGTAGGAGAACATATAGCTCAAATTCAATACTTACCTCACAAGTTAATTTTTGATTTGCAGTGCCCACCTCCTAAGAATAAGAATATGGATAAGAGGAACGATGCTAATAAGCCTATCATGAAAAGTGTAGAATCAACGCTTTGTGCTAAGCCATTAGGATATCCTAAGTGTGGAGATTCTCCTCATAATTCCATGGTATTGCATATTTTGCGTTTCTTACCCTCAAACATCATGAATGGTGGTATCGAAGTTCCCATGACAGAATATTTTGACGGGGAGCCTTGGAACGAATGCATTGTTCATGAACATGTCGTGGAGATTCTAAAGGATCGATGGTTAGGTGCCTCAAGCATCGCCTTCTATATAAGGTGATAAAACTAGTAAAATAAATTTATTTGATGTTAATGTTTTAAAACTTTATTTGTCCTTATGCATTGTTGATTGTTGAAGGTATTTGGGTGAAGTCTATCTATCCGAAAATGTCGAGTTAGCGGGGAAGTTTTCTTTTATGTCGCCCCATATTACACCTATGCTAGGTAATGGGACATCGTCCAATCATTTGGCCGAATGTTTGTTGAAGCATACAGGAAAAGACCATCTATTATTGGTGCCGCATAATGTTGGGTGAGTTCAATATAAATAAGATTCAATTATGTGTTTATTAAGTATCAGGATGTCTAAATTTTTTGAAACATTATGCAGTCAACATTGGGTATTGATTGGTATCAATACCAAAACAGAGATGATATACTTTATGGATCCAGCTCCGCGTACGAAGATCGCACAACGCGTTGATTTGAAAAACTTTGTTGAAAGGTAAATACATGTTCTAGTTTTATTTTTACATTACAAATTTATACATATTACATATGTATAATATTACTTTATACAAAATAGTGCATTGAGAAGTTATCGGACTCGTCGAGGCGGCTCTATAACAAAGGCGGCAATGAACAGATTTAATTGGGCAAACATTCAGGTAAATATTTTACAGTACTAAAAATTATTTTATATAATAAGACATGGTAACAAATTGCATATAATTAATTGCATGTTATTTCTCATAGTGTCCAAAGCAGATTGAGATGGATGGCATCCATTGCGGTCATTATATTTGTTGCTATATTGAGGATCTCTTGAAATCTGGTGATACAAGTATTCCTGTTTATGTAAGTAAATAGTTTTATTGAATTATTTTATTTGTTGATTTTTGAAGTATTTGATATCATCTAACTATATACTGATTGTAACTTTTGTATTTGCAGTTTGTTCATAAACAGCCAGTCAAATTTTATTCTCCGAAAAAAATGGAGAATTTCGTAATCAATTGGTCAGGATACTTGTACAACCGATTTCTCAAGGAGAAAATGGAAAGCTGAAGCAAAACATTTTAATTATGCCTGTAGTTTAAGATATTTATTAGTATTGTGCTACGAACAAATATATATGATAGCATATTAACAATTTTGTATGAATGCTTAAATTATATTTTGAATGAATGAGAAACAGTTAGTTATCATGTTGTGTCTTTATTGATTGATTGAACGTTGTCATTATTATATTAAATATTATATTTAGCCCAGAAAATCGGTATCGGAAAAATAGAAAAAACAAATCAAATAACTTAGATAGCGCTCAAATTAGCGCTATCTAAGTTTAACATATATACTACAATAGCGCTTCTTTAAGCGCTATCTAAGAACAATCTAATTACTTCCATAGCGCTTATTTACGCGCTATCTTAGCAAATAAACAAATCTAATTCAAAAAATTCATTTAAATTAAATAGCGCTTAAAAAAGCGCTATTCAAGCTAACTTAAAAAAAATTAGCGCTTACATAGCGCTTTAGAAGGCGCTATTGAAATTAATTAAAAAAAAAAAATCAACGCTTAGATAGCGCTTTTGAAAGCGCTATCTAAGCGAAGCGCTATTCAAGTACGCGCCTTGCATAGCGCTTTTTTGAGCGCTATCTAAGCTACCATAGCGGTAGCTTAGATAGCGCTAAAAAGCGCTATCTAAGCCTATTTTTAAGCGCTATGCAAGCCTATATTTGTAGTAGTGATGGGTAAGTTAAAAGGCTAGTTAATGGTCTAAAGAAAGAAAAGGAAAAAAAATGCCTAGATCATTTCCTAAATTCGGGTCAGTATTATGACATTTAATTGAATAAGCCAAGAAGTTCTAGTGTAATAATTCAATTTTGATGTCATTCCCAAAGCAATTGATCAGAAAAATGAGAATAATGAGATCATCAACGAGATAATAATACGGACTCAAGAAAAATCAGAGTTTATGTATAACCCTCGAAAAAATAGAAAGGTTCAAAACTTTCAGGGTTAAGTCTCCACTATTATTCTAAGGTTTTCTTGTATATACTTCACTCATCAACTTCAAGTTATGCTAACATGGCTCATGGTGCAAAGATAATCGAGTTGAAAAATCTTATGAACTAGATCTAACTTAAGGATCATACTAAACTTTTAGTTTTTATCAATATACCAATATGTCAAGTTGGCTTGCATTTTCTTGAGCATAAAACATTTAAAATCCATTTTCATAATCGCAAAAAACCAAGTTTTCTTGACAGAAAAACACAATTTTTTTTTTAAGAGTAAGAAAAGAAAACACTACGAAAAATTCACCGACTAATGAACCCTACCCCCAAACCTAATCCAATGTTTAACAAAATAATTCTTACAAATGAATGAAATAAGTACATGAGAGGAGGTTAGAACAGTATTACCGTGGTGAAGATTTTACCAATTTCCACAAGTAATCCACCGATGAGAGCTCAGAGACAAAAGAATTGTGGATTAGTTAATAGAAATAGATAAAATACACACTCAACATGCACTCTTACAACAAAAGGTGGGCTGCTTCCCAGTAGCGCTTGGTTTAATGTCATCAGCTTGACAAAACCCAAAAGATCCTCAATTCTGATACACAGGGTCCTCTAATAGAATCACATCAACCTCGACTTCTAATCGAGGTAACTCTAAGAATGACTTAAGTCGTTGACCATTTACCATAAATACATGGCCATCCTTAGGGTTAACGATCTCCACAGCTCCATGTGGGAACACTGCTTTCACAATATAAGGTCCAGACCACCGAGATCTCAACTTTCCAGGAAAAAGTCGTAACCGAGAGTTGAACAACAAAACTTTTTGAGACGGTTCAAAGGACTTACAAAGAATGGATTTATCATGAAATATCTTCGTTCGTTCTTTGTAGATTTTGGCATTGTGGTACGCATCATTTCGGATCTCTTCCAACTCATTAAGTTGAAGCTTACGATGCGATCCAGCCTTGACCATATCAAAATTGAACGTTTTGATGGCCCAATATGCACGATGTTCCAATTCCACAGGCAAATGACATACTTTTCCAAAAACAAGCCTATATGGAGACATTCCAATCGGGGTCTTAAATGTTGTTCTATAAGCCCAGAGAGCATCACTCAGACGTTGAGATCAGTCTTTACGATCTGGTCTGACTGTCTTCTCTAGAATGTTTTTAATCTCCCGATTGGAAATCTCAACTTGCCCACTTGTTTGTGGATGATAGGGGGTGCCAACTTTATGAGTGATGGAGTATTTTTTTTACTAATAGCTCGAACGGTCTATTGCAAAAATGAGAACCACCGACACTTACAATGGCACGCGGAATACCAAAACGAGAAAAGATATTATCTTTCAAGAATCTTACCACAACCCTGTGATCATTCGTTTTACATGGTATCGCTTCTACCCATTTGGACACATAATCCACGGCAACAAGGATGAAAAGATTGTCAAACGAAGGCGGGAATGGTCTCATGAAATCAATACCCCAAACATCAAAAATTTCAACCACAAGAATATTAGTAAGGGGCATCATGTTGCGACGAGAAATGAAACTCATTCGTTGGCATCGGTCACAAGTGGTGCAAAAAGGCATGAGTATCTCGAAAAAGGGTAGGCCAATAAAAACCACTCTGCAAAACTTTTGCAGCTGTCTTTCTAGAGCTAAAATGACCACCACAAGCTTGCTCATGACAAAATGAGATGATGTTGTGAAATTCACTCTTAGGAACACATCTCCTGATAACCTGATCAGGACAATACTTGAACAAGTATGGATCATCCCAGAAGAAATGTCTAACCTCAGCAAAAAATTTGGATCTATCTTGTTTAGACCACTTAAAAGGAAATTGACCTAAAGGAAGTTGACCTGTAACAAGATAGTTCACGATATCTGCATACCAAGGTAATTGGGAGAGAGAAAATAATTGCTTATCAGGAAATGACTCATTCAATGGTAAATATTCTCTAGATGACTCTACCAGAAGTCTAGATAAATGGTCAGCTACAACGTTTTTCAAACCTTTCTTGTCCCGAATTTCAATATCAAACTCTTGTAGCAATAGAACCCGTCGAATTAAGCGAGGTTTAGCATCTTTTTTAGAGAAAATATACTTTAACGCCGCATGATCAGTAAAAATAATTACTTTTGATCCTATAAGGTAAGACCGAAATTTGTCTAGAGCAAATACTACAGCTAATAACTCTTTCTCAGTGGTGGAGTAATTAAGTTGTGCGTCTTGTAGAGTTCTAATAGCGTAATAAATGACATGTGGTTTTTTTATCCAATCGTTGTCCTAGGACAGCTCCGAGTGCAAAGTCGGAAGCATCATACATAAGCTCAAAGGGAAAGTTCCAATTAGGAGATTGGATGATTGGAGCTAAAGTCAATAATTGTTTAAGCTTCTCAAAAGCTTTCAAACAATCTTCATCAAAAACAAAAACCGCGTCTTTAGCAAGTAAATCGCATAAAGGATGAGCGATTTTGCTAAAGTCTTTGATGAATCTCCGATAAAATCCAGCATGGCCTAGAAAAGATCTAATTTCCTTAACCGTATTTGGAGGCGGAAGACTCGAAATTAAATCAATTTTGGCTTTGTCGACTTCAATTCCCTTGTGTGAAATTACATGTCCAAGAACAATGCCCTGCCGTACCATAAAATGACATTTCTCCCAATTTAAGACAAGATTTTTCTCCACACATCTATTTAACACTAAAGTTAAATGATGTATACATTCATCAAATGAATCACCAAATACTAAGAAATCATCCATAAACACCTCGAGGAACCTCTCAACCATATCGAAAAAAACACTAAGCATGCACCGCTGAAAAGTAGCGGGTGCGTTACACAATCCAAAGAGCATTCTCCGATATGCGAAAGTACCAAAGGGACAAGTGAATGTGGTCTTCTCTTGATCCTCGGGTGCAATGGGGATTTGGTTATAACCGGAATACCCATCAAGAAAATAATAGTAATCATGTCTAGCTAACCTTTCAAGCATCTGATGAATGAAAGGAAGAGGAAAATGATCCTTCCTTGTGACCAAGTTCAACTTACGATAATCAATACATACTCGCCACCCCGTGGTCATGCGGGTTGGTACTAATTCATTCTTGTCATTCTTGATTACCGTTACCCCTGACTTCTTTGGGACAACTTGAACAGGACTGACCCAAGGACTATCCGAAATTGGGTAGATTATACCCACATCCAACTATTTGAGCTAGGGGTGGGCATCCCATCCCGTGATCCCGATCCTGCCCCGTCCCATCCCGTCCCGTCCCAATTTTTTTGGTCTTAATGGGATTGAATAATTCCATCACGATCTTGTCCCGTCCCGATCTAGAATGGGATGGGATGGGATGAAGATTTTCAATCCCGCCAATCCCGTCCCGTCCCGAGCTAATTTTTTAATATTTATTATTAATATTTTTATTTATTTATTTATTTTAGGATTGCAATATTAGTGTAATTGAAGAAAAATGAATTTAGTTGAAATCAGTGTAATTGATATTAGTCTATATCTGCAACTACTTGATATTGGTTTATTTCTAGAATTCTAAATGAATTATTTAATTGCAAACTCTTTAAAACTCAAAATGGGATTGCTAACTACATTGGAGATTTTATTTCATGTCAAGACAATGAATTTAATGACTTTTTTTTTAAAGCAATAACGAAACATTCTTCTTAGCACCCCAAATCTACTCATCATTTTGTTCACTATTCGAAACAGTAGAGCATGTCCACCATTGCCATTATACTGTCCACATCTTAGTCATTCAAAACTCTGCATAAATCTTAATTACAGGGTGAATTTCAGCTATCATTTATGGTAGTTTATTATGATGTTGCATACTCAATCCAAGGCTATCATTTATGTGTAGTTCAAATAATTTCCTTTGCCTATTTTCAACTAAGCAAATTGGGTCTTGGGTAAGCAGTAATTTGTCAAAAAATGAGAGCACGCTGATCCCGTCCCATCCCGTCCCGATCCCGTATGAACGGGATGGGATAGGGATGAGTCTATCTCGTCCCATCCCGTCCCGTGCCCACCCCTAATTTGAGCACTTCAGCTCGGACAACTTCCTTTAGATTAGGATTAAGTCTACGTTGCATTTCACGCGATACTTTGGCATTATCTTCGATATGAATGCGATGCATGCAAACGATTGGACTTATTCCTTTAATATCCGCAATATTCCACCCAAGTGTTGTTTTATGTTCTTTTAAAACATCTAACAATTTTCCTTCCTGTTCTTCAGTCAATGCAGATGAAATAATAACAGGTAAGGTATTGTCAACACCTAAAAATGCATACTTGAGGTTGTCAGGTAATACTTTTAGGTCGAGCTTGGGTGATTTTTCAACGGAAGGGACTTATTTTGACTCACTGAGTGGAAGAGGTTCCACCCTAGATTTCCATTTGTAACTGGTTTCCATTATAGGGGTAGAGTCAAGCAAAGCATTGACTTCCCTGATGGAATCATTAATATTGAAGTCTAAATTAAAATGAGTCAAACAAGCCTCTAAAGGATCATTAAACTGAGGAAATGAATGTTCCGCCAAACTCTCAATCATGTTAACCTCAAAGGAATCCTCAGACTCGGGAGGTTGTTGACTTACATTGAATACGTTGAGTTCGACGGTCATGTTACCAAATGATAATTTCATGATTCCATTTCGGCAGTTAATGATAGCATTGGATATGGCCAAAAATGGACAACCCAAAATAACTGGAATGTGACTAGAGGGATTGTGAACAGGTTGTGTGTCAAGGACTATGAAGTCCACAGGAAAATAAAATTTTTCAACCTTAATGATCACATTCTCTATCACACCGCGGGGGACTCGGACAGATCTATCTGCCAATTGCAGTGTCACTTGAGGTGGTTTCAACTCACCAAGACCCAATTGCACATATACTGAATATGGCAATAAATTAACACTTACCCCTAAATCTAACAGTGCCTTCCCAATCATATGATCACCAATCACACATGAAATAGTCGGGCAACCAGGATCTCTGTACTTAGGTGGGGTTTTGTGTTGAAGGATGGAGCTGACTTGCTCAGTTAGGAAGGCTCTTTTGTGCACATTCAATTTTCGCTTTTGTGTACACAAATCCTTCAAAAACTTGGCATAAGAGGGAACTTGCTTAATGGCCTCGAGTAATGGAATATTGATTTGAACTTGTTTAAAATTTTTCATTATATCATTGGCATTTGTTCCTTTCTTCGCCGGAACTAACCGCGATGGAAATGGTGCTCTAGGCATATAGAATGCCTTGGTGGGATCAGAGTCAAGATGATGATCCTCTTGAAAAGATGAGGTTTTATCAGCCTCCTTCTCAGATGGAGGTGTGACTTGCTTTGGCGTGGATTAGGATTCAGGATCAATCAAATTAGGCATTCTAATTTGGTTGTCAACTTGTTTTCCACTCCTAAGGGTGATGATAGATTTGACATCTCCATTGCGTGGCTGAGATGCACTGCCTATTTCGAATTGGCCCTTAGGATTTTGAATGGGTTGACCAGGGAATCTTCCTGCTGCTCTTTCAATAAAGGATTTTACCATTTGACTCACAGTCATCTCAAGCTTTTGGATGGCTTGAGATTGTTGTTGAGAAGTAGTTCTTAGTTCGGTGATAGCCTGAGAGTTATGTTCGAGCATGGTTCATGTTCTCTGCATAAATTGGTTCACTGTATCCTGTAAACTCTGAGTGTTAGAAGGAGGTACATCTTTATTGAATTGAGGCCTATTAGCAGGAATTGGAGCTCGAGGAGCTTGAAGGATAACAACTGGGCCTCCTTGATGTTGACCATGGGCCCATGAGAGATTAGGGTGTTTGGCTAAACCTGGATTGTAAAAATTCGAGTGTGGATTATAACCAGATTGCTTAAAGGTATTGAATGCATTGACTTGCTCAGCAAAATAAGCAAAGTACTCATTTTTCAAGTGACAGTCTGGTGTGGAATGACTACAACTTGAACATGTAGCACAAACCTCGGATGGAACATTGGTTTGGACTGATGGCTGAGACTTTTCCAGATATACATCAATCTTTTGTGCCATTGTCATTACAACTGCTTCCAACCTTGAAGAAAAAGGAAGACGAGGAGTAGATGATGTATCCCTTACTTCATACAAACCACCCTTTCGCCTGTTCAAGTCTTTTCTTGAATAATTTCATTGTTGAGAATTTTCAGAAATAGCTTCAAAGAATTCCCAAATCTCATTAGCACTCATCTTCATAAGTGACCCACCACTAGTGGCGTCAATCATTCGACGGTTTTGAGGAGTTAACGCGTCTTGGAAGTATTGAACCAAGCGCCACTTTTCAAAGCCGTGATGGGGACACCAAGTAATGAGTTCATTGAATCTTTCCTAACATTCATAGAAATGCTCACCCTCTTTCTGTTGAAAATTAGATATATCTCTTCGGATGGCATTTGTTTTATGAATAAGAAAATATTTTGTCAAAAATTTTCCTGATAGGGCATCCCAAGTGTCGATGGTTCCAGTTTCTAATGAGTTTAACCATGACTTCGCCCTATCTTTTAAAGAAAAGGGGAACAGCCTAAGACGAACTGAATCATCAGAAAAATTGGGATATTTCAGAGTAGCACAAATGTCAAGAAACTATTTGACATGAAGATAGGGATCCTCTTTTTCTAGACCATAAAAGGAAGGCAAAAGGTGGATAATTGATGGTTTTAGCTCAAAGCTACTTGCAGTGGTCTCAGGTAAGACAATGCAAGATGGGGTGTTATTGGAACGTGGAGAAAAATAATCCTTAAATGCTCTCTCCCCAGCCATTTCAATGGTCTCACTCGACAAGGAGAACAATTCTAGAAGGTCAATGGGGACTTCAGACAACTCTACAGGATCCTCTCGAATTAGTCTACCTCTTGAATCTCGTTCCCAAATACGCATAAACAGGTTTACACCAAGTGAGGTTTGAAATGTTTACTAACCTTAAAAAAAATCACGCACAAACTCAAACACAATCAGCAACCAATTGATGCACAAGAAAAAATGCCTCCCTAAGCAATCAGTGTTTTTGATATTAATTATCTTTTTATCTTTGGGGGACAAATTATTTCTTATGTAATCTTTATATCAGAGCAATGGGTGCTACAAGATGATCCTAAGAGTGTATACTTTACACCACAAAGTTCAAAATCAGTAGGTTGGAGTTTTGTTTCAAATAAACCGGATTATTGCACAAGAGAATGAGGTCACAATGGTCCAATTAAGTACTTCCTTGTGCTACCGCTCTGTAAGCCAATAGATGTGAGAACGATGTGATGTTAAATGTACACTTGAGGCTTGTGTTCCTAACCCAAAACTGTTAGTTACACCAATTTTTCTTGTGGATCGTAGCTTACTTATGACTCAGCGTACCGGGTAAATTACCCTTGTGGCAGTGGCCTCTCGGAGTTCATTGAATGATTAAACCCATCGTCACTTTTAGCTTTGGTCAACACAAAAATTATTGGATTCACTTTGGTCTTGGTTGTCCTATGAACACCGTACCTAAAAGATGGCTCTATCTAACTTGCTAACTGATTTTAATTATGTTTGGCTATTGGTTGCACACAGCTGGAGTGATGAGGTGGGGATATCAAGTCCCACCAGTTTCTATTTAGAGGTTGGGTCTGCTTATTATGAATTACTAAAGTTTAGCATCCACAATTACAGAAATTAAACAACCAATCACACAATTTCAAACAATTCCACAAAGCACCCGGATCGCTAATACATTGCGTGTGATAGAAGTACTTACAGTGAGTGTATTCCGTTCTGCACAAAAAATTAGCACAATTAACAAAAATGTCCGACTTCTTTTTATCCGTTTCAATCAGCACACAAGCATATGCAATCAAATTACTGGACTTGGTCTTAGAAGTCGGATATCTAAAAAAAATTTTATTGGGTAACAATTAAAATTGTTTCCCTATAATTTCTTTTGACTTGGAAAATTTTGGATTTTTATTTTTAGGTGATTAAAAATGGAAAACAATAGAGTTTACAAAAATTATTACACCACACACTCGTAAAACGAGGTGAAAATAAAATTAAAACTCCCCTCACAAAATAAAAAAAATCTTAAATTAAAATTTGTTTGATGTTTGCAGGATTGTCCAATTTCCTCGATAAGCGTGTATTCTGCAAAATTAAAAAAATAACACGAAATGAATGTAAAAAGAACTTAACAATATAAAAATAAAATTTTGTTTTTTTTTAAAATTAGTGAAAATAAAACTTAAATTCAATTACACCGCTACCTTCCCCGGCAACGGCTCCAAAAACTTGTTGCTGGTTTAACTAGCCTAAACAAACAGGATAATTTGACCCACTTGTAATAACCGCAAGTGCACGATTTCTAACTGATAGACAACGGCAAGTACGGGTCAATCCCACGAGGAAGGTGAATTAAATTGAAGTTAATAATTTACCTAAACTAATTTGGAGAAAATGGGGGTTACAGTGTTTAAAAATCCGAGTTAAACAAAAGTAATAAAAATAACAATAAATAAAAGAAAAAAGTTGGAGGCCGGAAACCACAATTTGCAAAATATTTTTCAAGCTCCTAAAATTATATTCAATTTTTCTTATTATTCCAATTTCAAATAAATGACTCTAGCAATGTATAAACTCCTAGCATTAATTGTCTTGTTATGGCACAATTAATCACAAGTTTAATTATTCATTTAAAACATGCTTGATTTATAACATAATATTTTTCTAACAACCTAAGATGCATGACATATTAGGTGAAAGTAAAATATTATAAATCGCAAATCAATTAATATTAATCATGGAATAATAAAGTAAAATGAAATTAATTCTAGAATTTGAGACTTAATTCACTGTGGTGTTACAGAGAATTCAGCAGGGTGCAAACAGGAACAGATCCAGTGTGGCTCAATAGATCCCAGTGCAAATAGTTCTGGTCTTTCTCAGCCGAGGTGCTCTCAATAAGGTCCACTGGGTGCCAGTAGAGTCAACTTGATTTAAGTTTCTGTGGTGGTACTGAGTTATAAGGTGGGGTGCAAATAGTACCCCAACCTTTCTTCCTCAATTCGAACAGAGAGAGAGGCAGGAAGACGTTGTGGGTGATCTGCTCCTATCTGGTGGTTAACAGAGACTGTGACAAGAGCTGATGTGGTCTTTCGGCGAAATATGTTGGTGGTGGTTGATGGGCGCTGTGATGAAGAAAATGAATGAGAGATGAGAACCGAGTGGTGAGTGGTGGTGCAGCCGGTGACGGTGGTTGAAGATGAAGTGAAACAGGGTTGTCACGCCCCTGTTTCGGTGGAGTGAATGAGAGAAAACAGATATGGATAGGTTGTGGGTGGTGATTTTGCTTGGTTGGAATGGTGATGAGAATCACAAATTGTGAAGAAGAGGTTTTGGTATTCTGTAATCTGTATTTTTTTTTCTTTCCCTTATCTTCTTCCCATTTCTTATTCATTTCTATTGTATTTATAGAGAATTAAGAAAATGAACTTGGACAAGTTAAGGGGAGGGTTCAATGAGTGATTTACGGCTTAAATCAAGCTAGAATCTTGGATAATTAAGATAATATGCTTTGGGTTTGATTGGGTTTGGCATTGGGTTTGGGTTTACGGATTTGGTTTTGGGTTTGGTTTTGAGTTTAGGTTATGGGCTTAGGCTATTCTCACCTCCACTTCCTCTGAAGTCACCGTCTGTGATTTATTCATTGCATTTTTCTTTGATTTCTTCGTTATTGCTCCGAATTCTACAAAAACACAAAATTTTAATAATTAATTTAAAATAAAATAAAACAAGGATTAACAAAAATATAATAAGAGGTAAAAAAATGTTATAATTATGTGATTATCACAAGCCCTCCGACCATATTGGAACCCAATCTCGCAGCCCTAATTGAAAATTTTTGATCTCGCGATTAGGGTTACGCCAATTTTTTGAAGAACAATTCTTAAAAGTCGGGCCCCTGACATCGATCAATTCTTAAGAGTTAGGTTCTTCATCTTCTTCTTCTGCTCTTCATCTGTTTTTTTTTTCTTCTTCTTATGTTTGTCATCACGTTCTTGAGGCTCCCCTGGCGCTCAATCTAGCGCTAGGGGCTTGGCTCTTAAGAATTGTTCCACTACGAATTGTCGTTTAAATTTACCAATGAAACAATTTTTAAGAGTCTTTCTAATTGTTACATTCTTTTTTTATTACATTGTATAACATTGTCATCTGGGGTTGAGTTGGTGATGACATGTCAAGTCCAAATAATTTGGACCCCTAAAAAAAGGAAAAGTTAAAGTGGTTTTACCGTAACATGTTGATGATGATGAGCTAATTCAACATCTTGCAGACTCACATCGATTGCAGTTCCAAAAAAAAAAAATGAGACAAGATTCCAAAATTCGAAGTTATGGTGCCTCAAGCAATACCACATTGTTCATAAAATATTGGGTCTATTAGTAGAGACCTAAATAATTAGGACAAATCACTCGAATTTCCATTCAGGAGGTTCATGCATGGAGCTATCATGATCAATTTTGTGCCCTAGCGTACCATTGGTAACTCAATTTTTCATTCGGAAATAAATTTAAAGTAATGAAAAGTAGAGAGAATATGAATTGTCTATGGGCTTCAAGTGACTAAAACCAGTTTTCTCGTAACAAACTCGATGGTAAGATTTTTTTTTTTTTTTTTGCACAAAGTGGAATTAAATATTATCAGTTTTGCTAGGCAACCATTTTTTTGCCAGGGTTGGACCTTTTTACACTTTTACCCATTTTCTTTGAAATACAAACATCATTTATAGAATAGGTAAAATTGTCAAAAAACCCTACCCTGGCAAAAAAATGGCTGCCTAGAATTGTTGAAATATTATTTATTAAAATAAAATAAATATAGATATTGGGTAAGATAGCCTAATTCCTAGTTTGATTGCCCATTTTGGATCCCATCAGTTTCATATACTTAAAAGGATCATAGTAAATGAATATTATTGTTTATTAATTCGTTTGAGCTAGAATTTTGAGAAAAACCATAAATTCACATCAGAAACAATGTGGTAAAGTTTCGTCATCATATGTGCTCGAGATATGAGCTAAATGGGATTTCTATATTAATATAACGAAGTGAGCAAGGGCTCCACTTTGGGCTCAACACAGGCTAGTAGACCAATGGCTATTGTCCTGATCCTTAAACACCCACAAAGACCATTCATTAAGATAGGGCGGATTTAAATAGGTATATTAAAGAAAGGTATCAAAATGGGCTGAAATTTTAACACGATTTTATAATCCCAGTCCGTAATTTTACTGAAAATTCAGCTCAAATGAATTAAGTTTTTTAGTTTGGGGACGTTTTTTTTAGCTAAATGAAATTTCATTGGGTCTTAAACTAGCAGTAAAAGCTAATTTATTTTTTTAGCTGAATGCCCCATAAAATAAACTTGGGAATCGGGATTTTAATTTTATATTTTAGAAAGAATGACTTACAAGGCTTACTTTTTGTAGTAGTAGACTAAATAAACCCACTAGAATTGCAAATATCCAAGAAGGCGAACTTTATTAAATTCAATACTTTGAAAGACTGTGAAACCAAACTACGGTTAAAAAATTTATGAAGGAGACCAATATGCCATTATGTTAACACCAATTTAATTGATAAAAACATATAGATTCAAAATGCAAAACGTTTGAAACAACCAAGGGCTCACATTTTGATATGCTTCCTATGCTTCAAAAAGTATCCTTTATGGAGATTAATGGATTGATTGTTTTCAATTCATTAGGTTATTTCTTATTTCTGCTTAACGTATACCTTTGAAACCCCTTATACATTTGAAACATCATCCTTTGTTAGTCTTGATCTTGTAGACTAGCAAATGCACAACAATTTTCCAATAATTAAGTCATCAAACTACATTTAGAAATAGGTGTTTTAAAACAATTTATAATTGCCTTGGTGACGATTTAGTTTCACTGTATTGTCATTTGTGACAAGTTAAATCAAACAAGGGAACTAAACATAGTAATCTAATCCATAGGGAATCAAAACCCACAAGGAATCCCACGGTTACATTGGTTGAACTTTATTCATCCCTAATAGCTCATTAAGTTATACTTTATGGTAATGAGGAGAACTTTAGTAATCATTATGCGATATTAAATCTCAAGAAGAAGAAATCAATGGTCTCGATTATCATGATTTTATTTATTTTATTTTTATCAAAGTGAATTAGGGTGTTAAGTGGAAAACCAAGGAATATAATGGAAACAAATGAAGAGGTGGATGAAACGACAATCAATGTCGATAGAAACCACGTTGTTGATGGTAGAGGTGGTGTTTATGATCAGTAGCGGAGCCAGGATTTTCAACAGGGGGGGGCGCAGTGATGTTCAATATTTTTTTAAATTAATAACAACAAATTATTATTTTTTTCAAAATTTGACTAAAATTCTGTTACTATTATTAGTCTAAATATCTTTACAGGAGTGCGGTACTCCCTAGCTGAACCAAAACTTCAAAACCCAAAATTGAAAACAAAAAAAATCTCATTGAACTAAACTATATCATTTTGGTCCTGATGAAGTGATCATTATTTTAGTTATAATTCTTCATCAAACCTATCGATATCATCCTCGACGCAAATTTAAGCAATTAAATCATTAATAAAACAACAAAGGGGAAAAACATAAATTTAAAAACAACTAAAAATATACCTTGTGAAGTAAGTCCTTTTGCATAGCTATGATCCTCTAGCCATGATCAAATCAGCAAACTCCAATGGGATCTTTCGTTAGACAAGTCACACACAATGTAAGGCGGGATCATCATACTCAACTGTGAATTCGTGTAATTAGTTTGTGTTATATCTCGAATTACAACTAATCAAACTGTCAGAGATGCTAACATTAGATGTCAGTAATTCCAACAATTTTTTTTTATTTTTTTTGTAGATTAAACCACTAGCAATAATGACTGACTAATTGTTTGAACTTGAACTTTCCACTTCATAACATTTATTATCTTATGAACAATAAAAAAATTTAGCTAATAATTTCCAGTCCATAATTTGTGCCATCTGCAATATTAGTATGTTGAAAGTGTTGAGGAGCATCCATTTAAAATGGACCCTAAATCAACTCTTGGATGTTCTAGAAACAACAATGCTCTTCTAAAATATCAACATATATCATTATCATTGTCTTTGAAATTTCTACAACACGATGAAATTTCCTTTGAGCTCATATAACTATATAAGTAGGTAGTCAAATAGGTAATTGTGCCACTAATGTTAACTTTTTTTTTTTTTTTTAATTAAAACCTCCAGTGGGGAGGGGCACCTCTGGAATGCCAGACCTTTATTACTTGTCAAAAAAATTGAATTACAATCAATACGGGGGTACATGACGACTTTACCCGTGATATAACCAAATCAAAAATTGGGTCGAAACCGTAAACCAAAATACATAAAAGCAAAACATAACAATCACCAATGCTGAAAGAAATGATCATAAAGGAGTGCACATGTGTCGCATAACTGCTGTCATACCTGCTTTAGCCAAAAACAGAAGGGCATACCTGTTGTCAAAACTGTTGTCATACCTGCGTTTCATCCAAAAAGAAATGCGCAAGCATTTCATAACTGCTTCATGCGATCCTGCAAGCCAAAACCAATCCGCATTCTCTCCCCATGGTTGGGATCAGCGCCTAAAAACAGAGTGAGCAGGGATCGAAAGTGCTTGGCGCTTCAGCCAATAGCCTGCTGTCCTGTTTTGCCCCTGCAGTTCAAACCAAAACACCAGCAGCGGGACGCAAACATCCCACAATCCGCATTCTCGCCCCTACGCATCCGATGTAAAAGATCAGGAAGAGCCGCGAATGACCGTAAAAGCTACCTCTACGCATCCCCATGGCGAATGTACGCCGTATGCAATCTTTCAAGCATGATCAATCCTGCCACTCTCCTAGGAAAATCAGTCCCATCGAAAGAAGCAGTCCTATG
This sequence comes from Berberis vulgaris, assembly GCA_963556465.1. Taxonomy (NCBI): domain Eukaryota; kingdom Viridiplantae; phylum Streptophyta; class Magnoliopsida; order Ranunculales; family Berberidaceae; genus Berberis; species Berberis vulgaris. Next base: position 5,303,180 of record OY747135.1, read on the forward strand.
GTCTCGTTGTGCTCTATCAGCTAACGCATCTGCCACCGCATTGGCCTCCCTGTAGATATGTTGGCAATCTAACGTCATTGTCGCTGCCAACAACTTAATTTCTTTCAAAATATTCTCCAAATGCCATGGGATTTTCAGAATATCCTTAAGCCAACCATAAACAAGTTTCGAGTCCGTTTGGACTACCACCCTTTTGAAACCCCAGGCGAGACAAAGGCGGATGCCCTCCACAAGAGCCAAAATTTTCGCTTTATTGTTGGTTCCTGCACCGAAAAATATTTGTTTTCCCACAACGCAGTGACCCCGAGAGTCTCTAATAATCACTCCGCCGGATGCCTTGTCCTTGCGGGAGGAACCATCCACATTAAGCACAACAAAATCTATGGGTGGGGGGTGCCAAAAAACAATTCTAACAAACTTCCTTCTAACGGGTAACACATCCAACCCCAAAGCCCGTAAGGGGGCCTTGTTACTGCTAACTTGCTTGGGGATTATAAAATTATTTGCTAATCGCAACTGACGCCTAATGTTCAAAATCGCAAAGGCAGGATTTGGGGGAGCATTTTCATAAACACATTTGCATCTTTGTTTCCAAATTTCCCATAAAATGAACATAGGAGTAAGAAAGAATAACACACCTGTCTGCGAATTGCGTTTAGCTCTCTTGAACCAAATTACTAGCACCGTTGAGATTTCTGTTGGTCGCCGTATGTGTACTTCAAAAATCCTGTTAAAGTGACTCCACACCTGCATCGCCAATTCGCCGTCTAGAAAGAGATGATTCAAAGATTCTCGCTTTGGCGAGTTACAACAACGGCATCTAGAGGCCAGGCTCAAACCACATCTGTATAATTCCCCATCCACTAGCACTCTTCTACGGAGTAATTTTCAAACAAAGACTGATATTCTGGAAGGAAGAATGTCGTGCCAAAGCTTAGGACTTAATGCATTGGCCTTCCCATGTTTGCGTAATAGTTCATAGGCCGACTGAAGGGAAAAGAGCCCATTCAGATTTGGAACCCATACACACGTGTCCCCCTCATGGGCCGCACCACGTAATCTATCTGCAAAAATACCACGCGCCAAGCTTCTGAGATCTGGATGAACCAATTCAAAATGTGTCAAAATCACCTCGCTAACTGAAGGCCAAAAACCTTGATTAACCAGTGCCGCCGATCTCCTGAAAGAAACCACCATGTTCCAATTTTCCTCAAAGAAACTGATATCCCCCATGCCAATACGCCAAAGCAAGTTACTCAAAAGAAAAGGTCTCTCAAGCATGATCTCTTTAAAGAAAGGAGAAGACCCACCTTTCACAGGTTGACTATTCAAAGCAACGCCTCGTAGCCAGTATTTGCTCCTCATAAAGGTAGCCCATAAAGAGTCTGAAGTAAGAAATCTCCAAAGAGCCTTGATTCGAAAAGCCTCCATTACAACCGTCAAGTCTCTAACTCCCAAACCTTCTTCCGCCTGTGGAAAACAAATTTTAGCCCATGACACCCATTTTTTCTTTAGTCGGCCTTCACAATCCCCCCAAAAGAAGTCCGCCAGCAAACTATTAATCCGTGATAAAACTTTCCTTGGTACACACATGGTATTAAGAATATAAATAGGAATCGAGCTAAGGACATGCTTAATCAAGATTAATCTGCCCCCTGGAGATAACAATTTTGCCTTCCATCCCTGAATACGAGCCTGAATCTTAGTAATTAGATCTTCAAAATATGAGATTTTAACTCTCCCTTGGAACACTGGCCAGCCCAAATATTTCAATGGAACAACGTGAAATTGGAAACCTGTACAACTCTTCAAAGCCACAATGCGCTCCGCTGCTGCCTTGTCATCCAAAGTAAAAGAACTTTTACCCGCATTAATTTTCTGCCCCGAGGTCGAACAATATCGTCGCAGGAACTCCATGCATCCCATGACTGAGGACTTTCTGCCATTTAAAAAATCAAAGTGTCATCTGCATACAGAAGGTGGAAAATAGGACTGCAATTCCTAGGAGTATAATAATACCCAATTTTGCCATTCTCAAAAGCTGTTTTCAATCCCCTACTCAACACTTCAGAGGCAATAATGAAAAGAAACGGGGAAAGAGGGTCTCCTTGCCTTAAACCCCTAGTGGATCTGAAAAAACCTTTGTAGGCTCCCTGAAGCAGAACCAAAAATCATAAAAAGCGATACAGTTGGAGATGAGGTGGCAGATTCTACTATTAAAGCCAAATTTTTTAAGAACTGCGAGCAAGAAGTTCCATTCCATTCTATCATATGCTTTCTCCATGTCAATTTTTAGCACCACATTGCCTCCAAAAACCTTCCTGTTAATGTCTCTAATTAATTCCTGCGCCAGGCCAATATTTTCACCAATGAACCTGCCTTTGACAAAAGTCCTCTGCTCCTGAGAAATCAACCTTGGCAAGATATCTACCAGCCTATTGCAATGGATTTTACTGAAGATCTTATAGATCACATTGCACAAACTGATTGGGCGAAAATCAGAAAAGGAACCTGGATTCTCAATTTTAGGAATCAAAGCCATAAAATTCGCCGAAAAGGACGACGACATTGCCTCTCCTTCAAAAAATTGTATAGCTGCCTCCCAAATATCCATACTCAAAATCTCCCAACAAGACTGAAATACATCAGCAGTAAAGTCATCTGGTCCTGGCGCACTATTTTTGGGAATGTCGAAAACAACGTCTCTCACTTCCGCCAAGGAAGGTCGTTTGACCAAAAGCTCGCATTGACCAGGTTCCACCAACTTTGGGATACAAGATAACAAATCCGTATCCACCAGACAATCACCTTGAGAAGACATTAGAGTAGCAAAAAACTCATTGGCTTTGTCAAGAATCTCACCAGGTTCAGAAATAATTCTACCGCACGGTAAAGTAATCTGATTGATGGCTCGTCGCTTTTGTTTGGACTTGGTGGAAGCAAAAAAGTATTTAGTGCAGGCATCCCCCTCCTTGAACTCTTTTTCACCTGATTTTTGAATCCAGTAAAGCTCCTCCTGTTTGAGAGCTAATCTGTACTCTGCCTGACAACGATGTAGATTGCTACAAGCATTGACATCCCAGTTAGCAGCAACATTTAGCACATTAGTTCTTATAGATGCGAAACCCGACAAAAGAATTATTTTCCACTGTTGCATTTCATCCTCTAAAGCTCGGATTCTGCTAAACACATTACTAAAGACCGTCCTGTTCCACTGTATAAGAGCTCGTCGGGTCATTTTAAGTTTGGCATCCACTCTGTCAATAGGTCTCATGGAACCCATGTCGGTCGACCACTTGTCCTTAATCAGATCAAAAAAACCGGGGTGAGTCGTCCACATATTTAAGAAACGAAAGGGGGCAAAACCAATTTTTTATTGTGTTGGCATAGAGGTCAACAACGGAGAATGATCTGAAAAAGTTATGCAAATATGCTCCACTTTAGGACTACCCAAGACTGTCAACCAAGCTGAATTAACAAGAATCCTATCAAGTTTGGCCCAAATTCGCTCACTACCACGCCTGTTATTGTACCAGGTGAGTCGAGGACCCGAAAATCCACAATCAATTAGACCACTGTTTTCAATACAGTCGGAGAAATGTGACATGCTCGCCAGGGACGGCTACACTCCCCCCACCTTTTCGCCCGAATGCAAATATGTATTAAAATCACCGCCGACCATCCATGGAGTATCATGATTTGCAGCAAAATTTACCATATTTAACCAGAGATCCCTTCGTTCATCCACAGAGCATTTAGCATAAACAAAAGAAATTCAAAAATTTCTTGAAGTAGAGTCCGTTACCTGACAATGGATGATCTGATCCGACATATCCACCACCGAAAGGACAAGAGATGTATCCCAAAGAATCCAAATCTTGCCGTCAAAAGATTCATTCGAGACAAATCCACCAAGCTTGAGTTTGTTTCCAATCTCCATGTGTCTATTAGCATCAATCATAGGCTCCGCAAGCATAAGTATTCGGACTTTATGTTCCACAACCATATTTTTTAACCTCCTTCTCGTGGACTGGTTACCAACCCCACGAGCATTCCAAAAAAGTAGATTTTCTATCATCTTAAACTCGGGTGGAAAGCTTACCCTTCTTAGTCTTACGACGGTTGCTCGTAGGTATCGCCAAGTCGACTGATTTCCTAAGATTCTCATCGGACTGAGCCCCTAAAGCTAAATCTTTGATAGCTTGTGATTCCGGCCCTAACTCCGAATCCGACGCCGCCGCATCACTATCTTCTGTGGCACTGTCAAAGGAATTAGTATTCATCTTTTTCTTTTTTTTTCTGTTTTCGCAAAGCATGGTTCTCCTTCATCAATTGAACAGCGACATCATACAAAATACCCCATCCTGTTTTTTCCCAGCTGCCCCGGGGACCGGTAATTTACCAATGGCCACGGGATAAAGTCGTGAAGCCTGAACATCCATCATTGTCTCCTGATCAGTTCTCGCCCCTGTGACCTGTGGGAATGCAAGCCGCATTGTTTGCGACGCAGCAGGTAAGACTCCAATTGCGAGCGAAACAGACTTGGAGATCAATTCACCTGCTGTGATGCAGGTAGCTGGCTGAAATGCTACCGCGTCGGCCCCTGTTTCGGGGCAGAGCACAGCTTGGGGTACGCCCCCTGTTTCGGGGCAGAGCACGGCCTGGGGTACGGCCTGGTTGGAGACAGGGCTAGGCTGGGACACAACCCCTGTGTTGGGACCTTGCACTGCTTGGTGCGATTCAGGAGCTGGCTGGAAAGCAGCTCTTTGCATATGCGTCCCTGGTGAAACAGTCTGCCCAACCGTGACTTCGCCATTTGTAACACTTGTCGTACCTCGCGGCGTTGCCGCATGGACCCCCGGAGAAACGCTATCCCCTGAATAGTTGCCATTCTCTTGTTGTAAATGCTGTACTTGAGGTTCAACAACCTTCTCGATCTCTGAAATAGTATACCCCGCCTCCCTGAGGCATTCCTCCGTAGATTCTGGCACAACCTCGGCACTATCATGAGCCATTGTCATGCCCACAAGCTGCTTATCCTCGTGATCACCCTCATCGTCATCGAGAAACTCTGTAAGAGATTCGAATTTGTTGGACAACACCACCTTTTCCGGGTCAATGGCCATTGGCCTCCTATCCCCAGCATCCTCATTACTCTCCTTAGTAATCTCCGCACCCATGTCATTTTTTGCGCCACTCGTGCCCACTACGGGGATAGTCAATTTATCTTGTTTAGGAACTGGTACGTAGTGCTGCTTGACAGAAGTGGCTTCGACTTTTGGCTTGACCGTCTTCTTCGCTTTGCGTAGGTCAGAACTGCTTCCACGGCCCTTAAGACCCAACTTTTTTCTACAAAACTCTTCCTTATGCCCGATCAAAGAACAAAAATCACAATATTTGAAACCCGGATATTCTATCTTCTGCCAGAAACCTCTGTTATTAGCCCTGTCAATCCAAACTCTGTTTGGTAATTTTTCCGTCAAGGTCATCTCCACGCAAACACGGGCAAAGCCCGGGCGCTATAGGCATCTAGTATGATCATCCATCGGCAAAAATCCACCAAAGGAATTCACAATTGCTTTTAAAATAGGGGGATGAAATAAATGAAGGGGTAAGTTAGGAAGCTCTACCCACAACGGCACCGATATCGGGTCCTCCTTCAAACTGAAACCATCATGCCACCGGAAGGCTTTGAACCGAACTCCACGAATCAAAAAGGAGTCTCTTGAGAGAACTTTATTTGCTTCCACCTCAGATTGGAGTCGAACTAACACGTGCCTTTGATTGAGTAAACCAAGCGAAAAATCACCAAGAATTCCCCACGTTCGATGAATCGAATCGCAAATGTCTTCCAACGTTGGTCGGTAGCTAGAAAACTTTAAAACAATCACATGTTGTTCCATGAACGCTTCGCCATGCACTTCATCCGTGGCTGTAAGTCCAATGGCGGGTGCGCCATCTTTTCGAAATCGAGTGCCTTCTACCGGCGTTTTCGGAGTTTCGTCGACCAATATTTTACCCAAGATCTAGGCGAAAGACTTTGTCGAACCTGCCACATGACCCCCAATACCTGGTCCCCCCGCCGTGGAGGGAGGGATGACGGCTGGAGGCGCCGACATCATAAGTTGCGTCTTGCGTCAGCCACAAGGGTATAGAGCATTGGTGGCTGAAATGAACGAGACTTTGGGTTAGCAACGTGGCGTAGAGCAACCCTCAAGGCGACGCGTGAAGGCCTAGAAACGCAGTGGAGACGGCGTGAAGACCTAGGCGAAGCGAGCAGGCACCAACCACCACGAGAATCAAAGGCTGGGGTTGCTTCCCAAGATGTTGGGACGGCCAAGATTGAAAGGATCAAAAAAATCCAAAAAGGTCTAGAATACCCCTCGAAATTGCCTCAGAGCCAGTGTTGTTTGGCTTCACGAAGCTCTTGTTCACTCTCCACTGATGTTAACTTACCTGGTCTACACTCATCACGTAACATGGAAATGTGGAGGAAAGTGATCAGACTCAAAGAATTAAATAAGATTTCAAAGTTAAGCTAGATACTAACACTACACCACAAGGGTTTATTGCACATGCATATAGCATTTTTTAGACTTGTGCTGTCAAAAACCCAAGTTTAATTTCGTTACTAATTTAAAATGCTGTGAAAAAAGTGCGCGGGAGTGCGAAAATTAGACCGCCCGTTATTGACCCACGCTATCATCTCCTCCCTCAAACGCAACTCTCCCTCACAAACGTAGCTCTCCCACCTCGCCTCTCCTTTCGCCGTCACCTCGCCTCGCCTAATCTTCCTCGCTCTTCTCTCGCCATCACCTCTCCTCTCACCGTCACCTAACCTCACCTGATATCTCTCACTCTCTGTTGCATCGCCTGATCTCTCTCGCTCTCTGTCACTTCGTCGCTGCACCTCCACTTCACTCTGCTTCTGCTAATCACTAATTTTTCTTCACTCTTTCGTCTTCTTCATCTTGCACAAATTAGGGTTTCTAATTCAAGAATCTTTGTATACTTCCATCCCATATTGAAGATCTCTGTAAGTTGGATTCTGTCATTGCATTTCATTTTTTAGTTTGTTGAATAATTTATTGAGATGTTGATTTTTGGGTCTCTTTAAATACTGAGAAAGTGTTTGTGTATTCAGAGAAAGAGCAAATAGAGTTTGGTTTCTCTTCATCGGCGAAGAAATACCAGATTTTACCGTTTCTCCATGAAGAAATACCAAGTTTCTCTCCAGCAGTTTTCGAGTCATCTAGAGGCAATTTTGAGGTACGAATGTTGATTTCATCTTCTGTTCTAATGGTTTTTAGTATGAGATTGGTGGTTGTTTGTGTTTGATGTCATTTGTGTTTGTTGAATCTGTGAGATTGGTGGTTGTTTGGTTCCCATCTAGTTTGCTTTGTTTTGATCTGTGATTGTTTTAGTCCCTTCTCTATTTTTTGTTTAGATGAACAACATTTTTTGTGTTTTAGGTTTTTCTGATTTCATTTTTAGGGATTTTTGCTTTTGATGATGAGTTTATGCCTTTTATTAGTGTTGATGGAGGAGTAGTCAAAATGGAGTCTTGATTTGGGTTTCGTTCAGTCTAGTTCTAAATTTTTGTGTGGGTGTGTTTTTTTTTTTCTTCTTTAGATTATAAGGGGCGCTTTGTGATTTGACCAGAATAAGGGAGATTGGGTTTTTAATTGGGCTTGTACTGAATTTTGTGTTGTTTTTTTTTTTGCTTCAGATTGTAAGTTCATCTTTTCTCTGAATAATCTCAAATAACCAATTGGTTGACATGTTCAATTTATTATTACTATTTTTTTCCCGACCTTAATCACTTGATGATAAGGGGTACTTGTCAAAATGTGATGAAGAATTGACCACATTTAGTTCTGACTAGTAAAAAAAGACACTTTACATAGTCCGCTTTTATATGCCCCGTGTTTAAAATTAAGTTCGCTTTAGATCATTACTTAGAAGTCAGAACAAACACTGCCTAAGCATTTTTCTGTGAAACACTTAATAGTGCGCGCATCTCTGATCCATTAAAAACCTATGTTGTTGATTAAACGTAGATAAGATAAACACCCAACTTAAAGAAGCCTACTTATGTTAGATCGTATTGACAGTCGAGTAATCTCCTCTGTTCTAGTGATTGATTTATGTTAGATCATATTGATTTCGTGTTTCTATTGGATATTTGGATATCATAATTTGTTTTATTGGTACAAACATAGCGATTGAGGCAGCTGATATTGTTCTCATGAAAAACAACTTGGAGCTGGTACAAACATATGCATTCAACCTGGAGCTGGTACAGACATGCATTCAACAGCTGATGTTGTTTGTTGTTCTCTCTTACTGAAGAAGTACAAGAGGCCTAGGAGGTTAGACACCCTTGATAGTGCAGGGCGTGCTTTTATTGACCTCAATAAGAAATTATTGTTTCTACAATCACCATGGTGCGAAGTATGAGACTGCCCAACAACTTTATGTCAAATTCATGTAATGGTGGGAGTGAAGAGATCAATTTTCATTGAGATATAGTGTAGTACTTCTGAGACAAATGTTGTCATTGAGATAATATTTTTATTGTATTGTATTCAAATCGTGATGGTAGTTCGTATGTTTATGAGATAATTAATATCTATTTTTGAATCATTTGGATGCTTTACATATAATATATGCAATATTATCTTCTATGGTTAAAGAAATCAGTGTTATGAAAAGTCATTTGATAACACTTGATGAGTGCTATACAAAAAAAAAAAAAGGACTTGAGAACCGCTATAGAAACTAATACAATAACATTTGTTAAATGTTACGTAAGGGAAGACAATAGCGTTTCAGAAACGCTATTGGTAACTAGACAATAGTGTTTCTTAAGTGCTCTCACAAGCTAAATAATAGCACTTTTTACACACTATTATAGGTTTAACCATAACATTTTTAAAACACTATTACAAACTAAACAATAGCATTTGAAAAACGCTATAAATTGTCTACTTACAACAGCGTTTCTGAAACGCTATAAATAGCCTAATACCTATTATAACTCCAGCAGACACAACGTTTATTAAAACGCTATAATATCCTATAATAACATTTTTGAAATGCTATGAATAAGCATTTATTGTGTAGTGTTAATCTCAACCAAGAACCATTGTTACATATTTACATGCTTTCGTAATCTTACTTTATTCAACACACCCATTCCATATTAACAAAAACTTACTTTATTAGTTGACCTTGCTCTCTCTAGTTTGTGAGTGTCGTGTGTGCATGACAGCGTGAGAGAAAATGAGAGATGAGAAGATGATATTTGCTGTAAAGCGGGTTGTTGTAGAGGGGGCAATAAATTATAACGAAATTGTAGGGGGAGGGGAGGGGGCAATTTATTAACTATACCCAAAAAATCACTGTTAAACAAAAGAAGTTTAAAATTTTTAGGGGGGGGGGCAACTGCCCCCCATCCCTTGTATGTGGCTCTGCCACTGTTTGTGATGATGGTTTCGCATTGATACGGTAGTAGAAATGTTGCATAATCGAGCTCATCCAATTTATGGCTTTGGAAAAGTCTCAATTAAGCAAAAGGGGCACAATGGCATTTTTAATATTTTTAAAACCCTGGTTAGATTTTTTTGACTTTAAAAGTATTCACAGGAAAACAATAGGCCCTTTGGAGTATTTGCAATTGTTCTCGTATTATTTGGTCTACATTTGCAAAATGTAAGCGCTCCAAGTCATTTTCCTTTTATTTTAACTTGATTTAAAATAAATTATACACAAGAATTTTGTTTAACAATTTTTTTAGATTTTACCCTATTGACTTTGACTTTATCTTGTACATTTTTTCATAATTTCATTTTTTTTTTCCTTATGATTAAATTGGGGAAGTTTTGATTCCTACCACCCCCACCACCTCCGGTCAACTTCGACAACCCTCTTATGGAGTTGGGTCGCGCCAGCTGGCCACCACGTCCTCCACTTCCAAATTAAAATAGTCACGATAAAAAGTTAATTTTTTTTTTCAAATAATAAATTTAATACATGTTTTTCTAAGAAAACATGTTTTTTCTTGTGAGTTGGGACTTGGGATATCCCACTCCAATAAATGTCAAAATTAGGATTAGTTTGAACATTAACATATCCTGGCCCATAGGCCCCAGTATAGTCGCTTATTGAGACGTCGCTTGGTTTCTTGAACCAATTAAACACCCATGTTCGTACCAACACGACTCCATCAACGACCCTCTAATTACTCTACTCACCTAGCCAGATTTTTTTATTTATTTATTTTAATTTCTTCGCTCCATTTGTTCGAATTTAGGTCAAATTTCGATCTTAAGAAACGATGTCAGACGCTCTTATCAATGGATTGGCGGGAGCTGGTGGAGGAATCATCGCTCAGCTCATCACTTATCCTCTCCAAACTGTACAAACAAACAACTAACAATTATTCTAGGGTTTTTGCGTTCTTTTTTGAGTTTCTTGGTTTCATTTGGTAACTTGTTTGATCTTTTAGGTTAACACTCGGCAACAGACGGATAGAGATCCCAAGAAGGCGAAGAGGAAGCTTGGAACTATAGAGCAAATGTGTCAGGTTTTTCATCTTTGTGTGATCTTGGAAGCAAATTTTTTTATTTGTTCTTTGTTTCAGTAATTGAATTCGAGTAAATTGTTTTGTAGGTAGTTAAGCATGAAGGATGGGAGCGTTTGTACGGAGGGTTGACTCCTTCGTTAGTGGGTACAGCTGCATCTCAGGTTAGGGCACCTATTAACACTTATAATTGGTAACAGTAATGGAGCCAAGATTTTTGTTGGAGGGGGTGGAGTGATGAGTATAATATGACATAATTTTTTTTAATTTGAACAATACATAAATAACTATACAAAATACCAATTGCTAAACAAAACTTCATTTAATCTACGGGGAAAGAAAATGAATCTAACAAGCTACTTTATATGAGCACAAAAGATAAATATATGGGGATAAATCAAATTGGTATATAAAGGAGCAAAAATTAATTTCAAATGTAAAATTATATGTGGACAAAAAATTTGTGTTATTTGTGAGTTGCCATTTATAATAAATATCTAATTAGAGGTTACTTCCATCATTGATCACTATTGCAATCTCTCCCATAACTAGCAGTCAACATACGTTGACTGTTAAAAGACTCACGTTAATTACCAAAAAAATGCCCTTCAAACATTAACCCGAACCTCGATATATAAACATGTATCTTGAGGAAAAATTAATAGATCAAAATTTTCATAAATCTCCAAAAATCCTATGAATAAAATACAAATCTAGACATCGAGATACGTATTAATATAGAGAAAATACTTCAAAAAAACCTTATTCTTCCTCAAAGCGGGCAAGAGAGGTTGGGGTTGCTAGTGGTGATGGTGGGAAAGAAATAATTCAACCAGAAAGGGAAAGAGAGGAGGAGACATGGGGAACGGGACGACGTCATAGTGGTGGGCAAATTACAATAACTCAAATTTCAAAAGTCAGTGGGGGCAAGTGCCCCCACTTGCCCCCAAAATGTGGAAAGGATTTAGGGATAGTTTGATGGTATAAGTAGTTACTAGGGTTTGTTTAGTTGATGATACACATCATGTCGAGGCGGAAGCAAATCAATCGACTTGAATCCTTAATAACAAAATATGTGTCTTCTAACAGAGAGTTAAGTTATTAATGCGGTGAAAAATCGTTGATTAATCGTAATTCAGGGTTTGATCGAATCGAATTGGGTGAAATCGGTTGGGGTTTAGTGGACACCGATTAATCGGCCCAACCAACTCGCCGATTTATCGCTATGTAAAAAAAAAAAACTCACGATTCTCATTTCATTCGCAAGCCGCAACTCCCCCCAACCCAGATCCTACAGAGAAGAAGAAAAGCAAAAAGAAGAAAGAAGGTGAATATCTCTGGATGGCGACTAGATCTATGGCTCTCTCAATTTTTCTTTTCCTCCCTTTCTTCAAACCAAATCAGAAATGTATGTACCACTTCCCTAATGTCCCTCTTCCTTTTCCTTCCAGTCCCCTTCCCACTCAGCATCCCCTCTTCTCCTCTCTCCTGTGTAGAATTCATATGGACTAGGAGAGCTTGTTGATTGATGTTGTTTGTAGTGATATGGATTTTGGTGAAACAGTTGATTGTTGTTGGAACAAATTAGATTCAGCTAAAGCTAAACTTCCATTTTTCTATGTATTTGTCATTTTTTGTTTTTTGACTGAGAGCATTAATAACTAAACCTCACAATTTCTTTGAAAGTTTGTGATTATGCGTACAAATCCACATAATTTTCACGCACTTCAATCATAACTTTTATTCTTTGGTCTAGAATATATTGGCATAATCCTCTAGACGTGGAGTATTTTGTTTGTACAAAGTGGTCTTTCTAGAAATATCTTCGGTGAAAAGTAATACGATTTACCTTCATGGGTTAGTGGGATAGGTATGCTTGTTCTTCCTGTTAAGTCTGGTATCTATTTTGCTTTTAAATGTTTGTCTTGGTAGCTTGGCTGTTAAAACAATCATCAATTTTCTTTTAGTTTCTTTTTAAGTAGTTTGACATATAATTAGTAATGTTATATAATTAGAAATTTACACCATTTTGATTAGTTATTTATTTTTGTAATCTATGACTATGATTAAATTTTAAAAATATATGCTTTGAAAAAATTGACTGATTAATCCCGCTTAATCGTAATTCGGTCCTGGATCGCGCTGCGACCGCTTTCCGATTTAACTGCATAGCAGGAGAGCTGCATAGTACAATAGGGTTTAGTTCTAATTGTGTATTTTAAAATAATAGATGAGGTCTAAACCTTTATTTACGACTTTGTTCAATTATTATGTGGTGCAAGCTCCATTGAGGTGATAATATATTTGGTTACCAGCAATAAGGTAGTGGTCTAATATCAAGTTTGATAATGTTGCCTCCCCTTCGGACATGTACAGTAAAGCAAACAACAGCAGTTAAGGATAAATTACTTGCTGCACATCTCCGGTCTCATTGAGTGGAATTCGGGAATTGGACTAGCTTTGTATCAAACCTTTCACTTCCTTAATGCTCTCTTTGCAAGCACATGAATCTTCCATACATGACCAAATGTTAAACTACCTTTCAGGGATACTGATTTTCTTAACAAATTTTTTTTTACCAAAGGGAAAGATTCATTAGCAACACATTGATGTACACGTTTAACATCAAAGGAACCAGTTTTTTGTTATGTCTAAGGATTTTATTGTTTAAACCCAGCTTATCTGTTGGACACATTGGAGTGTTCTGGATATTATAATTGTGCTAGCATTTCTTGTTGGCACTTTTGTTTCTATCTTCCCTAAAGTTTTATAAACATCTTTCCTTGTAGGGTGTCTACTATTATTTCTATCAAGTATTTAGGGACAATGCGGAAGCTGTTGCAATTGCTCGAATGAGGAAAGGACGTGGTGATGGAACAATTGGGATGTTTTCATCACTTGTGGTGGCTGCCTTGTCAGGGTAATTTGTTTATGTTTCTCTATAATTTTCTTGGACTTATTTTGTGATCTTCAGTCATAGTCAATCAAAAGTGGTCGACTGGGAATTACTTTCATTAACTATAGAAAAAAAAGAAGAAAAAAAAAACCAACTTTGTACCAGATACTTGGGAGATACGTTCTTATAGCTGAAGACATGTAAATAAAGCTATTGGGAGGGTTTGGGTTTGGTTAATGAATTGATTTTCTCTCAATAATCCATAGTTTTAGGGTTTTCATTGGAATGGAAATTATTTGACCCTAATATATATATGGTCAATTCACAAATTCTTCGTAGTCATTAGGAAATAATGTGATACATCAATAGTTATGATAACACAGTTGATCTTATTTGAACTAAGTCGTCTTTGACTTGCAATCCATCTATGGGTGTCTAGCCTCATCATTTGCATCGCTTGCACTGTTGTCTCTTTGTAAAGCTATATTAATGGTTTAACCTAATGAAAATCAGGCCGTTGCTTTACCACAACTCTCACACTCTGCAAATATATATAGTTAGGTCTCTTTGTTAACAAAATTCCTTATGTAGGTGTGTGAACGTGCTGATGACCAATCCTATTTGGGTGGTTGTAACCCGCATGCAGGTAAGAAACTGATTTGGCACCACAAGACTATTGTAATTCGTTAGAAAATCTAAAACAATTCACAAATTGCACATAAAGTTGATTATCTAATTATGGGCAGATTAATCAAGAAATGTGTTACCTTCGTGAATAAGCAGTCGCTTGAAAGAATGGATCAAAGATATTAGTAGAGTTTTAATACTGTATTTTGTATGTGAGTCCAGGTCAAATAACTATTTGAAAACTCCAAAGTTGATTGAATTCTGGACATGATTTTCTGGGATCTTGTGAAAGAATGTCTATGGTTTTCTGGCTTCTTGAGAAATATGAATATCTATGGTCCTTGAAGCCAGCAGAATGTTTTCTTCGTGACCGAATTTTCTGATTGGTTTAATGGCCACTGCCTTGTTTCGTATTCATCTTGTATCGAGTCTTTTGTTCAGTTGTTCTTGGGAAAGTCAACACTTTACTGTCAGGTGTCCCCTAAAACTGTTGTTTTTTGTTTGTTTTCATAAAGCAATTGTGTCATCTCCGCTTGGCAGCTAAGAAGTACAGATTACTAAAACTGAGGTATCTCTTCTTAGATTTCACTTATTTTGAGTTTTGCTTGGCACATTTTGTAGACACACACAAAAGCAGCAAAAGCCAAACCTAATCAGACGTTAGCAGTTACTCCAAATGAAGCTACTGAAATTGTTGCTGTTGAGCCTCCTCCTTTTGGAACAACCCATGCGGTATGTGAAACAATTTGATGTCGGTTATAATTATGAATGACAATGAAATGCAGAGGTTATCCATCTCATTCGAAGTTCTCAGTTTTCATGCTTTTTGGATAAGAATAGCCGTCGTACAATCTATGTAAACAGTTGGGATTTTTTATTAAGATGTGTTATTGGAGAATGCACAATAGTTAGAATCATTACTTTTTCATTGTTCCCACCTTAATCTTGTGTGATTGAAGTGCAACTTTCAGCATTAAATTGCAGGCGGAATACTGTAATGATTTGCCTCATATAATTTCCTGCTAGTTTTGGGCTTGTAGATGAACGACTACTCAGGATTTTGGAGAGTAATAGAATATGAAAATTGTACCATAAACACGTGAGCTCCTCCTAATAGCTGCCTTGTATCAGGTGGATTAAGTTGGTTTTTGGGAATATTCAGTTCCTGTTTGTAGTATCAAGTGAGATAGACTCGATCAGTTTAGCTTAGTCGGATAGAAACCTGGATGCATGAACTACCTACAGTGTTTTATTATTATTATTATTATTATTATTATTATTATTATTATTATTATTGATGATACACCAAACCGTCATTTAATCTGCGCCGTACGCGTGTCACGATGATCTCGTCAGCAAAGCAAAACGAGCCCGATTGGCCACCAAATTTGGCAAAGCCCAGACAACATTAAGCCTAAGTTGACAGAATCCAAAGGATTGGATCCAAATTGCAGCGCCCTACTAAGCCTACACGTCACATGGTAAAGCTCAATATTCGTAAGGCCTAATCAGGCAAGTATCTGGGGGATCACCTGAGACGGACAGGCCAGCAATACATTGGTTCCGACTAGGAAACATATACCGGAGTATAAGTCGTGCATAAAAACTTTCTTGCATGGACAACACTCTAAAAGGGAAACCTCTCCCGCAAATTTAAGAGCACAAGTCGTAGAGGAAAACTCTCCTACATGGACGACTCCCAACTAGGAAAAGATCTCCGGCAAAATATCTTTCCCTAAACTACGCCACCAAAGGCCTAGCCGAACTAGAACTCTCGCATCATAAATAAGACACATGTTTAACGAAGAAAGGTACGCTACAAAACCCAATTTACAGCTTTAAGCCTTTCTCAAGCTTGTCTGACTTTAGCATCGAAGTGCCATCGGCCACTACAAAGGTGGTCCTTCTGTCACGTGCGTTCCTTGTGCAGGTTCAGATCAAGGTCAAGGAGAATAAGATTCGACTACATCAATTATTATTATTATTATTATTATTATTATTATTATTATTATTATTATTATTATTATTATTATTATATATATATATATTTTTATTTTTTATTTTTTTCTTCCTAAGAAACCTCAATGAAATTTTGAGAATCCGAGCACACAAACTTAAGTAAACATGATTGCGTAATCACTCATGGCTTATTTATCTCAAAAACGTTTAAAAAGAAAGAAAGAAAGAAAGAAAGAAGGAGAATATGTTTCTAGAAATGAGGCATTTCTCAACTGCCCAATTATACAAGTTGGAGCAGAGAGCCCAACACAATGAAGTAGCCCAGTGCAATCATGTCAGGGATCTTGCAGCGAATCAAAGGAAAGCTCAGCTTTGTTGATAGTTTTCCTGTATCCTAACAGCATTCATTGGCTTGATAAAAGTACCTCTGTCCATGGCAGTAATAAACCCTCTTAGGCTATTAGTGCATACTTTCTCCTTCATCCCCAGGCTTTACCTGTTATCAATAACTTTCTTTAGGACGAGGTCTCCTTCCTTGAAGGATCTTCACTTCATTTACTTTATAATAAGATGCATCCAGCTGCAATTTTTAGTAATAAACCTATCAGCTGTTGTTGATCGGAAGCAGACCTTGGAGCTGGTCCTTAGTTCATCCAGCAGATCTAGTTCTTGGTAGAAGACCATCTCAATCTGCCAATGCTGAATGTCCTCCAAGGGTATAATTTTTCAGTTGATGCAGCCAACACTGTAGGAATAATTGCTTTAGTGTTTAGAGCTACATGCCAAAATACCAATGTCAATGGATTGGATATGGATTTGGGTTGTGCAAGATTTTGGTTATATAGATTAGAAACCCAATCTGATAAGAGGTGAGGCTAAACCCTTAAGAGGTAATGTCAAGAATGAAGTTGTAGGAAAGCTAAAGTGACCTAATTTTCAGGTTCTCTTATACCTTCCCTTCCTCGGTTCTTTCAACAAATAACAGGGGACTTTAGTTTATATCTAGGAGAGTTAAAAATAATCTTAAACCTCGGTTGCACTTGGGCTGTTTAGAATCATTTTGTAGCATTCCTCTCCTCTCGCACACAAGGGAGCCCATATCAATGGCTTTACCTTGAGTTCTTGCTGTGTCCAATCATAGCACTTACAAAGTCAGCTGAAGCGGACCTGGAAGGCAGTGTCTAGAAATCACGTCTCGAGTGTCTGAGAGTAAAGGTCTGATCGATGAAAACTCATCACAAGCAAGAACTTCATGTACTTATTAGTAGGAGATATCCCCAGTTTCAGAGTTGATCTCTACTGGTTTAGCCTCTCAAAATTACTAGGAAATTAAGGATGTGTTTGGTTGCATGGAATCTATTGGGGTGAGGGAAGAGAGAGAGAAAGACGGGGGGTTATGTTCAAGGCCAATTTAATCAAAATGAATGGAACCACTTATCATCAATTCTAGATTTTTGATAATGTGGGCAGTGAAATCCCATGAACATGAAAATTACAATCTTTGGGGGCAGTAGGGAGGGTGATTCTCATGTTCAAAAGAGTTCAACTCCAGTCTCCCACATTAGATCTAAAAAAAAAATCTATAATTGATAAGAAATGGTCTCCCATATTTTAGTGTCCCCATAGTTAAGTAACGGTTCACTGTAAATCCTATTTTGCAAGATGCGTGGATTCCTTCATGCTTGTATGGTCTGGCCTGTCAAGTTGTAATGGAAACTGGCATATAGTTTATCACGTTGAAGTTTATGCTGAAGGAAGTGATTGCAAACAAATAAAGTTTTATTTTGATTTCTCATGCTGACATTGGCTCAGTAAATTAGTATTAATCTTTGTTTTTTTGATTTCTCATGCTGACATTGACTCAGTAAATTAGTATTAATCCAAGACACCGAAACCTAGGAAATCCCAAAAGAACTAAAATACCGTTGTCTTATTATCATAACAGACTTGACTATACCTCGTGCTCGCGTTTGCTTCTGTTGCATAATTTATTATGCAGTGTGACCATACCTAAAATCAGGTAGCTCAACTCTTTACAGGTTCAAGAAGTTTATGATGAAGGTGGAATTTTTGGCTTCTGGAGAGGCGTATTTCCAACACTTGTCATGGTCAGTTAGAAATAAGAAATAGCACTTTGAAGCTCTAACATAAGAGGGACATTGAACTATTCTTGTTGTTGTTCATAGGTCAGTAATCCTTCCATACAGTTTATGATATATGAGACCTTGTTGAAAAAACTGAAGGGCAGAAGGGCCTCAAGTAACAAGGGAAACAATGGTGTAACTGCTTTAGAGGTACAGTTCAGTTAAAACTACTTTGTGTTTAATTTCATTGCTTATCAAACCATGGCAACAACTTCAGGTTTCAATGATGTGGTTAGGTTTTTCTTCTTGGAGCCATTGCTAAACTTGGAGCTACTGTCGTCACATATCCACTTCTTGTTGTCAAGGTGATTATGATCTCAACTTGCAAAAGCTTACAATGTAAAGTATGATCTGAATAATGTGTCTGTATTGTGAATTTGTGATCCTCGTATCCGAGGTTCGTTTTAAATGGACGTTTTCATTTTATATGGACTTAGAGACGACTGACTTGTTTAGTTTGAAGATTACACCAGTTTTCCATGGAAAAAGTATTCCTCTCTAGCCCACCCTACCCTCGCCAGTGTTGAGAGAAAACACGAGGCAATGGTCATATTCAATTTTTTCTTTTGTCTCCCTCTCTCCCCTCTTTCCTCTCCTTTTTCACTGATTTCTGTGGAGCTTTTTCATCAAAACCAACAGCATAATTCTTTTTCTTGGTTTTATGTGATCAACCAATTTTAATTTCCTTTACTTTGAAAACAGGAACTTGATTCGAGCACTTATAGTTCTGTGACTCAAACTGGATTGGCATAAAATTATGACCTATTTTGGTTTAAAGTTTGTCTTATTTAATAGTTCCTACTCTGCATTTTCACTTACGGATTTCAGTTTCTAATTTGATGTACTTACAGTCGAGGCTTCAAGCAAAACAAGTGATTGGCGGTGATAAAAGGCTACACTATAAAGGTTCGAAGCACTCAGTGTTTTCATTTCTGTCACAGTTAAACACATGAAAATCCTTGTCTGTGCATGATAGAGGTTTAGGAGATGTAAAAATCAAAAATGTTGACTATACCCTGTTTATGCATTTTTTCAGTTAAATAATAAAAATCCCCTGCCACAGGTACACTAGACGCAATCTTAAAAATGATCCGTTATGAAGGGCTAACCGGCTTTTACAAAGGGATGAGCACAAAAATCGTGCAAAGTGTGCTTGCTGCTGCTGTTCTTTTTATGGTCAAGGAAGAACTTGTCAAAGGGGCTCGCTTTCTGTTGACACGGGAAGTTGGCTTGATTAAGAAGGCAGTAAAGCCACCATGATTGATCTTATTCTTTTCATTTGTATTTCTCATTTTACTAGTTGCCCATATCATGGCCTTTGTTTGGCGATTTGGCTAAAATTGTATGTTAAAATTAAAATGTCCATTCAGGTAGGGTGATGTAAAATAAATGAAAATTCATTTGAAGAAAGGTTAGATGATTGCTATACATTGAAGAAAGGTTATAAGATTGTTACACATTGAAATCCATACATCCATCCATCCGTACACTTACGCTGCTGTTGTTGATGCTCGATCGAAACACTTTCCTTTCTTATCACGTTCTCAACGGTAGTATGGTCATATTGGGCTGTAATAAACTGTTGTTTTCAACAACACTGTGAGAAACAACATGGTAAAACTTCTTTAGTATCTAAATGGATTGGATGTTGCTATTTCCGTGTTATTAGTTTTAGGTTAGATGGTTAAAGCTGTGGTGGTTTAAATCCTGTGGTGGTTTAAATCCTACGTCTTGGGTTTTATATCCACCGACAGCACGCTTGCCTTTCAAAAAAAAAAAAAAACATACGATTCAATCTCTCTATATTCAGGGGTTCGTTCCTAGAGTACAGCTATTTCAAGTGATTGAACAATTTTTATATTTTTTTGTTAAAGCTTTAAGCATAGATATATTCTAAGTTTGATTACATAGCATTTGGACAACAGTAGCTGCCAAGTCATGAGCCTCTGTATTGTGGTCTTTACAAACATAGTTACATTTTCAAGAGGATAGCAAAAAGAAAAAATGCTTAATATTACAAAGAAGTGAACACTAAACCCGATCCACTGCGAAAGTCGGGTTTTAGTCCTCATCATGAAACGCCTCAATCAAATTCGCAGAATCACCAAAAAGAAACCAGTCTTCCACCTTTGAGCTTGGATTAGGAGTAGGGTCGTCTCTTCTGCAAAACACTCTGTCATGGTGTTGTTCAAAACTTTTCCCACTATCGGGCTGACAATAACACATGTCCATGAAGATCCATCGCTATAACTCCTACAGCTCTCTGTTTGGTGTGATCAAAGTAACAACGTCAAAACTAACAATGATTGTATTTGCCAAGTCTGAAGGAATAGGTGTCAACTGGTTGCATCTGAGGTTGAATGTTGTGCTTCGATCAATGAGATGGAATATTAGAGCAACTAACTCGTTAATCTCCAAAAAAAACCACGGAGCACTATAATCGTCAACGTCAATGCCCAATAACTAGGAATGTGATTTCTCAAAAAAATGTAGAAATTTTACAAAATATTTTTTTTTCTTCGAGTTATCTATTTTTCTTTTCAAAATTCAAAATTTTATTTCTTCGTCAGGCCAATCTCATTTATGTATATTTTAACATGTTATAATCTTAATTTTGTATTTTTTATTAAAAAAAAATTTGTTATTTAAGTAATTCTTCTGCAATATGTAGTCTATACAACATTATAAGTTTTGCGAAATTTTTTACATAGTAGCATGTAAGAATTTAAAGTGCTGAAATTATATTGATAATTTTAAAATTAGACCCGAAATTTTTTCTTTTTTCTTTTTTCTTTTTCTATGATATTTCATAAATCTTAAACTCAAATCACGGTCCGTCCGTGCCAACAACAACGGATAGTGCAGTGCTGCACTGGACTTGTAGTTGTGGATAACACACACAGACCTTCAACTCTTCAATGGCTCTCTCTGCAACCTCTCCTTGTTCAATCTCCTTCTTCTCCTCCTCACTCTTCTCCTCTTCCCCCCTAAAAACCCCTTCACTCTTCTCATCTCCAAAACCCCATCATGTCAAACCCCTCCGCTCTCTCTCCCAATCCCCCAAACTCGTAATCCGCTCGGACCTCGCAACCCTCCCAATTCTCTCCTTCGATGGAGAAAAAATCGGCGAAACCTTCCTCGAACTCAAATCCGCCCCAGCAGAGACCGCAAGAGCAGTAGTTCACCGAGGGATCATCACAGACCAACAAAACAAGCGAAGAGGCACAGCTTCAACCCTAACTAGGGCCGAAGTTCGCGGAGGAGGAATAAAACCCTACCCCCAGAAGAAGACAGGTCGGGCAAGGCGAGGTTCGCAGCGCACCCCGCTTCGCCCCGGTGGAGGGGTCATCTTTGGCCCCAAACCTAAGGATTGGAGTATTAAGATTAACAGGAAGGAGAAGAGGCTGGCGATCTCCACTGCACTGTCGAGTGCGAGTATGAATACAATTGTGGTTGAGGATTTTGTTGATAAGTTTGAGAAACCCAAAACTAAGGAGTTTATTGCTGCTATGAAGAGGTGGGGTTTGGATCCTAAGGAGAAAGCTATGTTTTTGCTGGATGAGGTGCCGGATAATGTGAGGCTGTCCAGTAGAAATATTGGGACTTTGAAGTTGTTGACGCCGAGGACTCTGAATTTGTTTGATATTTTGAATGCTGATAAGGTCGTGCTTACGAAATCGACTGTGGAGTATTTGAATAAAATGTATGGGTTGGAGTATGAAGAGGAGGATGAGGATGAGGTGGTACAAGGAGAAGTAGCGGAGGAAGAAGGTGAAGAAGTTGTTGAAGGTTAGAGACCGGTGAGTTCGTTCAACTTTGCTTGAGATTATATGTTGTTTTATAGTAGTTTCTTTCCAATTACAATTTTTTTGTTGTTGTGAGTAAAATTTGTTTTGCATTTGCTCTAGATTTGAACCTTGGTAGTCTCTAAATGTGAAATTGGCGAAATTTAATGTGATTATCATTCCACTTTCTCTGTTTAAGCTGTAGCAATGCACCTCCTGTATGTTTCAGTTTCAGAATTGTTTGTTTGGTTGTATTTGATGACCAATGTAGATTCAAATCATATAATTAAAGACACTGAAAGCGTACATCAATATAGGAAGGGACGTATGTAAGATGTAGTTTATCTGATGTACTTTTGTTTAGGATTGGTGCTCTCGATTTCTGATTAAAAACACATTTCTCTTGGGGCGTTATTGTTTTTAATATAAAAATGAAATGGATTTAACCTTTTTTCTTAAAGATAGATAGTGCATTTTATGTCACTAATCGAAATAAAGGCTAATTCATTTGATGAAAGTACTACAAAAAAAGAGAGGCTTAAAGTTTTGAAAAATGTCTTGCTAGACAATCCATTGAGCCAATCACTTTCCTCTGTATGGACATTAGATTAATTGCTTTGCCTCTCTGCATAAGCATTTTTAATTGCTGAGCAGCATTGTCGTCTTGGAGCTGGCTTCACATGAGTCGATCTGTCCATGGCAGAGAGACGAAAGAAAAACAACCTGAAAATCACATTGCAACACAATCTGAGTAATATTTACAGATGAAGCATGCTTACTCGCACTGAAGGTCGCCACTGATTCTACCAAGCAGGGACTTTCCCGTGCATCCCCAACTCCAGTGCAATTCTGCAAATACCCAAGCAGCCCTAGCAGTGTTAAATGAGAAGTTCATTGTGTGTAGTGATAAGAGGTTTAAGGGCGGGGGGGGGGGGGGGGGGGGGGGGGGGGGAGGGAGTTGAATAAGGTCTTGTCTCTCTCGAGACTTACAACAAAAGAGTGAATGGCATTAGCCTTCTTCAGCTATCTTCTTAAGTTTTTTTAGGTAAATGGGCTTTGAAAACCACCTAGCAAAAACTTACCTTGCTTCATCCGGAATTACTCCCTTACCCCTTGTTCATTTTGCTTCACATCACTCATCACCTTGCTGCACTGGTTATAACTGTACAGAAAAAAAAATGAATTTTCATCGTCTATCCTGTTTCCGTTATGTTGACATGATGGACCTTTAGAGGAAGGATTAGTCTCCATAAAGGACGTCGTGCCCTATCTAAGGTTTGTGTGTCTTCAACAGTATTGAACATCTTACATGAAGGATGCTTTTCTTTCTTCTTCTTCTCTCTTTGAATAAGGTCTTGTCTCTCTCAAGACTTGCAACGAAAGAGTGAATGGCATTAGCCTTCAGCTATCCTTTCTTAGGTAAATGGGCTTTGAAAACCACCTAGCAAAAACTTACCTTGCTTCATCCGGAATTACTCCCTTACCCCTTGTTCATTTTGCTTCACAGCACTCCTCACCTTGCTGCACTGGTTAAAAGTTATTACTGTACAGAAAAAAAAAATTTCGTTGTCTATTCTGTTTCCGTTATATATGTTGACAATATGGACCTCTAGAGGAAGGATTAGTCTCCATAAAGGGCGCTGTGCCCTATCTAAGGTTTTTGTGTCTTTGACAGTATTGAACATCTTACACGAAGGATGCTTTTCTTTCTTCTTCTCTCTTTCAATAAATTTCTGTGGTACTGCCTTACATAGTTACATGCATTCCATTCAATACAATTGCAATTATAGGTCTGTCGTGATATATTCTCACAAGTCGCAACATTTACTTTTGTTTCTGCTCTAACTAGGATGAAAAAGTTGATTGCTCTAAAACAATGAAGAGCATTAGGGTCACATTTCAATTCCCATTCCTGCGTAGTAGACCTTCACACCCTGTATCCTTGTCAGACACTATACCTGTACGAATATGCTATGCTGCATAGGTTCTGTGAAACAACATTGTAAGAGCCATTCATAGGAAATATTGCGAAGGGGGTTTAGGTTGTAAGGGCTATTGTTCCGTAAATATGATGGCATCTAAAACTATATGAGCATTACTCAGTTATTTTAATAGTTACCAATTCCATTTGGGACTCACTGGAGGGGTGCATTTAAGAGGTATAATCTCGTCCATTGATTTTGATCACAATGGATAATAGAAAAATACAGCTCTTAAAAGGGTTTTATTTGCAACTATACTGGGTGAACCACATATTGAAAATCCCTTAGACCACCATTTTCCTTTTATAATATAGTGTACATGTGTACCAGCAACCATAGTAATGAATCACCGAAAGTGAAATATATATTGTGATTTCAACTGTATATTGACTGCCAGAGTTTCTTCAGGTATTTGGTAATTTCCCTGGAAAGCTCCTAATCCCAAGGTTTGAATTCTTATTGGCAGTCAGAACTTGCAAAATTTTTTTTTTTTGAGAGTTTCGTGTATCTAGTGAAGTGGCTTTGCAGTTTTTTTCATGATTGGATGGACTGAGCTGGCCTGTCTTTGGTTGTTTAGACTTTAGATGGGTTTGCTTGGCTTTTGATCTAACCCTATTTATGTAAAGGTATATTTTCTCTAGGGGCATGGTGGATGCTTCAAATGAGTATTGGTTTTGTACCTCTAGCACCTCCTAAAAGCATCCATAACTTGAGTAAGCGGAGGTAGTTAAATGTATCATTTTAACCAAAATTTAGTACGTAAATGTTTGAAAAATAGTTGGAAGACATGCAAATGCAGGTAACCCCAATTCATTCTGTGTCTCTCGGATAAACGTCAAGCTATACCAAGATAAATGTAAATGGGCGATTGATGGGACATCAAACAGTCATGCGATCACAATCGAACATGTGGCATGGATCAGCGCCAAGCCCTAGCCTTGTCTCAGACAGGCTCAAGTCAGGTCCAACTTAGGCCCGGGCTAATTATTATTCAGCCCGTAAGTCAGATGCCCAAGCCGGGATTGTGCGAGTCCAATATGGTGCGGATCTTGGAGTTTGGTAGGACAATAAGGTTCGAATGTAAACCTCTAGACTATAACAGGCCCAAGGTCTAATTGCATGCCCTTTGGTTTAATCAAGCATTGGGTCTCAAAGAGAGCCAAGTGCCAAAGAAGGCTCAGTCATGGATGGGTAAGATTATAAGCGATATCTCCTCCTTCCATCACGCTCTCAATGGTGGTGTCAGTAAAGGAGTCAAACACTCACTATATAAGGTGAGCGAAATGGAGGAGAAAGGTACACACATGCAACCCTAATTTTATCAGTCTATCTCCATCCTTGTTCAGTGTCTGACTTTACCATCGGAATGTCTTTGGCCTTAGAGTTGGCAGTGGGGCGAATTTTTACGGATATCCGCCCCACCCAATCCGTATGGGGCGGATTTGGATATGGTTGAATGGGTTTTCGGGTGGTTTTGGGTATCCAAAAAATATCCGTTTACTATTCGGGGCGGATACGGTTTTAGCCATATCCGCCCCGCAGGCCCCGCGGATATCCGTTTATACTGCTCAAATTACTATACTCTTATCCCTAAAGTAAGTATTAACTAAACCTAAGAAACCTAACTAAACCCTTATCCCAAAAAAAATACCCTTATCTCTCCATCTCACTCACATTCTCCCCCTCCCCTTACCCCACTCTCGTCTCCACTCTCTCTCAAATCAGCAGAGATGAAGAGAGTTTAGAGAGAAAACTCTCCCCTCCATTCTCGGTCACAAAACTCTCCCCTCCATCAGTCCATCTCCACAGAGATGAAGAGCCCCTCCATCAGTCCATCTCTACATAGATGAAGAGAGAAAACTCTCCCCTCCATTCTCGGTCACAGATCACAGAGATGAAGAGAGAAAACTCTCGGTCTCCTCTCCATCAGTCCATCTCTGTCTCGGTCTCCTCTCCACCTCGGCGCCATCGTCTCCTTCTCACGGACACTCGAAGGTCGTCTCCATCGTGATCTCCTCTTCATCTCTCTGTCGGCCGCCTCCCTCTCCCCTCCCCTCCCTTCCCTAGCTTCAAGATACAAAGGCACATCTCATATCTGAAATCAGATAACTCAGATCTCAGATCTAAAATTTGATTCAGAGATTGATTTTTTTTTTTTTTTTTGTAATTTTTTGTATTTTTTTTTGTACGAATTCTTTGTAATTCAGAATTTTTTGTAATTCAGAGAATTCATAATTTTTTGTATTTTTTTTGTACGAATTCAGAGATTGATTTTTTAATTTTTTGATATAATTTTGTGCGGATTGGCGGGCGGGGCGGATATCCGCTCATCCACACGGGGCGGTTATGGATTTTGATTAAAATTGTAAGCGGATTGGCGGGGCGGATTGAGGATCCGTTATTACCGACGGATCGGGGATGGATTTGCTCAAATCCGCCCCAATCCGCCCCGTTGCCATCCCTATTTGGCCTCCATAACGGTGGTTTCTAGTCCATCGTTGTTCATCTTTGTAGGTCAAAAATCAATATGGACGGATTTGGACGCATCAGTGATTTGAAATTAGTCCCATGGTGTAGTTGATGTTATATTTGAAGCGACCTTTGGCCGGTCAGTGCAGTAAGAGCATCTCCAACAGCATAGCATGATAAGATACAAGACTTGTTATGCATTTTGGCAAAAAAAATTGAACATATTGCCAATCCAATACTGTATTAACTTAGTTAACAAATGGCAGATGGAACCAACCAATAAAAGAGTTGGCCTTTGACACCCACCGTAGCTTAAGCAAGTAACAACCAAAATCTCTAGCTGTTGAAGTTTATTCTTTGGATTTTTATTGTTAACCAAATTTCACATTTCTAAGTTAATTTATTTTGGGTGGTCTTTATTTTGTATTTGTTCTAAGATTATTCACCAAAAGAAGAAAAAAAGTACATATCTTGTCCCCCTCTCGTTGAAATGTTTTGTTCTGCCTCTGCTATAAGTAGGATTGAACAAAAAATCGACCAAACCAATTAAATCGACCAAATCGATCATACCAAACCGATCGGTTCCGTTTAAGTTCGGTTCGGGTTTCGAATTTAAAAAATTCAAAACCGAAGTGATTGGTTCAGTTTTTTTGTTTCTATATGATTTTAACCGACAAAAACGAACCGATCAATATATATATATATATAATATGTTTAAAATAGTCGATAGGTTCGTTTTTATTTCGGTTTTAGTCGTTTCGGTTAGGGTTTGTATAAATTAGAATCGGTTCGGCTTTGGTTTTGTTAGTGATCCGTTCGGTTCACGATTTAGGTGAAAAATCGAACCGTCGATAAAATAGCACAATAAGGAATATTTATTTGGCCATATTTACAATAAATCGAACAAAGTCGGTTCGGTTTCGAACCGTTGGTTCACGATCGGTTCGGCTTCTGTCAATCCTAGCCATAAGGCATATTTATTTGGCCTATCTACCTTCTTACATTGTCACTTCATTTTCGATAAAATAGCACAATATACTAAAAAGTTTATTTCACAAATGTTTTTTTTAGAATCTTCCATTGAGGTGATTAAAAGATTCTTCGTGCCTGAGTGTGAATCCATAATATTTTTTATTTATTTATAAAAATGGCAAAATGTATTGATCATAACCAACGCACTAAAGCATATTCAACGAGCAAGCTAACAACAATTAAAGTTGGGTTTTGATTAAGCTTTTATGGTGTATTTACGTGCTTCTGCAAATGGCCCGAAAACAAACATGATTGAGGTTTTAGCTCAAACCACTATCAGAAAAGAGTATGTGTCGATTCTATTTCGATGAGTAACTATGCGAGTATGATCGTCTTGTATGCATAGTTACGACAATTATTTTAAAATGTTTACTTCATTTGAGTATGCAACCCATAAAAGGTTTACCTCGTTTTTAACTTATGCAACCCAAAGGCAACACAAACATTTAACCTGAACATAGTTGACAAGCCGACAATCAAGATTCACACAAGAGATCATGTTTTTTTTTACTTTTTAGACAAACTACCCAAGCTTTATATAACATAGATAGCTCATCCTGAATAACCTATTCCCTTGTCTAAAAGGTGCTCGGTGTGAGTTTTGTGCAAGTTTGCGAAAAAAATTCATCAGCAATTCAAAATAAAACTGTTGAGGATGGTGTTTGAGGTTGGAGATAAAAGACGGTTGAAATTTACCTAAATATAAGAATCTAACGAATCGTAAAGAACTTAAAGCACCAAGAGTGCATGAGTTCGATTCCTATATCCAATATTTTGATATTTATTTATTTTTCTCTAATTATTAATGATGATGATTAGGCGTATCCGTACGAACGATGAAAAATTAAAGGTTATCATGTTTTGACAAATTTTAAACTTTCATCGCGTGAACCTCATGTCAAATAGCAGAGTACATCCATTTTCGACCTCAAATCTTGCTTCACTTCAGCTTCGCTCGTCATAAACAACCTCCACTCATCCATCTTCACCCACGTCTTGTCCATAGTTCCTTCCCTACATCCTTGACACAGCACATACAAGCACACACCCTCCAAATTCAATCTCCATGCTATATAGATAACACAAGTCAAACTCGAACACAGAAACGCAAATTTTGATCCGACCCAGTTTAACAGTCGATAATCCACAACACTCCGCATCCAACGGCCCACATTCCTTCTTCTCCTTGCTTCAAAGTCCTCCGTCACTTCGATCCTCTTATCTCTCTATCTCTCACTCTTTCTTCAAAAAAAAACTTCATTAGTAAACATCTCTTTTTTAGGGTTTATAGAATGTCAACACTCGAATCCATCCAACCAATACTGCACTTGAACACTAAGGTTTCTTCAACTCGATCGAGTGTTCTTCGCTCTCAATCGAGGGTTTTCCCATTGAAATCGAACCGATTCGGGTCAGTTTCTTCTTCTTCTTCTGTTTGCAGACAGAGTAGGGTGTTAACAAGAAACTTCGATGTCTATCGAGGAGGCTTGTTAGTCACTTTCCCCAAACCCGATCGCCGAATCCGAGCCACCAATTCTTGCGAGCAAGAGCAAGACAGCGGTTCGAAGCCGAATTCGAACGACAACACCGAATCGAATGTTGTAAAAGAGAATCCAACTACTAGTAGTAGTAGTAATAGTAAGCCTTCGCAGAGTTCGTCCTCTTCTCCGTCTCCGCCACGGAGGGTGAAGCAGCACGGAGGGAAGGGGTGGTGGTGGAAGGGAGGGAAATGGCAGTGGCAGCCGATACTTCAAGCGCAGGAGATTGGGATTCTGCTGTTACAATTAGGGATTTTTATGTTTGTCATGAGGCTACTTCGCCCGGGGATTCCGTTGCCCGGTTCAGATGCGAAGCCGCCTACCACGTTTGTGAGTGTCCCTTATAGTGATTTCTTGAGCAAGATCAATACTAATCAGGTCAAGAAAGTGGAGGTGGATGGGGTGCATATCATGTTTAGATTGAAGTCCGAGCCAGCTGCTCAGGAAGTTGTGGAAATGGATGAGGCTGAGGCTGAGGCTTTGATCAGGAATTTACCCGTAACGAAGAGAATTGTGTATACTACTACTCGGCCGACTGATATTAAGACTCCTTATGAGAAAATGGTGGATAATGCTGTTGAATTCGGTTCTCCGGATAAGCGGTCTGGTGGCTTTTTGAACTCTGCATTGGTAAGTTGTTTTGTGCTTCTGGTTTTATAATTAGGTTAACTGAAGCAAGAATGAAAGTGCACTTTTACGTAGAGATAATTTACTTGGATGGCAATACCCTGCATCGATGACACTGATTCATTGAAAGAAGAAGTTGCATATTGTTACTACTTTTGCCATTCCGTTATAGGAGGGATTTCCGGACCTTTTTATGATTCCTTAGTCTACTTCCACCACTTTGTTATAGTAATGATTTCCAGGCACTATTCTGATTCATTAGTTAAGGTGTTTTTGGAAGTAATTCTTCAAATTGAGAAGTTAATAATTTTATATAAGTGGACAGGGCTGCAATGTGTCGATGCTCCATTTAGTTGGAGATATTTCTTTATAAGATCGTAACGTCCAATAATTTTGGTTACAAATCATTTACTAAGAAAATTGTATTGCAACTTTAGTTACGTACTTGTGGCAAAGCGTGTTCCAGGCAGCGGCATGCAAAAATTACAATTTATTGGAGTTGTTGAAATTAACTAGCATAATCGTTTAAAGGTTTAAAATTAATTAGAACGGACATTTTTTGGTTAGACTATGATGGGGAAACGGACTGTGGTTTACTTTACCATTTGGAATGTGTATCTATGACCGACCTGGCAAGTCGGACGAATGAAGGTTGTTTAATGTTTTTCTCTCTGTATTAGAATTATGGAAATGCTGATCGTAATCTTTCTCATTTACCTTGTCATCCAAATAACATACAATCCTTCTTTCCATCTAAAGATCCACTTTATTTTTTTCATCAGATTTTAGTCTCTTTTTTCTGTTTGTGGCCAGAATTTATAATGGAGAAAATTTCCCAATCACCCCTCTCTCTTCGTACTGTCTATATGAAATATTTAAAATAGGGATTTTCCAAACTGGTAATCTCATTTAGTGGATTTAATTCCGTGCTTCCTTTTGCAGATTGTGCTTTTCTATGTAGCTGTACTTGCTGGGATCATCAACCGGTTCCCAGTAAGCTTTTCCCAGGTGTGAGAGATAGCTCTTTCCTGTACGTTGAAACTTAATGCTACAAGATGTTAGTTGATTTTCTTTCTTACAAATATTGCATTTGCATTATGTTCAGCATACACCTGGTCAGTTGAGGAGTCGGAAGTCTGGAGGTTCTGGTGGAGCAAAAGCATCTGAACAAGGTGAAACAATCACATTTGCTGATGTTGAAGGGGTTGGTGAGGCCAAGGAGGAGCTAGAAGAAATTGTGGTATATGCTATATCTGGTCTAAACTTTAGATGATTTCCTGAATAATTATGCTTGATACTTGCTGGAAAGAGTATCCTTCCACTATTGATATTTTCCCATCTAATCTGTCAATTCATCGCGACTTCTCATGTTTAAGTTAATTTTACTGGCCAGGAATTTCTGAGGAACCCAGACAGGTATACTCGACTTGGTGCTCGTCCTCCGCGGGGAGTTCTCTTGGTGAGTTTTTATGATCTCAAGATTAAATTCTACTGCTTTAGAAGTAACAGTTCATAAGCATGGACACCGGCGGCATACCACACTTTTTGATTTATTTTATTTTATTTTTTCCAAAATCCATTTTATGGCAATGTATCTCATTGATGCAATTTTGAACTTTAATTTAATGACCAATTCAACTGTATAGGTGGGCCTTCCTGGGACAGGCAAGACTCTTCTTGCGAAGGCTGTAGCTGGGGAAGCTGATGTTCCCTTCATAAGCTGTTCCGCAAGTGAGTTTGTAGAGTTGTACGTTGGCATGGGAGCATCCCGTGTGCGAGACCTCTTTGCAAGAGCAAAAAAAGAGGCACCGTCAATAATTTTTATTGATGAGGTTAGATAAATATTATTAATGTTATAGAGAGGATTGATTTTGCCTCTGGTGCCCTTATCATTATTCAGAAGAATTTTCTTTTATATGCAGATAGACGCAGTGGCAAAGAGTCGTGATGGAAAATTTCGCTTAGTCAGTAATGATGAACGGGAGCAGACCTTGAACCAATTACTCACTGTGAGCTACTGCCAAATATTCTAAAATGGTTCTTGAATGTATTAGTGATGTGAGATCACGTTTGATCTTTACGCATTTGAAATTATGCTGCAGGAAATGGATGGATTTGACAGCAATTCTGCAGTTATTGTACTTGGAGCAACTAATAGAGCAGATGTCTTGGATCCAGCTCTTCGCCGTCCTGGGAGATTTGATCGTGTGGTTATGGTTTGTTCTCTTGTTTGTTTTTCTTATTAATGAAATACTGCTGTTCAAACGTCTGCACGACCTTTCTTTGTTGTCATTCTTTTTGGATTATAACTTTTCAAGTTATGCTTGCGTAGGTGGAAACCCCTGATAGGGTCGGACGAGAAGCCATTTTGAAAGTTCATGTTACCAAGAAGGAGCTTCCTGTAGGAGAAGATGTGAATCTTGGTGACATTGCTTCGATGACAACTGGTTTCACCGGGTATGGGCCTTCACATTTTCTTTCCATGATGGCTATATTTGTAATATGAGTTTGATTCTTTGCTCTTCGAAACTGCACAGGGCAGATCTTGCGAATTTGGTAAATGAAGCTGCTTTGTTGGCCGGAAGAGTAAACAAAGTCGTTGTGGAGAAAATTGATTTTATTCACGCGGTGGAACGTTCAATTGCTGTAATTTTCTCTCTTTCCACATCTAATATCGTACTAGTTGGCCTATTGTTAGCCTATTTTCATAATCTGAATGTAGTTTGAAACTTATAATCATGTTTGTTTAAGTAATTATTACACCTAGTCAGATAAATACATGGAACCCAAGTCACTGTCTCAACAGTTCAACAAAGTGCAGCTAAAAGTGAACATTGGTTATCTCTAGATGCATACTGAAACCTCGCTTTTTTGTTTGGAGCTGCAGTTCATAATAAGCTGTTGATGGATTGAAATGTAATCAGAAGTTCTAGTACATTTAGATTCAGATATGGTAATGCACAAGGGAATGGGTGAATGGAAATATTACTTGCTCATTCACGAATCAGAATTCGATAATTTTGTTGAATAAAAAGTTGGTGTCTGATTGTCTAACTTATTATATTCATGGGATTCTTAATTGTTTTATAGGTATTTCTTTGTTTTCCACCCACTGTGCTAACTGAGAGGAGTAACATCAGATGTAAAGTTTTTTTTTGTGACAGTTATTTCATATTTTCATTTTTCCTTCAGTACCTTTGAGTGATCCTCATCTGTTTGTGAAAGAGATTTGCGGCATTTGCCTGTAACTTTATAGATAGGTTTCTCCGTCCTTTTGGCGAATGGCGATTACTTTAGTGTGTTTGTTTGGTCGTAATTTCAGTGTTCATGATAGTGATTTTTCTTTATGGATAGATTTGTTTTTCTTTGTTGTGTTTGTCACAGCAGTTGCACGATTTTGAGTCTGGCGTTTCTTGCTTACTGTTGTCACTATTCATTTGTGGCTGCATATTACATGTCTTAATATTCCGTCTTTAGTGTTGCATTTATGCTCGTAGAACCTTAAAAAGGAGTTTTTTTATTTTTATTTTTATTTTTTTAAATTCGTTTTTCTTATAGGGTATTGAAAAGAAGAATACAAAACTGCAAGGAAGTGAGAAAGCTGTAGTGGCTCGACATGAAGCTGGTCATGCAGTTGTTGGAACTGCTGTTGCTAAGCTTCTCCAAGGGCAGCCACGTGTAGAGGTAAACAGAATGACAGTGGAAATATTGTTCTTGTTCTGTGTGTTTTCAGTAGGGACTAATGAAAATCTGAGGCTTATTATTATCACCGTCATTTTATTATTACTTTTTCTTGAATACAGCAACTCTGCAAACATCTTATCGTTGTTACAGCATGCATATTATATTTTTTTCCCTGATAAATATCACATACACCAAAAGTGAGCTTCAGCAAACATAGTTCTAATACATACTGGAAAGAGATCAAACTACTCCCTCCTTCCCCTCCCCCTATCCCCGGTTTTTTTTAAAATATGATTATAATTCGAAACGACCTGATGCCTTAATCCTAATTGTATTTATATCAAAATTCTCCAAAGTTGGTCCAATTTCGTCAGAGTCCATAAAAATTTAACTCATGCCACCAAGAGGTTTCTGAATCACATTATTTTCATTAGAGTTGATCTTCTTGACATAAATCCTCCACCAAAACTGGTAGCCCCCTAAAAATGTCTACCTATTAATAGCAAAATGTGGATGGTTGGTAATGCATCTAACTTAAAATATTTATCAAATTGTAAATATGTAGTATCTATGGCTAAGACACGGTCTCCGCACTCCACCAGAAATCATGTGATTCAGAAACCTATAGGTGGGTGAATCAGAGTATGAGATCCTGATTCGTTTTAAAAATTTTAGCAAGTATATTTGAGGAATGGATGGTCAACTTGTTTATTGGCTACAAATATTAGATTAAGTGAAGTTATAGTTGGAATAATTCTGAAAGTGTGGATATCTGGTATCATCTTACAAAAGAAGTCAGGCATTCAAGTTCAGTAGAACCTCTTCAGGTTGATTTTGGGGCATTTTTCACTACACACAAAGCTATTTGTTTATTTTCAGAGATGCACTGTATAGTAGTATTGTAGTTCAATATTGATCTGAGAACTAGTTACCTTTGTCTTGTGTCAACAGAAACTTAGCATATTGCCCAGAACAGGAGGGGCATTGGGCTTCACATATACTCCTCCAACCAATGAGGACAGATATTTGCTCTTCGTTGACGAATTACGTGGCCGCTTGGTAACTTTACTTGGAGGGCGCGCAGCAGAAGAAGTTGTCTATTCCGGTCGTGTATCAACAGGTGCACTAGATGACATAAGAAAGGCAACAGACATGGCATACAAAGCCGTAGCTGAGTATGGTCTGAATCAGAACATTGGTCCAATATCAGTAGCGACATTATCTGGTGGTGGACTGGATGATTCTGGAGGAGGTGCTCCTTGGGGAAGGGATCAGGTCCTCCTTTACGTCTCTTTCTAGCTAAAATTTACTATACTATATTTTTTTTATTGGCCAAAATTGATCGATTTAAAACAACAGGGACGTCTTGTGGATCTTGTTCAAGGAGAGGTGAAAACATTGCTTCAATCTGCGCTTGATGCAGCCCTTTCCGTTGTGCGTGCTAATCCTACTGTTTTGGAAGGTCTTGGTGCCCATTTAGAAGGTATTAATGAGCCCCTTGTTTCTGATTTGCAGTGAGGCGTTGTAGGTTTTGTTGTGATTAAATTCTGTGATGCTGGGAGTATAAAAAACATACAAGATTCAAGTCTGGGAAGATGCTAAATAACATTAGTTTTTTCCCCCTCCTAGTCAACCAGATAACAGAAACCGTATTCATAGTTTACTTTTTTCCATATTATTTTATTGTTTATATTTTTTTTTGAGAAAAAGACACATACAAACATTTTCTTTCTTTATTTACATCTCTAGAATCTTATTGTCTTATTTCTTGTTTTGATTTTTTGTAGAGAGTCAAAAGTTAGGATTTCCTCTTAACAATCCAAACGTTTGCTTCAACTTTATATATGCAAAAAGAGATGGACATTCTTAGGACTGTCACTAACCAAGAGAGTTATTAGGTGAAGAAAAACATAGGGATGAGTTTGAATTTGTTTAACTAGTCTCCCCCCAGCCCAGTGTAGTCAAGGCGACCGCCTAGGCCCGCCTGAGGCGCGCCTCAAGGCGTTTCTACAAAATTTCACCTCAAAATGAGGCAATGCGATACAAAATTTCACCTCAAAATGAGGCAATGCGATGCGGTGAAATGAGGCGTCCGCCCCCGCCTCGCTGCATCAACCGCCTCAACCCAAAATCTGGTTGTAGTCAGCCCAATTGCAACCCATTTTCAGCCCATTTGCAGTCTAATTGTAGCAAAAAGATGTTGCAATCCACTCTATAATAAGGTTTTATGTATCTTGGTGTAATATTTGATCAATTTGATAAAAACAAGATAAAACGTTTCTTAAGTTTTTAATGATTTAGTAGACGTTTGCAAGTTACTTGACACTTATGTAGTGCATCTTTTCACTATGCTATGCAACTTTATTATATTTTCATTTCGATTCTAGGTAATTGTCACTTTTTGTACATATTTACCTATGATACTTTTCAAAATGATGATGTACATTACTATGCTGATATGTTTCAATTTATTATAAAAAAATCTTTAAAAAATATTTGTTCTAGGTAGTTGTCACTTTTTGTATATTATGATGCTTATCAAAATGATGATGTATAATACTATGCTAATATGTTTCAATATATTATTAAAAAAATCTTTAAAAAAGTCAAGACCGCCTTAGTGAAATGAGGCGTCCGCCTCGCCTCACGCCTCATGCTTGAGGCGTTTTCAGGCCTGTCCGCCTCAATGTCTTAACTACAATGCCCCAACCCCACCACAATCGTCTCCTTTGATAGTTCCGCAAGATGGACATTCTTGATTCTGAGAAGTTTTTGGTCTCTGGACAAAGATGTTCACAACTGCTCTCAAGGAAAAAAATATATATAAAAAGGAAAAAAAATATATAAAAACTGATACCTAAAGCATGTTATAATCTGGTAAGTTTTTTCTGTCCAGAAAGACTTGTGCCATTTTAAACACCGTTAGTTGGGCTTCTTCATGTTAATGACTGGATTGTTCTATTATATACTTTTCCAACAAGGCCTGATTGAGTTTTGGCAGAGATTTTGACATGGCTTTTGGAAGTTAGTGGGGTGGTTTTATGGACAGTTTGGAGAAGATGGGGTGACTTGGAGTCAATTTGGGAGCTATCTTACGGTGTGAGTTGTTGGATCTTGGTGCTGTGGGTTTGAAGTATACTTGTAGTTCGTGTGGATACTTATTTGTTTACGTTAGGCTCTTTTTTTGTACATTTGTCACGGGATGTAGCTGGAGTGAAGTTCCCATGTATGATTAGTTGTGATTGAATTGTGGACTTAGATGAACCGTGGTTTTGGTTTGGAGGAATTTGCTGATATGATTGATAGGATTGGACTCCCTAGCATCCATTGGCCACTTCCGGTTTGAGCCTATGTAGTTGTATATCCAATGTGTCAAAAATCCTTCCTTTGAGGTGTTCAAGTGATATGATATAGGGCATTGTATCAAGTTTTTGCAAGACAAATTGTATGGACATAAACCTCATATGAAGCCTTCCAAGGATTATGGGTTCCACAAGAAAGATTGGGACCATTGCTGTGTTTGTTTGCACATTTGAGAGAACGGCCAATGCGAACTTCCATATTCATAATTAGGCAATCATTTGCTTATACTCCTGAGGGATGTGGAAATGCAGTAGAATCTCATAACTGCTTGTTCTTGCATTACCTGTTACTTTAAGCAGTTTCATCCATGCCTTTGTCAAGTTGGAGCTGGATGGGGGTTCCCATGAGCTTGTGCGATGTTTCATCCACTTCCTTTGCCATTTATTGACCACTATGGCTTGCAAGAACTATAACAGTCTTCCACAAAGATGGTTTGGAAGGTCAAAGTTGATCATGCAGGGTATGATTCTTGCACATTGGAGCTCCATTTTAACTGATGTTCTTATTTTGCCCAATCGATGAATTTTTGGTAGCAGTTACTTTATTTGGAAACTCGTATATAAGAAGGTTTATGCCTCCTTTCTTCAGCATTGTGTTCAAAAACTTTTGTTCGAATTGAGTTGTTAGATTACATCACATGGCTTGAAACCATCACACAGGTCTTGTGACAGTATTTATTATAAGCAGAGTACCTTACCATGTCGGTCTAGGCTCTAGAATCTAGATATAGTTGCCTTTGTGCCTGGATTGTGGGAGCCTTGATGGCTTAGCTTGTTTGATTTGTATTTTCTGTTTCACTGTTTTTTATGATGTGCATCTCCAATGTACAGGAAAGGAGAAGGTGGAAGGTGAAGAACTACAAGAATGGTTGAAGTTGGTGATTGCCCCAGAAGAGTTAGCAGTCTTCATTCGTGGCCAGCAAGAGTCCCTCGTCCCACTGAAGGCCAGCTTATGATAGTCTTAATTAAAGGTTCCAGGTATGAGTTCAATTTAAAACCCTAAAGTTTTGGTTTGATGCCTCTACGATCCATGGTTTCGTGAAACACCACCTATGTAAATTCGACGACATGCTAATTTTGGGTTTGCTTCAACATTGACTAACCCTTACTCTTTATTGTTCATACAATACGTCTCTCCAAGAATTAAACTGTCTTGTAACCCACTCGCGGGAGAATATATACAATGGAAGGACAACTGACTGGTGCTCTTTTCAATAGTTTCACATGTCGGAAAGCTTAGTCTCGCTGTTCACATGTGCAGTTGTATCTTGGAAATTTGTACATTTGGAATTATTTGAATAAGTCAATATATAATTGTAAATTACCTTTTTTGTTTTTACAATACAATTAGTTTAACGATGATATGAAACGTCAGTTACTGATTTCATGTTATTTACAGATGATACTTACCTCCCAAAGTTTAAGTTCCATCTCTTGTGCGTCAACAGCATCTATTGGAAACACCATCCTAATTCGTCGTAATAATTTCATTTATTTATTGCGGACATGCCACAGCCATTTACTTTTGGCTACTATTAGTGATGTGGTTCCTAATTCATTATTTGGTAATAACTGTTTGAGAAGAGAATGCGTTGGTTCTGTGCTATTGCATCATTGTTTGTATGTCAGAGCTGATTCCATCATTTACAATAAGCTCATATACCCAGTTCCTCTGTTAAAGTATAATCTTCCCCCAATTCTGTTACATAATCTTCTTGTGTAAATATTCATGTAAAATCTTGATAATTCAGCTGAAACATAGAGCTTTGCCCAATTTCATCAGTCTAGATCTGCAGGTTGGACTTGGGTTTGACATGTGAGCCTGACAGCATTTAGTTAGCTAGGATTAGATAGAAGAGCATGACACTTGATATATTCAGTGAAGTAAGCTGATCTTATTGATGAAGAAGAAATGAACACTGTCTGCTTGAATGAGTTGTGGCATTTTTATGGCAGTTTATTATTTTTACATCCATATAAAATGAAATGCCAAAGGGTGTTGACTTTTCTCCGAAAAAAATGGGGAATTCCAATTGTCAAGGAAACCACCCTCGCTGTTTTCCTCGCCAGTTAGCCAAGCTCGAAAAAAATATAGTTTCAACTTCTGAATGTACATATATGCTGAAAATACATCTACGCATGCAGCTCTTTCAATTCTGAACACTAGAATCAAGCTTACGCAGCTGGACCAAATGTCCCTGAATGTGTGTACAATATGAGACCACACTGATTGGATGGATGGGCATGGGTTAGAATTTTGTGTACTAACCCAATATCCATCGTTAATTGGCAATTTGGCATCCCATTCGATGTCATCAACTGTTATAGCTAATTGCCACCTCTCTCAATTTGGCCATTTTCTGGATGCATTACTCACAGTGGATATTTTCACGAGTTTGTATCTTTTGTGATAAAGCTACGAATCAGACGTGATGAGCCACAAGGACCACTCAACAAAAAGTGGCACCA
Source organism: Berberis vulgaris (assembly GCA_963556465.1). NCBI lineage: Eukaryota > Viridiplantae > Streptophyta > Magnoliopsida > Ranunculales > Berberidaceae > Berberis > Berberis vulgaris. Next base: position 5,342,339 of record OY747135.1, read on the forward strand.
CAAAGCACCAACAAACAGATATTTTTTCAAGGGTTCCCAAACAAATATCAAATGATGATCAAATCTATCTAGTTTCATGATAAGCAAGCGAACTTTGTGGTTGTAAATAGCCCAGCTCCATCACATATTTTCGTTGAGATACGCACCACTGATCTAGATGGTTGGTTGCCTTAGCCAGTCACGTTACCGACACCTGTGCTTCACGTTCTTTAAATATGTAACCTAGGTTCTCTCTCTCTCTCTCCTGAACTGTTGTTCTGCAGACTGTGCAAAGCAAAGAACGAACGAGAGAACGCAAAAGGAGTTTCTCAGGTTCTGCTCTCTCTCTCTCTCTCTCTCGGTGACTTCGAAACCGGAAAGCTTTTCTTCTTGTTGTTTCAGCTTCTTGAGATCCTGAGTTCTTTAATCTGATCTGCATTTTACATATTTTGATACTCTCTCGTCATGCATTTCATTTCGATTGAATAGTTTCTAACTCTGTTCATCTGATCATTTTCGATTGTATGAAAACTTGTAATGTTTTTTTTTTTTTTACAATCGTAATACTATTTTTCGATTTACAAGATTTTCTTGCATTTGGACTTTGGAGCCCTAATTCGTTTGTTAATGTTGTTTAATCTGGAATCTTGTAGTTCAGTTTTTCTGAATCGTTGTTACACTGTTAAAGTTAATGAGTTGTAATTACAGCCCTAAAATATTTTCCTTGGCATATCTCAGTACGTTTATTTATTTTTGCATTTCTTGTTATGGTATTGTGATTATCTGTGTGCTTCCTTGACTGAAGCTTTGAAACGGATGACTGAGTTAGTCTATCATACCATGGTCGTAAAAAGTATGTATAGCGCAGCTTCAGTTCTGTTCAGCCTATGACGAAATTTCTTTTTAGTTAATTCTACACTTTAACTTAGCCTGTTTTATACTTTTATACTACTTACTCGGGCAAACTCGACAGATATGGCATCTATACAATCTGCTCTGATTTCTACTGCCTGCAAGAAAAGTAACCTGTGTAGTAAATTACCGAGTTCCGCCTTCTTGCCTGGATTTGAAGTGGTAGGACGGGTTTCAAATGCGTGGGAAAAAGATGTATATGCTTCCAATACTATTATACCAAGAGCCACATTGACCTTTGATTCTTCAACCACTGATGCTGAGAAGCCCAAACCTAAGAAACATACAATCAATCCTGCTGCCCCAGATTTTCTTCCGCTTCCATCTTTTGAAGAATGCTTTCCAAAGAGCACAAAAGAAACCACGTAATGTGATAGTGTTCATTTTTTAACTTTCTGTTTTTTTTTAATGTATATAGTTCATTGTAGTTTTTGACTCACTATCATTTCCTTTTACATTTTTCTGGTTTTTTTTTACAGGGAAGTTGTTCATGAGCAGTCTGGTCATGTACTTAAGGTTCCATTCCGTAGGGTTCACCTGTCTGGAGAGGAATCACCCTTTGACACATATGACACCAGTGGTCCTCAAAATATAAATCCACGCGTTGGTACATAAACTAACTTTTTACCACCCACATAGTTTATTTTTTCTTTTTCTACTTGTTGTTTGTGAACTTATTGTTCTGTTAATTCTTTAACCTCTTCCATCCTTGCAATCAAAATTGTGTCTTCCACATTATGCAACAAAGACTCTCCTTTGGGATCATATTCGTTTCAAGCACGTGGACAATAGTAATCTTGAACTTCAGATTTTAATAATTTATATGTAGTGAATGCTAGAAGAGGAATCAGGCAGTACACCTGTTCTTAAATTTGAAAATTTTGGCAGCGCGAAATCATGGTTATATATATCAATCATCTCTCACGTCTTATGGTGCGTGGAAATATTCCATTAAACCCTTTTGTGTTCTTTCGCTTAATCTGCATTTCAAAACATAACTAATGAATCAAGTTCAATCAAGATTTGTTGCACTGTGTGTATGGATATGTCAATGTTCTTGAGTGTTTCACAATTAATACATTAGTACTGACCAAATAAATAAATAATAATGTTAGGACTTCTGTTTTCCTATCCTAGCTTTCATAATTCTTCATTATTCTTGTAGTACAGTTGAATCCTCTTACAGTAATACTGTTGAATCAATCTATACATATGAATTTTATTATCTCTGTCAGTTCATTTATCATTTCTAGTCCATGAGATGATTCATAATATGAATCATATCCAATGCATGAATGTTTTTGTCCTAAGTAATTTTATTTCAGTTATCATTTTCCTCTCAACATTTTTCTTGTTTTCGACTTCTCTGCTTGTGTATAGTTTCAGTTTTGTATCCATAAATCAACATATGACATTGGTGTTAGTTTGTTAAACCCCTGACATTCATTTTTATAGGTCTGCCCAAAATCCGCAAGGATTGGATTGACAGGCGAGAAAAATTAGGTGGACCTAGATACACCCAGATGTATTATGCTAAGCAGGGGGTTATAACTGAAGAGATGGTATACTGTGCTGCTCGTGAGAAGCTTGACCCAGAATTTGTGAGGTCAGAGGTTGCACGTGGCAGGGCTATCATTCCTTCCAACAAGAAGCACTTGGAGTTGGAGCCAATGATAGTTGGAAGAAAATTCTTGGTCAAAGTGAATGCAAATATCGGGAATTCAGCTGTTCTCAGTTCTATTGAAGATGAAGTGCAAAAACTTCAATGGGCCACCATGTGGGGTGCTGACACCATAATGGATCTCTCTACAGGTCGTCACATCCATGAAACCCGTGAATGGATCCTACGTAATTCTGCTGTACCCGTGGGAACTGTTCCTATCTACCAAGCACTCGAAAAAGTTGATGGTATTGCTGAGAACCTTAGCTGGGAAGTTTTCAGAGAAACCCTGATTGAGCAAGCTGAGCAGGGTGTGGATTACTTTACAATCCATGCTGGTGTTTTGCTGCGATACATTCCATTGACTGCAAAAAGGATGACTGGAATTGTTTCACGCGGAGGATCAATTCATGCAAAATGGTGTTTGACTTACCACAAAGAGAATTTCGCTTATGAACACTGGGATGACATCCTTGACATTTGCAATCAATATGATGTGGCATTATCAATTGGTGATGGGTTAAGGCCTGGGTCAGTTTACGATGCCAATGACTCGGCTCAATTTGCAGAGCTTCTGACTCAAGGGGAGCTAACACGCCGAGCATGGGAAAAGGATGTGCAGGTAAGATCAAGGACTGTTCTGTTATGCATAGTTAAATAATTCTATATCTTTAGGCGAACATTCGATTCTATCTTGTATACGTACTAAACCGAGAATGCATGATTTAGGTGATGAATGAAGGACCTGGACACATTCCAATGCACAAAATTCCGGAAAACATGGAAAAACAGCTAGAATGGTGCAATGAAGCACCTTTCTACACTCTTGGCCCCTTGACAACTGATATTGCTCCAGGGTATGACCATATCACCTCTGCTATCGGGGCTGCTAACATTGGCGCCCTTGGCACTGCACTTCTCTGTTATGTGACTCCAAAGGAACACCTTGGGTTGCCCAACCGTGATGATGTGAAGGCTGGGGTTATAGCATATAAGATAGCTGCCCATGCAGCTGATTTAGCAAAAGGCCATCCACATGCTCAAGCATGGGATGATGCACTGAGCAAGGCGAGATTCGAGTTTAGATGGATGGATCAATTTGCTTTGTCATTGGATCCCATGACTGCTATGTCTTTCCATGATGAGACACTTCCAGCTGATGGTGCCAAAGTTGCACATTTCTGCTCTATGTGTGGACCTAAGTTCTGCTCAATGAAGATCACTGAAGATGTCCGGAAATATGCTGAGGAACATGGTTATGGCAGTGCAGAGGAAGCTGTGCAGCATGGAATGGACGCAATGAGTGCCGAATTTTTGGCTGCTAAGAAAATTGTAAGCGGGGAACAGCATGGTGAAGTCGGAGGTGAAATTTATTTGCCAGCTAAATATGTATCAGAGCGATGAAGGTCGGTACTCTCAAGCATTTTCTTAACTTAAACCTTCATTTATTTTCTTAACTTAAACCTTCTTGGTTCTCATTTACAACAGTTGCATTAAGGATCAATTTTACAGCTGATGTTGTACTGTGACTGGATATTCGGTCTAGTTAATAAACCACATCACGTAGTATGTTGAACCTCTTCTTTGAGGTCTCATTCTCTTTATAGAATATAGTAGGAATATATAACTATGTTTTTATCATTGACTATTTGTCGAGTCGACCTTATCAAGAAAATGAAATCTTATGGAGAGTTGCTTCCACTTATAAAACTGGATTGCTTGGATATGTAAGGTATCAATTTGGCTAAAACTAGCATTTTTTTTGTGAAATGTCTTTCTTCATCCTTTCTAGCAACATCATTTGCCATTGTCATATCAATCAGCCTTACCCTTGACAAATAATAGGTAACAGAACAAGCCAAATATCTTCTCCTTTATGTGTGTTTGTATTTGTTTAATTATACATCATTCATTATGGTGCTTAACAGAAATTGCATCAGTGTGTCTCATCATCCATTCTTTTAGGACTATAAATTTACATCGTTCTGCAGTCATTTTCCTTTTTTTATTTGTGGTGGTTCCTCCCTGTTATTTTCACATCTCTCAAGCTCATCTCTCTTTCTTCTCGTTCCATTTCTTTGATAGGGTTGATATGATTTTTTTTTTGTCCCTTGAGAACTATTGATACATTTCTTCTATTATGCTTTGCTTATATTTGGATTTTTCCAGGGATCTACTTGACTTTCTTCCCCAATAAAGAAGTCCTCTCTCAGGAATACTTTGGTCTGGTGAAAGTATGTTCAGCTTGGGTAGAGAAAATGACTTGTGATTTAGTTGCAAGCTTTTGGGGGTGAGTTAGTAGCTTTATTTAATTGAAAACTTCAAGACAATATTTCAGTGTTCTACATGTTGCAGCTTTATCGTAATAAAACGACTCTTAAGTAATATCTATTTGTGTTTTGAGTAATTTAATTGACATGAGAAATGCACCAGGGGTGTCTGTGTCTGTTACAATCCCCAGCCATTTAGGCAGGAGATGAGCAGAGCTGGCTGAGAAAGTCCCTTTGAACCTGAACAGGATAATGCCTGCGTAGGGAGTGTGCACTTTGTTTCCTGTTTTTCTTTGATTGCACAGGGTGGGGGACATCCGGCCATGGTTCTGGCTAGCTGATCCATGAGGTGCAGGTCCAGGATTGCTGTCAGGCTTTTCCCCTCAGCTACCTGGGAAGTATCCGAAAACACCCCACGTTCCATTTCATTGATAATGCTACAAGAGTGGAACGTTTTCCATAACTAAACTGCTCACAACTACATTTTTTTAAATCTTGTATGCGAGATATGCATACTAAAAAATTTACAGGCCTTGAGACCACACCACATTTCATTCAAACATCATTTCTAATGGTATTAAAAAACTCTTTGTATCAAAAATTTCTCACTGGTGCATTATAAGCTAGCATCTTCTCTTTGATGACTGCATGCCAACAAAGAGAAAAGGCAATCAATACAAATATCAATTCTGCTGAGGTTCTAATTTCTCAACAAATGCTCTATAATTGCCCCTGAGAAGATGCTTTTTTTTTTTTTTTTTTTTTTTTTTTTGCCTAAAAGCTCTTGTTTAGATAGAAATCTTGTGAAATCCTAAAATGTCACCAGATGTTTTTGCATTATGGGACTTGTCACAATATTTAATCTGTATAAAACTTCAGGTTTCCAATTTGTTTAGATGTGGTACCCAAAAACGGGTAATACTACATTTGAAGTTGTTTAGTCCATTTCTTAGCCATGGGAAACTGTGAAATAGAAATAGTACAGGGGGGGAGAGAGATGTACATTTTATAAGTTAATTGTCACATGAAAAATAGACATTATTCCCTTGCAACTTAAATTTACCCATAATACATAAATTATGGGAATAAAAAGAAAAAAAGTTGGTGTGATAGTGGGAATAAAAAAGAAGAAGAAAAAAACGTTTGATTTGGAGTATCACGTGAGGGGTAAATTTGGCTTTTTAAAAAAAAGAGATGGAAATTGTTGGTCAACATGATTGAAGAAACGGTCATAGGTGTTAGACTGGAATACAAAAACAATTGGGGATCAAACAGGAATAAACATAAATAAATGGGGTCAAATGGGAATAACCCTTTTATTAAAAAGCTAAAACTATTTTTTGTTAAATTAGGATAATGAAAAAATAAATAAAATTGATGTGTATGGTGATTAGGGGTGGGCATCCCATCCCGCGATCCCGTTCCCGTTCTGATCCCGTCCTGTCCCGATTTTTTCGGGTCTTAATGGGATTGAATTATTTCATCCCGATCCCGTCCCGTCCCGATCTAGAATGGGATGGGATGGGATGAAGATTTTCAATCCCGCCAATCCCGTCCCGTCCCGAACTAATTTATTAATATTAATTATTAATATTTTTATTTAATTATTTATTTTAGAATTGTGGATGCCCATACAAATATACTGATGTATATAACATATTTAATTTTTTAGCATCTCCATGAATATCTCACACATCTCCATGAATATCTCACAGTTCATGCAATATCTAAAACGTACACAAAGTTACATAAGTTCATTCAGACACTCCCCCACTCAGTGCTACCTTCATTTTCCCATCCTAACATCCCAAGTTAAAATCAAGAACATCCTGAATCAAACCAAGGGGGTCCCCAAGTCTATACCAGATTCACTCTTGTATTACTGGATGAATCCAGTAAAGGCTGCTCAGTTATAGAATATTACTAACACTTCATATGATGTCTGAGTTTCCGGGAAAAAAAAGAAAAGAAAAAGGACTTGGATCTTCGTTTCATATGCAAAATAATTGGAAAATCATATTCTTAGAAAATCTTTAATTAAACACCGCTATTTCTGCAAAACATAATCAATGAAACTATATTTCTGTTATTATTACTGCAATACATAATCAATGAAACTATATTTCTGTTATTATTATTTTCTATTCACCATTCAATCACTAACAAATTACATCACCGTTCATACGAATAGATATATATTGATCGCTATAAGAATAAACATGATTGCACTTCCAAACCTTTTCTGAGTCATGAAGAGCAATCCATATGCTTGTTGCAACATCAACATTCTGACTAATGCAACGGCTAGAAACAGAAGGAATGCACTTTATAGCATTCAGACAAGCAAGCCTGACATGAACATCCTTGGCATATACCCCACGCAAAGCCTGTTCAAATGGAAGTTGAAAACAAACAATGTCATTTTTCAGAAGCAACTTACCCTCTTAGGGGAACAACTAACAAGAATATGTCAAAACTTACAGGAGCAAGGATGTTGCTTCAAATTTTTTGGATGTTGCTTCAAATTTTTTGGCAAATGTTGCTTCAAATTTTTTGGATGTTGCTTCAAATTTTTTGGATGCCGCTGATCCCGTCCCGATCCCGTATGAACGGGATGGGATAGGGATGGGTATATCTCGTCCCATCCCGTCCCGTGCCCACCCCTAATGGTGATATGGAAACGAGTTGAATTCTTTAAGTATCTCTCATTTAGGAATTCGATTAGAATGAGCCAAGAATTTTGATGGGGAATAATGGCAGCTGTTCTCCTTTGATCAGCCCATTCCATGTTGTCTTGAAAATTCAATTCTTCCTCATTTCTCTCCCCGTGTCCCTCAATACTCTACAACCATACATGCCAGTTCTAGCATCAGTACCAAAGCAACTGATATGCAAAGCGGTTTAGTTCCTAGTTCCGCTAAGAGCTGGTTTATGTTATGCAGATTGCAGAGGCCGTCTCCTGGGGTTCTATGGAGCTGGGAAGTGAAAGCAATCCTGCTAGGAGTGTTCATTTACAGTTCTTATCTGTTTTAATTCCTCTAAGCTGTTTCAGGCCTGACTATGTGTAGATTATGGCATAAATATCCCCAAGTCTGATCCTGACCTTGTTACAATCTGTTTCGTACTGAGCAAACCTGGGGTTTCTTACAAAAATAAATGAACTAATAAATAAACTGGAGATTTGCTTAAGTTCACATCTTTGTTACAGAGTTTGTTCTCCTGAATGGGTTGAGAAATATTCAAGTTTTCTAACATAAAACACATCACACATTACCAGATTGATGTTGCGACAAGGGCCTGAAGTTGCTATTTGGATCTAACGCTTTAAACTTATGCAGATATATATCAATCTAAATTATGCAACATAGAGATATCAAAATCTTTTATGCTGAAAAACCGAAATACTCGGCAGGACTTGAGGCATAACCAGGTTAGATTTAACGAAGTCCATAGTAACTCGTTAGTAATCAGATTTGTTGAAACCTACTTTCATCCCATCCAAATTGGATCTGAAGATGTATCGATTGCCAAATTCATAACATATACTTTTTCAGCCAAAACCCTATAATAATACTAAAATGAAAGTGTATCTGATACCAATAAAATCACATCCAGATTCACAGTTGGGACGACAAGTCCAAACTCCTGGAATCCAATAGCAAAGCATATTTCCCATTGAAATACTTTTCAAGTTTGCGATTAATAGTGGCATGTACCATTCATTTTAGCATTAGATGGGAAAGAGATGTGCCGAAATATTTGTCACTAATTGTGAATGAATTTTGTGATTGAGAATTTGGTAATTAACCTCGCAATTACATCCAAATTGCACCAGCGAGATTCCTATAATTCCATTAACCCACATCTTATTTTTCTTCCTAATCGAGTGGTAATGAACTGAAACAAATCTATTAAATGAACGATAATTACAACATTGCTGCTGGTTCTGACAGTATCCACTCCCTGCAGCAAGTGGATTTTCATATCAACATAAACAAAATTTTGGATCTTACAATCATAATAAGGGAATACTGTTCCCTTTTAAAAAAAAAAAAACAAATTCTAAATTCTGTTTTTTCTTCATTCTATTTTTTGTAAACTGCTTGCTATTAGTATACCAAATGACAAGCATCAAACCAGGAAAGTATCAAAACCTTCGCAGCAACAAAAATATAATGAACCTGATGCCAACCCCAGACTCAATTTGGCATTTACATATTTCTAGGTTATTGAAAGCAGTTAAAAGAAACCTAGTTTTCTAACAAAACTGTATGGGAAATTCGTTTCACTCAAAATTGACGCCAGATCCCAGATGTTTAAAGTAGAGACAGTTCGCTCAACACAGCGTTGATAGTCATCATCTGCTAACACCTCTCTTATTTTTATTGAATATGCAAAAATGCTTTAACTCACTTGTTCTTACTAGATTCTGCTGAATATTCGTCGATCAGTCTGTTAACATCTTTCCAGAATAGACCTTCCACCAAAATTCCATCCTTGGTGAACCTGGAACGTTCAACACCATGTACCCCATCAAAGTCAGTGAACGGGACCAAATAATCACATTGTAGTAGTTGAAACGAATGAAAATCCCTAAACGAAGCATGACAGAGATACCATTTAGTAACACTCTTGGTGAATTGTACTGGTTCCTTTGCAGAAATGGATTTGGGATCTACACTCTATCAACAATGCGTACATATGCCAATGGCATGACAGGTCAATGGTTAGAGCTTGGTGGATGGTACCACTAGGTTATGGGTTCAAACTTAGCTTGTGGCATCTTTATGGGTTTTGGAATCCTATAAAAACCCTGCTTGCCTTTCAAAAAATAAAAAAAAAACAATGCGTACATATCAGAGAATCGCGGAAACTTAGAAGAGACTACCAATCCAGTGCTGATGAAGGATCCCTGCTCAAAAGAAATGCAACTAAGATCCAGATAAGAATGATGTAACCCAATTCTGTCGGAATCTGATCTTAAATTTTTAACTGTACTCACTATTTGAATGAACAAAAACATTATTCCTGAAGCAGATCATCGTAATGAACAGAATTGAAAATTTTATAACAGGTTTTACTTAACTGCAACATAAGTTGTATGCAAATTTTTTCTTAAGTCACTCAAGCATATGCAGTTACCCACCCTAACACAAAAACAGATAACTAGAATAATGTTTATGAAATTACTTGATCTTCAGCTAGGTCCTCATTGCTAAACCCTGAGGAAGCAAGAACATATCAATCTCGTCAGAAAATAATGTTCTTTATGCAACACTTGAATTGGATGGTATGAAACTTGAATCGTGCACTGAAACCTCGCTCTTTCTCTCTTTGGAATCTCTCTTTAAGTCTTACATTGTAAAAAAAAATCGCCAATCCAGGTATAAAAAAACCATCCTACCAAAACAGTCATTAAAAAAGATAACGATAAACTGAATTGAGTAAAATGTAGAGAACTTACATTGGGTGGGTATGTAAACAAGATTGCATTTTTCTCTTTTACATAATCACATGCAAGTGTCATGATCAAACAAATGGAAAGTGCAAATAAAGGGTCTCCAATCACTGGTGCGAAAAAGAGGAGGGAAATTTGAATTTAAAATTTTGTTGGTTTGTTTTGCAATTATTGTAAAGAGGAGAATTGATCACGTGTCAACACTCCATTCGTCTATTTTGAAAATTTGTTAAGAGGTTGTTAGAACTCTTTGTTAAATAGGAATGAGGAGGGAAGGCTCGATAGGGAATTTGTAAGCAAACAGTGAGGTCTCTTGTTCACAGTGAACTTGAGGAGTTGTAAAATTCTTCCATTAGTGATCAATTCAAGCTTTCCTGATCTTAATCTTTCTCTGAATTCTTATTCAAGAGTCAATACTGTGACATTTGGTATCAGAGCCTGGATACATCTCTGAGTTGAAGCAAAAAGATGGAAACTAGAACTATAGAATTGGAAGCGGTCCTAAAAGAAACTAAGAAAATCCACTTTGAGACAACCGGCCAGATCGAACTCATCAAGGCTGAACTCAAGAAGGTTTCGATGGCCAGTGAAGCTCAAGAGAAGCATATAGATGCTCGGCTAGATCAGCTGATCTAGTTGATGCAGACAAGGAGGAGAGGACCTGACATTGCTGAATCGAGCTCTGTTCCATCTTCTCAGATCTGTGAATCTACAGATCAGGACGGTGGAGTCACTCTCCAAGCTCCATTAGAGAGTCAAGGTATGTTCTCTCGTATGCCTAGATTGGAGTTTCCTCACTTTGGTGGTACTAATCCACGCTCCTGGATCAAAAAATGTGAACGATATTTCTCACTATACCAAGTCAAAGAAGATAACAAAATACCAATAGCCTCAATACATTTGATTGGTAAGGCTGACCACTGGTTCATAGACTACCAAATGTGTAACGAAAAACCTGAATGGACAGTGTTTGTGAATGACCTGTGTGAGAGACTTGAGAACTCGGTAATGGAGAATTATGTGGGCACTTTTAATAAACTGAAACAAGATACAACAGTGGAGGCCTATTATGAGCAGTTTGAAGAGCTTAAAACAATAATGACATCGCACAATAAGACCCTGGACACTACATACTTTGTGCTCAGCTTTTTAAGTGGTCTAAAGCCTAAAATCAAGGCTTTAGTGCAAATGTTTCAGCCTACTACTGTTTCACAGGCTTTTACACTGACTAGGATGCAGAAAGCCTCACTTGTACACAACCACACTCCAACAAAAACCAACCACTACACCTCATTTCAGCCGAAAGTTACTGCCAATATTGCCTCCACTATTCCTGGGTTTAGATCACAGAACCTATCATCTGCCAGTCACACTGCAAACAATCCAACTTCACACACTACCAATTTTCAAAGACCTACTTACAATAGTTTGCCTGGCAATAGATTCAATACGACTACTCCTCCTATAAGGAGACTCACACCAGCTCAAATGAAGGTCAAAAGAGATCAGGGACTCTGCTACAACTGTGATGAGATCTTCAAACCAGGCCACCTGTGCAAGAAACAACAACTCTATATGTTAGTGTCAGAAGAAGAGATAGATCAGGAAGAAAATATGATCAATACAGACACTGTGGACCTAACTCAAGAAATTCAGTTTGAGATGGAAGTTTCTCTAAATGCTATACATGGCCACCTCTCTGCCAACACAATCCTTCTCAAGGGCTACATAAAGAAGAAGGCCATTTCAATATTAGTGGACACAGGGAGTACTCACTCCTTTGTGGATCCAAGGGTCATTAGAGACACTAAGTGGCCGATTGTTTTAACCCCTCAAATGGTGGTTAAGGTTGCTAATGGAGATGAACTTATCAGTCAAGCAGTGTGCCAGAGCTTAGGCTGGTCTATCAAAGGTATTGGGTTTGAACGAAGGGTTAGAGTATTACCACTGGGAGGGTATGATATGGTCTTAGAGGGTGATTGGTTGAAAACATTTGGGGATATCATAATCAATCTCCAAAAGTTACAGATCACACTCAATACTCAGGGCAAACCAGTAACCCTACAAGGGACTACCAGTGAAGGTGCCTTATGTATGTTAGAATCAAAAGGAATTGGGAGGTTCTAGAGGAAGCACTCGATCTGTTTTTGGGGTCAGCTCTTTGCAATAACAACCCCCACTCACCATGCTCAAACAGAGACATATCACCCTACCCTAGACAGACTATTAACAGACTTCCAAGATATTTTTCAAGCTCCCACCAAACTACCTCCTACTAGGTCACTTGACCATAGGATTCCTCTTAAACCAAGAAGCACTCCTCCTTCACAAAGTCCATATAAGATACCCTATATGCAAAAATCAGTGGTAGAGAAATTGATCCTAGAAATGCTCCAATCAGGCCTTATACAACACTCACATAGCCCTTATGCAACCCCTATTCTTCTAGTAAAAAAAAAAAGATGATTCATGGAGGTTTTGTGTAGACTATAAGAGGTTGAATGATATCACTATTAAGGACAAGTTTCCCATGCCCTTGATAGATGAACTTCTTGATGAGTTACATGGAGCCACCATCTTCTCCAAGCTAGATCTCAGATCAGGCTATCATCAAATACTGGTTCATCCTCCTGACATCCCAAAGACTGCATTCAAGACCCATCATGGGCACTACGAATTTAAGGTAATGCCATTTGAGTTTACTAATGCTCCAACATCTTTTCAAGCCTTGATGAACCATATCTTTCAGCCTTATTTGAGAAATTTTGTCCTTGTTTTCTTTGATGATATACTCATCTATAATACATCACTTTCAATTCACCTCACTCATCTACACACTGTTTTTCTATTCTTAGACATCATCAGTTATATGTTAAATTGCCCAAATGTTCCTTCATCAAACCTAAACTTGAATACCTAGGATATGTCATTAGTGCCCAAGGAGTAGAACCTGACCCACAGAAAATAGAAACTATGTCTAGGTCGCCTACTCCTTCAACTATTAAGCAACTCAGGGGGTTTCTTGGATTAACAGGATACTACAAAAAATTCATCAAACATTATGGTTTCATAGCCCAACCACTGACAAAGCTCTTAAAGAAGAATAGTTTCCACTGGTCTATACAAGCAACCAATGCCTTCCAGACTCTCAAAACAGCTATGTGCTCAGCTCCAGTATTGGCACTACCCAACTTCCAACTACCCTTCACATTGAAAATTGATGCAAGCTCAAAAGGGGTAGGGGCAGTCCTCTCACAACATGGTAAACCTATAGCTTATTTGAGTAAGGCTTTGGGACCTAAAAATCTCTCCATGTCTACCTATGAGAAGGAACTGTTAGCTATTGTTTTGGCAGTAAACAAATGGAGATCCTATCTCATTGGTTTTAAGTTTTTTATCTTGACTGATCATCGAAACATCTGACATTTTCTCTCCCAGAAAGTTACCACAGTACTACAACAGAAATGACTAGCAAAACTATTGGGGTGTGACTATGAGATTGAATATAAAAGAGGTGTGGAGAATACGACTGCTGATGCATTATCAAGATGTATGGAAGAACACCAACAGTGCTCAACCATCTCATCAGTGTCTCCTACTTGGCTACAGGAAGTGGAACAGAGTTATGATACCTCAACTCAGTCCTTACTTCAACAGCTACTAATCAGCCCACAGGCAGTTCCCAGTTATGTCTTCTTTAATGGACTTCTTAGATACAAGGGCAAGC